>OX381707.1:27014522-27614522 GCA_947462335.1 Harmothoe impar
TTATGGAAATAGAAATGTTATTCACATGAGGAAGAAATGTATACGTTGTAGTCTTTAAAGGCAGCTTAGTGCTTGAATGCACCATGCCCTTGGTTGCCATGATGGATGAATGCACCCATGTTGAGTCCACCCGCCAGGGTAGCATTCATATATGTGGGCCATCGGGGGGAAAACGTGGCCCCAGGTTTTTTTTAGTTCTGGTTTTGCCCACCAGGGGGCAGTATATGGGTAAAAACACTGTAAAATATACTAAAAAATGCTTCAGACCAATGGGGAATACAGGTGATATGATTAGAATTATTCCATCTCCACTGAAAACATTCCATTTTTGGAATTCAAAGGGAACATTTTGTTGTTATGGAAACATGGAAAAAAAATTGTCATATATGACAATTTCTGGTTGCCATGGAAACATTCCATTCATCCAAATGGGAATTTTTTGCCACAAATGTTTTTTGAAAATTTCACAAGGAACTCAGAATCGAAAGCAGACCTCAGAAATTCCCTCTAGAACCAATTTTATGATAAGTATTCATATAGGATATAGTGGATCTAGAGCTTATTTGCCATTTTCAGTTGTACACACCAATCCCGGTTGACAAGCAGTTACAGCAAAACTACTTGGGATATTTTAGCTCAAGATATCCCATTTTAAAGCCTGTAGCATAAACTTTGAAAAGCCATTTCCCCCTTGGAGGCATGGAAGAATGGAAGTTTTTTAAGTCTGACATTGAGGCACTCAGGTGCTGGAGGGTATTGGAGGGTAACCTTGGCAACAGCCAATACATTGGCAACACACTATCAAGGCAGGTTCCTTCTGGCCATTTAAGGTGGGTCGATATGATTTTCGTCTACTGCACAGTTTTCTGCGCAGATACATTTCTAGTTTAACCATAGACCACCAGGGGACCTGTGTCTCATATTGGAACAAGTTTTATCAAATTGTCCTAAAATAGACAAAGGTGTTGCCTAACAGGGGCGAGAACCATCAACCTTTGGATATGAAGGCATGCATTCTGCCACTGTGCTATGGAGTCTGAGGTGGTGGCTCCCATTCAGAAGTCATACATAACTAGCCCTTAGGATATTTCTATTTCCTTTCAACCTTTAGAACTGTAGAAATATGCCAGGGACCATAATGTTCAAAGGGATTCTTTAGAGAGAGAACATTAAAACCTATATCCTGAGAGAGTTATATAGAAATTTTGCACTTTTCAATACTATTTCATGTACATATGTGGCAAAACACTATATACTCATATTACGTGAAACATTTCAGGCTTGAATATCTCAGAAAACAGCTCGGGACCCTCCTATTTTCTCAGCTTTGTTGGAAAGTGTATGCTATTATGGTCTTATGGCAAAAACTTGATGAAAATCTAGCTACTTTCACACCAAGGGATTGACCCACCTTAACCCCTTCACCGCTGGATTTCTTGTAACTCAATGCAATTTTGTGCAATATATTGGCTTACCGCGTGAAAGGGTTTAACTATTTAATTGTCACATAGTACTGTAATGCATTATGCATTTTAATGTTATGATGCCCTGGCAAATTAACAGCTAAGGGTGCAATCAAGCATCATGCCAAGCCTACACGATTGATACATTCCTTGAATGAGACATGGGGATAGAGTCTGTTGATATGATAGTGTACCAGAAAACTCCAGAGGAAGAAAATAACATCATAATCACTTAATATAAAAGATAGCCTTCAAACAGTCTAAAACAGTATCATCTTGTCTTAGTCCTGTCACTGTAGGTGTAGACTAAGGTGACCATACTGGTCTAGTCCCCTCCCTGTCTGATAACCTCTATGGACAGGACCTCTAGGCATGTAGCTGGATGCATTATCAACCAATCAGATAACACCATGCATTCACTGCAGAATTTTTAGGGTACATTATGTAACAGTTGGTTCTGATGTGACCGCTGTTATCAGTACCTATCTCCCAGTACAAGCTTAAGCAATGGAGGTGCACACAGGATGACTAGCTTGACCCCTATAGACCTACATATAAAGGGCCCTAGTTCTCTGGGGTGACTGTGTTCCTGCAATGTCCTTGTGGATCTCTACTCTGCCTAATAACTTCATAAGTAAAATCAGCTGTATTACTTAAGTTAAGGGCAGCCACCTACAGCCATTAACCAAAAAAGACTCATGGAAGTCTTGTTTCACTAGATTGGTTGCACATAGTGGGGAACCATCCACCTTTGTTATTGGGACTTGTGTGTGTCTGTACTATTAAACTGGGCTGGCGACTCTATAATGTAGCTGTTGGCTATTCTAAGATAGGCATCGGCTATGAAAAACTCCAGATTCGAAAATAGGTTGTTCAGAAATTACTCTTTATTCATTCTGACATACGGCACGTAATCATACAGGCGGATAGTGACAATTAACTTATGCTTCCGGACAACAGTGGTCATATGAACATACAGGAGGTATACGCTCACGGTCTAGTATACAATTCCCCGAGGTCCAAGGCTCTCTCCGATCTTGGTCAACTCCATATGGACCAGTCTCCTCAGAGGGAGGCTGCGTCTATCTCCCCGTGTTCCCCTCAGAGGGTGGAACAGAGAAAGACGCAGGGCGACCAGGTTAGGAGCAGCAGCAGGACTAGGCCAAAAGGGTACAACAGAGTTCTAGGAATCTCTGTTGTGGAGCAGTCAAGCCGGCCGAAGTGCACAGCAAGACTGGGTCCTTGATTAGCATAACCCCCGGGCTTATATACTGAGCCTTATGTAATCCCACTCCCTTACTCGTAAACACTTGAGTTCCCGAGGAACTCCGGGTAAACCAGAACCGGTTCATCCGGACCGACACGGTACCCGGGATATGTCGGGTGACCCGTGGCGGTCTCGGCTCGATGCGTATTACCAGGTCGCGCTCCACCAATCCTCAAGTGCTAGATTATGTAACCACATACCCGGCACTGGACAGGAGTGCGGCCCGGATACGCTTACAACAAACATACCCAAAATAACCCAACTTGGTTCTATAGAAATAGTACAGTGGCGTCCCACTACAATAATTATAATTTTAGTTCTTATTCTTAAGACTACTTTTGTCCTTCTGCCCCCAACACTCAGAATAAAAGTACACCCCCACCCCCAAACTGTTACTCAAAGGCTAAGGGAATAAGCTATGGTCGTGTGTTAAGCCAGGGTTTCAACAACAATTATGATACAAAATATTTTTGTCATACTCACAAAGATGTGAAGTGATAAGTTCTTTTACTGTGTTATTAAAGGTAGTCTAGTGGTGCCAATATCCCCATTTATAGTAAAGGCTCTGTGGTACCTTTGGTCAGTGTAGAACTTCTACACTAGGATTATGGGATCGATCCTAGGTCAGGCAACCTGTGTCAGCTTTTGCTACTACTGTATACATGCCTTTCAAAATGTAGCTTTTTCCCAGAAATGACATAATAGTCAAGGGCATCTTCCTATGGTTTTTGGGCGTAAATGGGGGCCAACTTCTAAATGTGGTACATACCGTATTCGACGTAATAAGCGCCCTGGGTGCTTAAAAAATTATTTTCATGGTGTTTTAAGTACTTAAGAGTTTGTTCTAGTCTAAAAATGCCCAAAAAAGGGGAGGGGCGCTTATCAGGGGGAGGGCGCTTATTACGTCGAATACGGTATATAGTTTTTTTTACCACATTCCAGATTGGGTAGGAGTGGAGAATTAGACTCCCACTCTAAGCTCTATACCGTAAAGCTCTAAAGGAGGTTCTTGACCACACATGCAAGATATAATTATCATTCTAGTTTTTTGATACCGAATTCTGAAAAATAAACGTCCTTTTCCATGGCTAAAAATGAAAATCCTCTATTTGATAGCACTAATGGAATTAAGATATTGTAATCCTTTTGAAACTCTCAAAAAGGATTCTCCAGGTGATTTCTGAATTATTGAAAATAATCTTAATGAGTAGTATTGCAGTTATGGCTCCTAAAAATGAGAAGACGATAGGGCCCTTCAACAAACTTGATGTAGCTCATTAAACACAGATGTAGCAGTGTTAAAAACATAGGGTACCACTAGTATTCAATGAATTGAGAGACATTCTAGTGTTAAAGATGAAGATTGATATTTTTATTTGGCAAAACGTCTCGTCATACAGAATATTACAAATGGAGCTGTTCCCCCTCTGCCAAGAATATTTACAATATGCTTATTTATAAAACACATTGAGAAGAGAGGACATACGGCTGTGTCTCATGAAAGTAGTATTGTATGTATCGGAACGGGACTATAGTTAAGTACTGTTTATTACTCAATCGACCTGCAGCCAATCAGAGGCCTCCCTTTTGGCGGGAAATTCAAAAGCAGCCAATGAGAGGCCTCCCTTTTGGCGGGAAATTCAAATAGGTCACGTGACCGGAAGTGACCTACTTCCGGTCACGTGACCTTTGGGCGGGAAATTCAAATAGGTCACGTGACCGGAAGTGACCTACTTAAGAGGGTCACGTGACCACCATGTTGGCGGGAAATTCAAATAGGTCACGTGACTGGAAGTGACCTACTTAAGGGGGTCACGTGACTACTAGGTTGGCGCGAATTTCAAAATAAGTCACTTGAGATTTTTATGGATAAATAAATTTTAAAAAAGAAAAAAAGCAAGCTGAAAGCTTGCTAAAAAATAATTTAAAAATGTGGCTCTTTTTTTTAGGGGGGGGAGGGGCACTCTGGGGGGCACTCTTTAAGATGCATGGGGGGGGGGGAGGGGGGGAGGGGGGGAGGGGAAGGGTTTTTTAAGAGTGAGACTCGCTTCTCTGCCCTCTCTTTTAGAGGGCAGAGAGGCGAGTCTACTGGTTCGTCTACTTACAATGAAATGTATCATGATTGCGTTTATGATGATGTGCATCATGATGTGACTATCTTACAACTTTATAAGAAATAAGCAAGGTCTCTCTCCTATACAATTACAGTTTTCTAGCTTGAAATATAGTCTTTCAACAGCTCCTTTTCTCATCTTACACAGAGGCAAATATCAGAGGCACCCAATGGCACCTAAACCGCTCTCAGACAAGGGTCGGGCACTGCTGGACTATAATAGATGGGTCAAGGACCGTTCTACTGAGGGTCAGGCTAGGTCGGACATTCAATAACGTGACTTTAGCAAACTTGCTTGAAAAGTCTGACCATGCGAGATCCTTATGCCCTAGTCTGTCAATGCTGTCCAGACTTTCAAGCAAGTTTGCTAAAGACCTGCCTGTCATTGAATGTGCGACTTAGCCTGCTTGACCCTCAGTAGAACAGTCCTTGACTCATCTATTATAGTCCAGCAGCGCCTGACCCTTGTATGAGAGTGGTATTGGCACCATTGGCTGACTCTGATAATTCACCTGTGTGCACGGAGGGAGGAGAGGGTTCACAGCTACAGCTCTCTTAAGGCAAAGCTTGCGCTTATAGAGCACTACTAGTGGAGGTTTGGATGAGGAGGCTATGACATATGATGTTTGTCTTAAAAAATAGCCATGGTGCATGTCGATGTCGCTTAATTATGCTCATATCTCATGTCGATTTTAAGAATTGTTCATGTCACCTGTCACTATGTTTTTCAAGCTTCATGTCAAATGTCACTAGGCTTCATCTCGAATTTAGTGGTCCACACTGCCGCTGCTGCTGCTGCTGTCGGTGCTGCTGCTTGTGCTGCTTGTGCTGCTTGTGCTGCTCATGCAGCAGCTGCAGCAGCTGCTGGCTGCTTGTGCTGCTGACGATGTCATGGATACTGTTGACAGATGCTGCTGCTGCTGCTGCTGCTGCTGCTGCTGCTGCTGCTGCTGCTGACGATGTCACGGATGCTGCTTGTGCTACTGCTCGTGCAGCAGCTGCTGAAGCAGCTGCAGCAGCTGCTGGCTGCTTGTGCTGCTGACGATGTCATGAGGGCTGCTGTTGACAGATGTTGCTGCTGCTGCTGCTGCTGCTGCTGACGATGTCACGGATGCTGTTGACAGATGTTACTGCTTGTGCTGCTCGTGCAGCTGCTGCTGAAGCCGCTGCCAGCTGCTTGTGCTGCACGTGCAGCTGCTGCTGAAGCCGCTGCCAGATGCTGCTGCTTGTGCTGCACGAGACTGAGTAGCCGCTATTCGGCGTTTCACTCCTTATGTACCCTGTCCTAGATAATCCTCTTAAAATGGCTGAAAAGACTCTCTCAGCACAGAGACTCTACTCAATGTAAGAGATCTGTTAAGTAAGTTTTCACATGCCGCCTGACTACTGCGGGAGGGTTTAGACTTAAGCAGCTTAGTGCACACACGTGTCTGTTAGAAAAGCTACCTGCACACCTGCCTTCCTTTTTCACTAGTATTTACCCCCTGCCGACTTATAAGGCACCTATACACACCTTCTTGCTTCTAGAGCTAAGCTGACTGGCAGCTATTTTAAAAGAGAATACCCGTTACCTGTATAACGGATAAGGGGGTTATGAGATTAGCGTGTGTATACAAAAAAAACAAAAAAAAGCTACAGGGGGCGCGTGTCTGTCTGTGAGGTAGAGACCGTGTGGTAAGCGACTCAAGTGTAAAACAAAAGCACCTCCTCTTGCCGCAGTGAGTGGTGTGGACGGCGGCTGGCTAGTTGAATTTAAGCGTCAGCTTAAAAGATAATCCGTTCACGGGCTGGCGCGTCACACCTGGCGTTAATCACCCCCTGTAGTCTTTGTATACACAGGTGACTCGGCTTTATCTCTTCACCAGCTATAATCCCATATACATGTAGCGCACGTTACACTCGTTATCTCTCTTTTCATGCTGATGGATTAGGGGTGGAAGGGTTCAGGTGAAAAGCGATTTGATTCTCTCTGGAAGAGGGTGGGGCTCTAGGTGAAAACAAGCTTAGAACATCCAGATTAGCTGCTCTCTCGGCTATATAAAGAGCCTCATTTTTTCTAATCTCTGCCCACTTCGTCTTGTTGTACACTATCAGTCACGAGGCAGACGCTGGAAGTAGCAGATGTTTGCAGTATGGTTTATACAGAGGTTACCTGCTAATAGGATTTTGTCAGAATAGGGTGAGTTGCTATTAAAATGAACATTTAAATGGGTTGTTAATATGGTATCTGATGTTAATGAGCTAACACCTAACATTGAGGATTATGACCTCCCAGAGGGGCGTCTCGCCAAATTCTCCAGTCTTGACTATAGTCTTAACTGTCTAAAGACTGTGGAGCACGTTAATGGGTGGTCTCCTTACTAATTTCACTTGACCAGGCCGGCAGGGTCAACTAGGCTAGGTAATTACAACCACAAGGGCGGCTACTCAACATGCAAGTAGACCTACTACTACGAGATTGTCTTTTGACCACTCTGCCGCCGCCTGCTGGTCTGGCGATTACATGCTCTACACTGCATGAAAATTCCTATTTAAGTATATTTCAGTGTACCAAAATATCGGGAAATGTCCTGGAAATGTCGTTTGGACCTTGCCATGAAATATAAGAAATCTTAAATTTACCGGAAATGTCAAATGACATTATCAGTAAATTTAAGGTGAACTTAAATTTTCCCGAAATGTCAAATGACATTTACGGTGAACTTAATTTTTCCCGAAATGTCAAATGACATTTCCAGTGAATTTAAGGTAAACTTAAATTTTCCCGAAATATCAAATGACATTTGCGGTGAACTTAAATTTTTCGGAAATGTCAAATGACATTTCCGGTGAATTTAAGGTAAACTTAAATTTTCTGGAAATCACATTTGCCATACTCTGTAAATTTAGGATCCTGTTCTATGCACTAGAAACGTCATATGACATTGAAATAACTGCAAATTGCATTCAAGCAACTTTAAGCATTAAAATGTACCGGTAGTCGTACATGTATTATTACATGGTAAAATTAGTGTACAACCTGTGATACTACCCAGGGGAGTTTGGGGGCCCTGATCCCGAGATTATACATTATTTTGAAGGCTTCTGGAGGGATGCAACTGGTTATAATAATCAGGGGAGTAAGGGGACACTGATCCCGTTATTATACATTATTTTGAGGGTTTCTAGAGGGCTATAACCCGTGATCCTAACCAGGGGATTGAGGGGACACTGATCCCATTATTATACATTATTTTGTAGGCTTCTGGAGGGGTGCAACCTGTGATACTAATCAGGGGAGTAAGGGGACACTGATCCCTTTATTATACAATATTTTGAGGGTTTCTTGGGGGGGGGGGTACAAACCGTAATGCTAACCAGGGCAGTAAGGGGACCTTCATCCCGTTATTATACATTATTTTGTAGGCTTCTTGAGGGGTATAACCCGTAACAGTATTTGGTAGAATTTAAAATGAGGTTCTTATCATCACAGGGAAAAAATAAAAATATGTCTGTAATACTAACAGTGTATAGAATTATATTATAATATCATTGACAACTTATTCATGATAAGAAAAATAATTTATAAATTTGGTTAGGTACCCCCCTCCCTCCCTATTCACACCTATAACACACATACATGCCTCTAGCTGCTATGCCCGCATCTGTGAGTGAATGCTGTCACCACAGTCCAGCAGGTATAACAATAGAGGTGCGACTCAGCATTGGGCTAAGCCTAGACACCTTGTCTGGCTGCATTTAATTAAACAATGGACAATGTGTGACCTACATACAACAGCCAATGGGATGCCTTCAGTAGTGGTCAGATATTATTTTGAATCAGAACACAGGAGGTAATGGATGGAAGCACATGCATATGTATAGCTAATGGTAGTAGCTCAATGCACTATGGCTATGCATGGTGAGTATATGTCCATTCATATGATTGAATATAGTATCATGTAGAGGCCATTTATAAGAAATATATGTATCACTCATATCATACACTTCCTCCGTTTTATAAGTATAAAATCGATATAATAAATTAAATGATAATCTATATGTTTATTTCTGATCAGAATAATACACAATAACTGATCGTTTTGCATATGTTCTTTTACAGAATCCTACGACCAGCCATGTTCCCAGCCCCCCTGGAGGTGCCCCTGGCCCCCAGGGGGAGGGTGCCGGCCCCCCAGTCCCCCTGGAGGCGCCCCCGGCCGCCGGGGGGCGGGTGCCGGCCCCCCAGTCCCCCTGCAGGCCCAGGGTGGCTCCCATTAAAATGATGAAAATGATGAATGCATATTAACCACCCCCCCCTTGCACAATATAATTGATTCCTACCTAAATTAAAATAATGAGCAAGCTTTGATGGATTTGTTAATAGATATGTATGACTAAATCTAGAGCATTTATAGCCATGTGCATTAAAAATTATGTAAAGGTCATTAAATGTGCTTAAAGGTCGTTCATGGTAATCCAGCACTGGACCTTGATATTATGTTTAATGACCTTTAATGACCACCTTGCCAGGCCATTTAATCCACTTATATCCACTTAAATCGTACTTAAATGTCGCCTTAAAGTGTTGCTTTAAGTACACCAAAATGTTGCTTAAATGTCGAAGTTGACATTTAAGTTTCACCTTAAATGTACTTAAATTTGACATTTAAGTAATAAAAATGACATTTAAGGTGTACTTAAATAGATATTCTCGTGCAGTGCTAGTATAGTTCTCCGCTCTTTTCGTCAGATGACGCCACAATAGGGTTTTTGTACATTTCCACGATACTCGCGAACATTTTAAACGCATAATGACCTATAATAAGCAACAAAGCACACTTCTAATATATTGAATATAAGAAACATGTCAACGTTGTGTATTTCTGATAGAATGAGGCAGATTCTTTGAAATATCAACTAAACTATAGTGAGATTGAAAATACTACACCATATCTAAAGCGATATAAAAGCTATATAAAGTCAGAACCTCTGACGGATCGGTAGGATCACTCAACCATTCGTCCTCGAAAGCAACACAGGGTTCCCGTCCAACAGGACTTTGAGCCTTGACGCTTTTGAGGGAGGTTTGATCTCATGCTGCTTAACATGTGGTGTAATTAATCAACACCGCGGCCCCTCTTTAGGGGCCACACAATAAACAAAGAATAAAAAAGGGTAGGACTTAGGTTTAAAGTGAATCTCCCAGGATTTTGGCGAGGTCGACAAAGGAGGAGATAACAGATTAAACTGCAGGAGACTATACGCAAACCTTGATACTCTCAGAGGGGGAGCTCCATATTGCGGACCTGTGGTCAGATCTATCACCTCCAGGAGGCAGGCTGCATGTCGTAAATGTCCACCACAGACATTGGGATATATTGTTAATCCTACTCCAGGGTCTCCATAATTAGACCCTGAATCTGTTGTTAAACGGGTGTGAGGTGATGGTAACTAATACTTATGAGATGGAGCTCTTACGAGACATAAGCACCACCCAGCGCGGGGCTCGCCTTGAGATGGGAAATTCACTACAGTAGGGTGGCCGGAGCATTTTTGAAAATAAACTAGACACACATGTATTATGTATGTCTAGAATGTCTCAATATTCGCATTTAACAAATTAGCACTGTTATATTGATAGAGTAACTAGGTAACTAACTGTAGCTGATTACATATACCTCACTCCTCAAACCTTTCTGACAGATCTGAAGATCTGTATAGAGAAGACATGCCATACCCATGGCTTACTTATAGCCCTGCCATGCTATAGTGGCTATTGGGAGAACTAAGATTTCTCTATCTAACTGTATGACAGAAGGTGTCCTCTAGTGTTATTTATATGATTTTAATACTTGAGATTGGGGTCTGAGGTCCTCATATGACCCCCAGCAGATGCTCTGACGCTGGCTGGCGGTAGATTGTATCATTTCCATTCAAAATGCATTATTTTAACTTGATTTATCTCTATATTCAGTAATTTACCGTAAACTACCAATTAAAGATTTCTATAAAAAAAAAAAGAGCCCTGAAAATGCGCAATTTAGGTGGCTTATCTCAAAAAAGATAACAATATCCTAAGTAGTTATAGGACCCTCCATGGGATAGCTGCATTCAAGATGCTTCAAACAGAAAAGGAATCTCGTTGATACATGGATTTGCCATCAGCCAGTGCAAATTCTCCCAAAGGTCAGGTTAAAGAGATTTCCCAGTTATGAGCTTAAAGGAGACTCAAAACCTCAGGTCTGTCAACATTGCCCCTGAATTACATTATGTAATACAGTTTATAATGCATTATCCAGCCTGTATAGGATGGACCCATTCAGGATCTGTTGATAACAAATTACTAGAAGTGTCTATCTGCTTTGAATCGAAAATGATGGCATATCATAAAAGGGTCATTTAACATAGGATCAGATACACACTGGGCCCTCACGCCGACCCTCCGGCCACCCTAACTACAGCATTATCTGTCGTTGAAAATGGTGCTCGTGTAGAGTCGGGATGATGTACCAAAAGAGCGTTTTATACACAATGATACCCTTGTACAAATGCGTATACCTAGTAGGCAGCGTCTTATCATCAAATCTAAGAGGGTGCTATAGTTTTATTATACTTTTATAGACCATTTTTAAAATCCGAGCTTAGCTTAGTTCATAGTCTCCTTACCAATTTTCACTTGACCAGGCTGGCAGAGCCAACTAGTCTAGGTAATTATAACCACAAAGGCGGCTACTCAAGATCCAAGTAGACCTACTACTACGTGATTGTCTTTTTGGCCCCTCTGCCGCCTAGTTATTACATCCTCCAGTCTAGCTCGCCACACCCTTTGAGCAGCACCATTGCCTCGGTAAAAGTGTAGGGTGTGTGCTTTCCACCTTCAGGCATCCATAGATTCGATCACCATCACCCCCCTTGAAATGACCTCAGCTGTTAATTAGGGCGTAAAGCAGCCCAACAACCAACCAAGTCCCTGTCAAAAGATGTGAATAACGCTGTAGTCTGCCCGTTTCTGTGATCCAATATGAACCCTTCCTAATAGCACCCCCACTGATGCATTGCATAAAAATAGCCCCCCTGACCTCATTTCTTGAGCTATAAAAAACACAAACCCCTCATTTTAATCTTTTTTAGAAAACTAAGTAAAAATTATCCTTCTTCATGTCCAGTTACATACAATGTCGATCAATTTGACACTGTAGCAGCCTGTCTCCATATCTGTATGCTGCATAAATGCACAATACACGGTTCTGCACGCACTTAAACCAAGGCTAACATGGTTGACCTATATAGATGTGATACTCTCGTTTTCGGGGCTAGTAGAAATTAGGCGTCTAATACGGACGTTCTGGGTTCGAACCCTCACTAAGTTTTAGTCAAGACGTCTAGCCACGTCGCCTAAGGCGACGAAAGCGCGTCAAGGCGTTTACAGGGTTCGAACCCGTGAGCTGCTCCTTGGGGCTACAAAAAACGCTTAGACCTTGAAATCCCATAGGGAAAAAATTTTGGGTTTTTGGACTTTAGGCCTTAATTTGAGGGTGATCCCGGGCTGATAGAAAAATAATTCTTGGACGAGCGGATAGCTCTGGATCTCTTTTATCTAAAACAGCGAAAAATTGATTATGGTTTCGCCGCAATTCATCCGACGGGGGGTAATCAGCCCCCCCCCTCTGCCAATCAAGGCAGTGAATCTAGACGACCGCGCAATCGCTCGCGGCCGTCGCGACGAACCGACTGAAGACCTCGGCATCTTAGTATGATTCGTGTGACCTACTTAAAGGCTCACACGGTGGGGGTGTGTCCGGCGTTCGGCGCGCTGATTGGCTACTGGTGGGAGGCGCTGTGCCGCGTCAAGAACTTCACCTATTTGGGACGGCTGTTAAAGGCGCACTGAGTTGAGGTGCACCTTTAAGCAAGAGCGCGATCTGGCCTAGTCTTGCGGACCCCTGTTTGGAGAGTGTAGCGGGCGGCTATGTCGCGCTCTCCAACCACAGTCTTAACAGTGGTCCGCAAGACTAGAGTGCAAGACGCGTGCACACACAGACCGAACAGACACACACAGACCCACACACAGACCCACACCCCTATCAGTGAGGCGTCTAGCAGATTTGGGAGAGGTGACCAGGGAGGTACTCTCGGCTAGCGGCCACTAATTAGCTGTTTAGATAAGGCACAGAAACAAGGGTGATGACAGACTATGTGGTCAAGCAGCCAACATGCCCTGACACTTGATAATGGGTGTGGACCACCAAATTCGACATGGCGACATGGCCATTTCTTATAATCGACAAACGACATGAGGCCTAATGACAAGTGACATGAGGCCCAAAAATCATAGTGACAGGCGACATGAGCAATTCTTAAAATCGACATGGGATATGAGCATTATTAAGTGACATTGACATGTGACATGGCCATTTTCTAAGATCGACATTCGACATGGGGACCCCCCATCCAGAGCCCCTTGATAGATGACAGCTGTTGTGTGTAAGAAAAGCGTATGCCTCACAATCAAAGATGATAAAAGGCTTCATTAATTTGATGAAATTCTAAAATAGATATATTATTCATGTTCTGTGTTCCACAGAGGTAAATTAATTAAGCCTCAACTCTTTCTAGAAGCAGTAATACAAAAATGTATAACATGATAACGTTGTATCAAACATTTTCTTATATACTGGCTTCTGGTAGGAGTTGAATCATAAATAAAGTACCTATGTGAAGCACATGACATGCATGTCATGCTTATTAAAGAATAACATCAATTCAATCAGGTATTCAAATATTTTGGGTTTGCAGGCACAGTTAGAAGGGGTAAGGTTAGTGGTGGTATCTGACCAGGATGTATCAGATTACTACAAACTGCCCCTGACCCCTTCCACCACCACCACTGGTCACCGGCTGTCTGGGGCTCCCGTGGTCAGTGGATAAATTCTATCCACTCTGAATCTGCTAGACGTCTCTCTGCTATGTAGTGTGGGATGTAAAAGAAACCCTTGTCTCGGTAAAAGGACCATAGATTCGATCACCATCACCGCCCTTGAAATGACCATAGCTGTTAACTAAGGCGTAAAGCAACCCACACACCCACACACCCACACACCCACACATTTTTCTGTATGAGCCTTCAGACCTGAAGCTGCTCAGTGTACGGGACTAGGTTTTGTCATAGGCCCTACGGACGCTACTCAAGGGGGAATAAGAGAGCTGTCTCACCATGACATGGGCTGGCTGTAGTTTTTTATGTTTCGGTACCTACAACCAAACAGCCAGTACCCACCCCAGGGCTTCATGTCGCACGCGGGAAAAGTATAACGGTGGCGCCAACTGTCGGAATAGCGGGTACACTACGTCAGTAGTTCTTTTGTTCTCCGCTGAGTGACTGGGCGAAATGTAGTCGGTAGCTCTATTTTCTGTGCACTGTTCTGTTCATTTTCTACACTTAACGCTTAAATAGACCGCGTGTTTGTACAAGCTAGCCGTTTTTATCAGTGCAAAAATTAAATAAGCATCGGATAGAACAATAAAAAAATGAGAAAGTAATCCAGCACTTAGTATAAGGCACCAGTTTTATCATGAGACACCGAAAGTCTGGTTTTTTTAAGGTGGATAAGACAGTCGACTGAGAGCTCCAAAGTAACCAAAAACGTACCAGAGGGCGATCTATCTCAGAACGTACCCGACAGGGCAGGGGCCTTCTACACCCCGGCTCTGATGAGCAAGCGAGGGCCTATTCCTCTTTTGAGGTGGGCCCAAAATTGAACAAAAGAATAAACTCAAAAAAAAGCCTTAAGATTGAAAGAGTTGTAGATACTGATTTTAACGAAGAAGTCCCATTCATTAGTTTACAAATAGTCAGTGTAAGTACGCCCATGTATAGGAGAGAGACCTTGCTTATTTCTTATAAAGTTGTAAGATAGTCACATCATGATGCACATCATCATAAACGCAATCATGATACATTTCATTGTAAGTAGACGAACCAGTAGACTCGCCTCTCTGCCCTCTAAAAGAGAGGGCAGAGAAGCGAGTCTCACTCTTAAAAAACCCTTCCCCTCCCCCCCTCCCCCCCTCCCCCCCCCCATGCATCTTAAAGAGTGCCCCCCAGAGTGCCCCTCCCCCCCCTAAAAAAAAGAGCCACATTTTTAAATTATTTTTTAGCAAGCTTTCAGCTTGCTTTTTTTCTTTTTTAAAATTTATTTATCCATAAAAATCTCAAGTGACTTATTTTGAAATTCGCGCCAACCTAGTAGTCACGTGACCCCCTTAAGTAGGTCACTTCCAGTCACGTGACCTATTTGAATTTCCCGCCAACATGGTGGTCACGTGACCCTCTTAAGTAGGTCACTTCCGGTCACGTGACCTATTTGAATTTCCCGCCCAAAGGTCACGTGACCGGAAGTAGGTCACTTCCGGTCACGTGACCTATTTGAATTTCCCGCCAAAAGGGAGGCCTCTCATTGGCTGCTTTTGAATTTCCCGCCAAAAGGGAGGCCTCTGATTGGCTGCAGGTCGATTGAGTAATAAACAGTACTTAACTATAGTCCCGTTCCGATACATACAATACTACTCATGAACTTTGGGCAATGTTTTGATCTTTGACCGGGTGCCATCTTTGACTGAGTGCCATCTTTGACCGGTTTGGCGTGAAAACGTTAATATAGGATAAAAGGAGATAAGAATTTTAGAAAAAAGTTAAAAGGTAATGTAAAGGATGAAATATGGTAATATATTCCTAAATAAATGATAACAATTTGTGTGGCGTTGTACCAAATAAATTGAATAATAAGTTGTAAAATAGCTCAGGAAATTTCCTTTTATGACCCAAACGTAATATATAAAGTATACAAATAACAGTTATTACTGAACTATAATAAAATGCTTCTCTTATAATATATCTCAACTATATTATCAGCCAAAAAAATATTAAAAAAACAAAATGCAAACCCTATATTTGCCACATTATTAAACGGGTCAAAGACGTCACTTTAGCAGTTGCATAATCTTATAAAGACAGCAGAAGGGTAAAGATAAGTATACCATTACATTTTTACAAACCCTCATATATATATATGACTATAATACACAAAAACAATAATTCCATTTTACTGACACCCGGTCAAAGATGGCACCCGGTCAAAGATGGCACCTGGTCAAAGATGGCACCCAGTCAAAGACTTTCACATTGTTTGTGAGACACAATAATATGAGATATAGTCAGCCAGTTAGTGCTGTATAAGGCGTCAATGTTCTTCTGAGTTTCTAGGAGTTTTCACTTAAATAACATTCAGTAATTCATTATTCAAGTTAAAAAATTTTGGGTGTTAATCATTGTTCATTGACCATCTTGAGTAGGTGCCAGTGACTTCATGAAGGCTTCCTTGCGGTCGAGATGTTGTTGTTCAGCATCTTGGGTTTTCCATAGTTCCTTACCCCTAAATATAGGGCTCTTTCCATAAATGTCTTGAAGGTATCTCAGTATCCGCACTTTTATTTTGACATTTCCTCGCAGCAATCTTATTGGAACAATAATATTATCATCCTTCTGAGCGTAGTCATAGATTGGGCTCAGGTGTTGTCTCACTCGTCTCCAAGGAGAAAAAGTGAGAGCACAGTCCTCATGGCACAATGGATCAGTGTAGGACTTCTACCCTGTGTTTGTGAGTTTGGTCCTCCCCCTACATCAGTTATGCCTACTGTTATAACTATTATATACATGCATGCTAATTAACTTATTTTAATGTGTGACCATAGCAAGAAATATATAGGTGCTAGACCTGTGCCTCCACAGTTGAACATGGCTCCTCAATGCGTCTTTGTAGATTTTGTCTCTTGCAGGATTGAAAAAGTCGAACCAATGTCTGCCTGAATACAGACCCAGTGAGGCAGTACAGTAGGAAGTTTACACTGTGGTTTATGCTATCCAAATGGTAAGTAATTATGAAAAAAATACTGTCATATGTGATGAAATCTGTTCCACGAAGCTTTGTTATAATATCAATAAAGAAAAGGACTTCTGAAGGCAGAGTAGTGATGATAAAGACAATGCAGACAGCAAGCATTGTGATAGTCAAGCTTTTTGTTTTAGCATCTTTAGACTTCTGATGATTGTTCCTGAACCTGTGCTGGGATTTCATCTTCTTAATTATCAATATGTTCAAAACAGAAATGATGCAAGAGGGTAAAATGCTGTACAAGGATGCAAGAAAAGCGTCATAGAGAGTTTCGAGTAGTGAGCCACCACCAAATGCATAACACGAACTCATCCCATCCACTGTACTGATGTCGCAGGTGAATAGCAGCGGCAAGTCAATGATACACATCAGAATTATCAGTATTAAAATAGCATAAACAGACATTTTTACAGTGCAATACATATGTACCTTTAGTGGGAGATATATGGCAATAATACGTTCAACAGATATGAATACAATTAACCAAGAAGACACATTTGCTGCAAAAAACATTACAAAAGTAAGTGTACAGCAGAACCAGAGTGATGAGGAAAGAGGAAGTAGGCCATATATCCCATCTTGTAAGATAATAGTGAATACTAACACCAGATTATCAACAACAGCAAGAACCAGCAGCAGGATCATGAAGACAGAGGTCCTCATCAGAGAGCCATACACTATTACAATGATAATGAGACTGTTCCATATTGTTCCGATTCCACATATAGTTACGCCTGTGATAAGGTCAAATAAGGAGATGGATTCTTCTATCTGATACACAATGACAGAGTTTTTCACACTGACATTACAGCATGAGTCATTATCCAATGCAGACAGGTTCTCCATAGGATCCATGATGTAACAGCCATGCACAAAATACTCTAAGGTATACTCTTAGATGTGGCAGTTTGTCACACTCAAAATGTGAGCATAATTTGGAATGAGTTGAGAAACTTGCATACCTAGTAAATAACGCGGTTCTGTGCACAGATGTGAACGAGCAATAAGCCCAGGAACAGGTGAAACAATTGACAAAAAGAACAGTGGGGATTGTTCTAACTGACTCTTTAGCCCTTTATATGCAGTATAGTGTTTTAGTGTGTTATGTCATTTGCTCTCATGATGCATGAATGCCACCCTGTTTGCAATAACTTGCCAGTTCTGCATGCAAGCATCATGACAACCATTGCAATCATGATGCACTCCCAAAGGGTCAGCATGATGCTTTAACATTGCTCTCTAGGATTACATTCATGCATCATGACAATGAAGAGCATGTTACATTAACGCATTATTCAGCCCTTAAACATTTATGCCATTACAGCAGTATTAGCATGTTGACTTAGAGCAGCCAGGTTGACACTGTGATCAGAATTTTATGGAAATCACTGTTGGCTTCATCTCACGTTCACCTTTCTAACATTAGGGAAGGTATCAAAATGTTGACATAAGGCAGAAATATTGACTTCTTAAAAGGCAAGAGCTGCAACATCGGCAGCATACTATTATGACAGGTTTCAGCCATTTAACCCTCTAAAGGTTCCATAATGCTTTATGCCCGTTGTCATCATGTTGCATAGGTCATGTCAACCATACTGGCTTGATACCATGTCTTCTGCTTGATTGACATTCTCTGTTGACAGGCCTATTGTATACATGTTACAGACCTTCAACTCTGAGGACCAAGTGTATCTCCCCCTCTGTCCTTGTGGATTTCTGATCTGTCCAACAATAGGCATCATACCACCTTCCAAAAAAGGTATGATGCCTGAAATAACTTCTTGGGGAAGGTTAGCAACATTTCATGGGCTAAGGGAATCCAGCTTTCATTATAAGTGATGCTAGAACATTGGATCACTAATTCCTGACTCATTAAGATGGGCTGCACATAATGTGAATTGGTAATTGTTAGTGGGACTTTGTGAGTGTGTTGGCCTTATTGGATAATGTTTGAACTTGAAATCACCACAGTTGGTCGCTCTTCTGCTTGATTGACATAATATATATATACGTTATTTGACTATTGCCTTAAAGATTCACTGTCAAGATTTATGGTCAATAAACTTTACAAAACTCAAACTCTTCTATGCAAGGATGATCCATTCGACTGCATTTTTTTTTATCGTTTTATTTATACTGGCATATGCACAGGGTGGGTCCTATGGTTCCCTTCTCACCTCGCTCCAGTTGTGGGCCTGTGGTTTTAAGTGCATAATAATATAGACATGGCTTTTGCACAGTATGGCATATAGAAGAGTGAAATGCATGTGCCATAAATGACTTGCAAAGTTACCATGTAGATTAGGTTGCAGGTTAAGGTGGGTCAATCCCATGGTGTAAAAGTAGCTAGATTTTTATCAGATTTTTGCCATAAGACCATAAAAGCATACACTTTCAAAGCTGAGAAAATAGGAGGGTCCCAAGCGTTAAGTCAATGTTTCATATAATAGGAGTATAATTATAGTGTTTTGCCACATATATACATAAAATAGTATTGAAAAGTAGCTAAATTTCAATATAACTTTCTCAGGATATAGGTTTTAATGTTCTCCCTCTAGAGAATCCCTTTTGAACATACGGTCCCAGGCATATTTCTAAAGTTTTTGTCCATTGAAAAGAAAAAGTTGAAAGGAAATAGAAATATACTAAGGGCTAGTTATGTATGATTTCTGAATGACAGCCACCACCACAGACTCCATAGCACAGTGGCAGAATGCATGCCTATATATCTGAAGGTTGATGGTTCTCGCCCTAGTCATGCAACACCTTTGTCCATTTTAGGACAATTTGATATAACTTGTTCCAATATGAGACAAAGGTCCCCTGGTGGTCTATGGTCAAACTGGAGAATGTACCTGCGCAGAAAACTGCACAGTGAATGGAAATGGCATCATATTGACCCACCTTAAATTTACAGTAATCAATATAAAGTAGACATATTTTGCAAGAAGTAACTTTATGTGAGACCAACACTTGGTTTCTGAAATGCACATTATTTCATTAGGGTAACATTGTTTTAATCCTTTATCATGCATTTGGCACTATGAATTCTGCATTTTAAAGTAACTTGCCAGCGCTCCATTTATAATAATGCTGCTCTAGAGGATTGACACTACTTACTTATACAGTGCCAATGTATCAGTGCTCACCAGTGCTCCCTTGATATATCATGGCAACAGATGAACAATGAAACATCATGTCACTCTTATGTAGTTAATATTCAGTCCCAGATTTTTAGTTACAGTATCACATGTAAAGCATGATGTGAAAATATACAGCAGTCCAACATAATAGCACTCCAATGCACATACCATTTTATTCTATGCAAAGCATCTTTACAGATAACCTCTAACTTGATTAATTTTACATTTCTTTACAAGGACAAACAGTTCTTAATTTATTTTGACTCAATCCTTTCCCACGTACATGTATATAAGTAAAGCTTATTCATTCAGGGGTTTTATATACGGAGTGTAAGGGCCTAAAGTGTCAGCCTAGGAATGCACCGATGACCTAACTTTAAGGTTTGATATACATGTGGGCAATATTTATATAAATACTAAAATTGTGAATATCTAAATGATTATATTACGTAACCACAGCTAGTAATATAAGGAAGGATTAATCAACCACAAACTAGATTTGTGGCATGTGTATTAGGTGAGAAAGGTTTAAACACATCCCAGGTAGCAAGAAACGTTTAGTGAACGTTGATAAACGTGCCCTTTTGGTTAATTGGACTAACGTTTTTTCATTTGCTTTCTTTCAACATTGACTTAACGTTTTTGTGGATAATGTTCTTTTAGAAACGTTGGTTCAATGTTAGAAAACAGTTTACAAACTAACGTTTTCCAGGCAACCTATATTTGAAATTGACCAACGTTTTTTTGTGGACTCAAATCAACCTATTGGTTCAATCTTAATCCAACGTTTTTTTTAAACTCCAGTCCAACTTACCAGGTGGCAGTTCAGTATGTAGTGAAAAGAAAATGATGGTTGCACAGCAGTATCCATCCAAGATAATCTACAATAATGAAACTTTATGATTGTTTATCAATATCAATGACAACATTACGTGTTTAGATATATCTATGCTTAATAGGTTGGTTAGATTATGATATAATGTGCTTATTGGGATGTGCGGTGTGGTAAACACCTGTTTTGTCGCATTGTGAGAATTATAAATAAATAAATCCTATACAGGCCTCTGAATCATTACTCTGCTCACAAAGGAGAAAAGGCTTCATGCAGCTCTTTTAGAAAGAGTATGTAGTTTACATGTGCGGATGTATGAAAGCCATAAGTGTAGGTTCAGTGGAACTTCCCTTAAATGTTTGCAGTAACCGTCCAAAGTTAACGGAGTTTACGTTTAATGGACAGTCCAATGTCAGACCAACTAGCATAGATTTCTCTATCATCATATGTTGTCATGCTTCCAACATGATTGTATCAGACTGAAAGGGGAGAGTCTTTTTGGTGTAGATGTAGCATTGACTACTTAACTTGTGACATGCGGTAGTATTATCTAGTATTATGGCATTTCTCAGAAGAATGGACAATGTTCTGAGATTCACACCAGGCAAAGCTGCAGCATCCTCCCCCTGTTCTGGCCATTTAAATCTTGCATTGTCACATAGTGCTTTAATGCATTATGTGTTTTAATGGTATGATGCATCAGTGCAGCCCTGGGAAATTACTGGCCACGGGTGTATTCAAACGTCATACCAACCCTACGAGATAGATGCACTCCTGGAATGAGATGTGGGGACAGAGTCTCTTGGTATAATATACCAGAAAACTCCAGAGGAGGAAAATTACATCATAATCACTTAATATAGAAAAGAACTTTCAAGCAGTCTAAAACAGTACCACATTGCCTTCATCCTGTCACAAGTAGACTAAGATGACCATATTGGTCTAGTCCCCTCCCTGTCTGATAACCTCTATGGACAGGACCTATGGGCATGTAGCTGGATGCATTATCAACCAATCAGATAACACTGTACATTCACTGCAGAATTTTTAGGGTGCATTATGTACAGTTGGTTCCCACTATTATCAGTGCTTATCTCTCCAGTACAAGCTTAAGTAATGAAAGTGCCCACAAGATAACTAGCTTTACCCCTATAGGCCTACATATAAACAGCCCTAGTTCTCTGGAGTGAGTGCGTTCCGGCACTGTCCTTGTAGATCTCTACTCTGCCTAATTACTTCATGAGTAAGATCAGCCGCACCCACATACTGCTATTCGCAACAAAAACTCATGGAAGTGTTGTTTCACTAGATTGGTTGCACATAGTGGGGAACCATCCACCTTTGTTATTGGGACTTGTGATTATCCCTACTGTGCTAACTGTGACTCTACAAATACGATTTTAGATCTTTATATCACAGGGTGGATGTTCTTAAGACTATTTTTACCTTCTGCAACCCCCCCCCCCCCCCCCGCCCCTACTCAGAAAAACAGTACACCCCCAACCCCAAACGCTACTCAAAGGGTAGGGGAATAAACTATGGTTGTGTGTGAAGCCAGGGTTTTAACAACAATTATGATACAAAATATTTCTGTTATACTCACAAAGATTTGAAGTGTCATGCTCCTCGTACTGTGTTATTAAAGGTAGTCTAGTAGTGACAATATCCCCATTTGTAGCAAAGGCTCTGTAGTACATACGTTCAGTGTAAAACTTCTACACTAGGATTCTAGGATCAATCCTAGGTCAGGCAAACTGTGTCAGCTTTAACTACTATTGTATGCATGCTTCTCAGAATGTTTCTTTTCCGCTTAAAATGACATAATAGTCAAGGGCATCTTCCCATGGTTTTGAGATATATGGCCTGCTTCCATACATCTACATTTGGTACAAGTATAGTTTTTTTTACATCATCCAAGGTGGGGCAGGAGTAGAGCATATTCTTACTTAGACACTCTAGAGTCAAGCTCTACAGCAGGTTTTGATCACACATGTAAGATATAGCAATCTAGTCTTTTGATACAGACGTAGCAGTTCTAAAAACATTGGGTTCTATTAGCAGTCAATGAATTGAGAGACAGTCTAGTGTTTGCTCCAAGGAGAAAAGTTAGAACACCGTCCCCATGGCACATTGGATCAGTCTAGGACTTCTACCCTGTGTTTGTGAGTTTGGTCCTAAGTCTCTCCATCTCCTTTAGTATCCCCTACTGTTATATACATGTACAATGTCATGCAATGCTATCTAACTTATTGTAATGTGCTACCATAGCAAGTAATATATAGGCAGTCTATTCAACCACAAACTAGACTTGTGCCTCCACAGGTGTACATTGCTCCTCAATGTGTCCCTGTTGATTTTGTCTCCTGCAGGATTGAAAAAGGCGAACCAATGTCTGCCTGAATACAGACCCAGTTAGGCAGTACAGTAGGAAGTTCACGCTGTGGTTTATGTTATCCAACTGGTATGTAATTCTGAGAATGATATTATCATTTGTGACAATATATGTTCCCACAAACTCTGATACCAGTTGCATGAAGAGAAGGATTTCTGAAGGCAGAGTTGTGACAATAAAGACAATGCAGACGGCAAGCATTGTGATGGTCAAGCTTTTTGTTCTAGCATCTTTAGACTTCTGATGATTATTTCTGAAGCTGTTCTGGGATTTCATCTTCTTAATTATCAATATATTTGAAACAGAAATGATGCAAGAGGGTATAATGCTGTACAAGGTTGCAAGAAAAGCATCATATAGAGTCTCCAGTAGTGAACCACTACTAAATGTATGACACAAACTCATCCCATCTACCATTCTAATATTACAGGTGAATAGCAGTGGCAAGTCAACAATGCACATCACAGTTATCAGTATTGAAATAGCATAAACAGATTTTCTTACAGTGCAATACATATGTACTTTTAGTGGGAGATATATGGCTATAATACGTTCAACAGATATAAATACCACTAAATAAGAGGACACATTAGCTCCAAAGAACATTCCAAAAACAAGTATGCGACAGAACCATAGTGATGAGGATAGAGGAATTAGGCCATATATCCCATCTTCTAAGAGAAAAGTAAACACCAATGCCAGATTATCAAAAACCGCAAGGACCAGCAACAGGATCATGAAGACAGAGGACCTCATCAGGGAGCCATATACTATCACAATGATAATGAGACTGTTCAATATTGTTCCAATTCCACAGATAGCTACAGTTGTGATAAGGTCAAATAAGGAGGTGGACTCTCCCATCTCTTGTACAACAGCAGAGCTATTCACACTAACATTACAGCATGAGGCATTATCCAATGAGGACAGGTTCTCCATAGGATCCATGACGTATTTAACATGCACAACTACCCTCAGATATATTCTGGGATGTTACACTGACAATTTGAGCGCAGCTTGTGAAGAGTTGAGAAACTTGTATAGTAAATGATACTGCTCTGTGCACAGAGATCATGTGAATGAAGCAATGAGCCCAGACACAGGTGGTAGTGTGGGCTGGTGATAACTCAAACTGTAGTGCTTTAATCCCTTCCACACGGTAAGCCAATATATTGCACAAAATTGCATTGAGTTACAGGAAATCCATGGTGAAGGGGTCAAAGGCAGCATAGTGTTTTATTGTGTCCCTGGCTGTTATGATGCATACCTGCATGCAATAACCTGCCTCTTCACACAAACCATCAAAATGTTGATACACTCCTGAAGGGTCAGCATGATGCTTGAATGTTGTTCGCCAAGACTAAATGCATGCATCATGGAAGTAAGGGGCATGATGCATTAAAGAACTATGCAGCCCTTAAAGATTTATGCCATTACAGCAGCATTACCATGTTGACATGGAGCCGCCATGTTGACACTGTGAGCAGAATTTTATGGAGTTGACATTTGGCTTCATCTCACATTCACCTTTATAACCTTAGGGAAAATGAAAATGTTGACATAAGGCAGAAACATTGACATCTTAAAATTTAATACTCAAAATGCCAAAAAATTAATTTATATATTAGTGGCATTGTCAACATAGAATGTCAACATAGAATTGTCAACATAGAATGTCCAAAAATGGAGGTATACATGCTAATATACCCTAGAATCGTGCCTATATATCTGTATGTCAACCGTGATATCACCTAAAACGCATGATGAATGCACAAATCATATAATAAAATAATATATACCATATGTCAGGGCCTTGATAGACATATGTCCAAATTCTGAAAGAAACCTGAAAAGATTAGACCTTGGCCTCAGATTCAGCTGGGTGTTGCTGCTGCAATGTCAGCAGCTCGCCTCGTAGGGAGGAGGTACTTAACAAGCAGGGTGAGCTGCTCGCTGGGGATTCAGGACCATGCAGCCATGTAGCTATTCAGGATCATCCATGCACTCAGGCTGCAGCAGTAGTACTATGTGCATACAGACTGGTACTGACCATTTGGCATAGGTTTGACTTCAGATATAGTAGGTTATTTGTATCAGCTTTAGGCAGTCATTATTATTCAAAAGGGTGTCCGTGGTGGCCAAAGCTGCCTATAGCACTCTTGGTGTATTAAAAGTTGAGATCTAAAGATACTGGATTTTTTTTAGTTACTCATACCAGGAGATATACAATGTGTCATAGATATATATCTATTCACAAATAGCCAAATTGACATTCAAAAGTAACACAATATTAGCCAGTACACAAAGGCGACAGGAGGAGAGAAACACCGCTTCAGAATAAGAAAGAGAAGAACAATAAGAAGAAGAATGGCTAACACTGAGGATGGCATGTACATGTAATAGCTCATCACAAGTATTATCTGTAACTCCGGTGTTAATAACCCATCACAACAGACTCTTCTAATATATAGCATTGCTATAGGCACATGAACTAACTGCATAAGGAAATGCAATACGGTAGATCTATACAAAAGTTAATTAACTCTAACAGTAATAGTGAGCAATCCCCACTACACATCTCCCCCCTCCCCCCACGAGAACAATAAGACTATAATTACATTTATGTGAGCTTGAAGGCAAGCAAGCATGAAGAAGCCAATAAATATAATGATGCTTTTCTCTCTAATGAAATAACATAACATTTTTTTCAGTTTATCTTCAAAGAGAAGGCCTGGATGTATGCATTTTCACGATGAAAAGGACCACATTAACCCCCCTTAACTCATACCAATCCTTCAGTACAAAGATGACCTATACACCTGTGATCTAAACAGGAAAATATCTGGTTATTTGTTATTTGTCACCAATCTGGCGAAGGAAAACAGACCCTAGCATGGGCCTAGGTTGCCAATGACTCTCACTACAGTGAAGCTCGGGCAGTGCCTGAATTTCTGTGGGACAACTGTATGCCATTGATAGTTCAACATTGCCTGACTTTCATACCCAATGAGTTAGGCAGTGCCGTACCCTGCTCGGAGAGAAAGTCAGGCAGTGCTGGACTCACACTGAAATTTAAGTCAGGCAATGCTAACACCTCTCTACAGTCAGAGTCAGCCTGAATTTCAAAAGTGAGTGGTTTTAGTGGCACATGCCTGACTGGTATATGAGTCCAGCTAACTCTCATTTTTTTCTCTGTGCACCTACTGCCTTTCATTACAAGTGATGCTAGTGCATTAAAATCACTAATTCCCATCTCCTCATTTCACTAGATGGGCTGCACATAATGTGAATTGGTAATTATTGATTAATGATTTTCAAGGCAGTGTGAATTCTTTCATAAAAGCATCTATACCCGTTTTTTATGCTAATACAGAGGGTAATACATGCCTAATTTGACAATGGTGGCCATTTTGTTCGGCCATTGCCCATAAACACATATTCTTGAATTAGATCACAAAGACTATGAGCATTGCAACAAACATCTCCATGGGCATAGAACAATATTGTGCCATTAATGTATCACCATAATTGTGATTTATGATGAGACAAAGTAAGACTCAATAATTTTACATTTTGAGTTAATTAAGTTTTTATTTCATAAGAGGATTTTCTAAACATAGAACAATTCAAAATGAGATGATATATGAATGATGTTGTCTTCATATATAGTCAAGATGGTACGTGACATCTCATTACAGCACAGAAACTTGGGTAATGATAATAGATTCCAGTTATTTACGACCGCGACTCGATATTATTCAATTTTGGTGTTGTGAACTCTCAGTGTTATATATATGTAGCTGTCAGCTATTGAAAGAACTCCAAATACAAATTTGAGTTGTATAATGTCCAATCAACCTATTATGTTGTCTGATTTCAGGAGTGATACGATCATGGTGTTATACAATTTAGTAGCTGGCCTAACAGAACTCCCCAAGCCTTACTTCTGAATAGAAGTCTGAAACAGTGGGAAACCAACACACTTTCTCCTATTCTTCAGCTGGGGTGAGAAGAGACAGGGGTGTAAAGCAACCAAACTATGAGGAGCCAAAATCGGTCTGAAGGTGAAGCAGAATTCTGCTGCTAGTCATTCTAACCTGCACAAATGCACAGCTTACTGAGTCGCTGAGAGTTCAGGGAGAAGGGTTTATGTATCAGGTTACAGGATTCTGGGAAACCCTAGAGCCCCACAACTTGTCACGGCTGAATAATCATTAATCCGGGTCACACTCCAATACAACTGAACATGGCCTGCATCTCCAGGTAATTTGGGAGAGTGTGAGCAGCGTATGCTACAACATCTAGACATAGCCGGCTTAATCTGAGAGGACACAGGAGCCAGCAAACAGGGATTGACAGGCTATGGGAAGTAGTATAGTAAACCACTACATATACATTGTACAGAATTGTTTGCATGCTTTACAACTATGCAATTACAACTAAATTATGACACTTTTTCAGGCATCTGAGACAAGAATGCTTTAGTATATGATAACAATTCACATGTATAGTAATTGTAAATAATAGGTGGCATTGTTTTAGCCACACAAGTCGTTCAACACAAACATGGTTAGTACATAATGACAGTTGACATGCAAAGTAAATTATAGTGTGACATTATTCAAGCCTAATGAATCATCCACTACAAAATGGTTTAGTATGTAATGACAGTTGTCATGTGAAGCAAAAATTGCAGTGGCATTATTTCAGCCGTATATTCAAGTCAGTATGTCATGAAGCTTTGAGCCACAAACATTACAGTATGGTACATACAATATTCAACACACTGGGCATCCATAAGCCAGTACAGTGACTATTTAATTTATAGTGATGCTCTCATATTATTCTTGCCCATTATGTGGCAGGCTGGGTGGAGGTCCTCACTAGAAAACTTGGCTAAATCTGTACGATGATAATGTCCAATAATCTTGTTAATCCCAGGATCAATATTGAAACCTATTGACATTATACATAAGTAAACATATACCATAAAACCTTGTGTATAAGCCTACATTGCATGTAAACTGCGCACCTAAAGTTTGGAATTACCTGATTATAGTGACTTTACTGTACCATAGTAGCAAAAACTCGGGTATAAACCACACAATGACCCTGGGCCGATCATATAAGCAGCCCAGCTGATCTGACTTGCATACTAGCCTCAGCTTATACCTGAGGTTTTACAGTAATTTCCATTTTTCAAGATAATGGGAACTGACAGGTATGGTATAAACAACCATTCTGTGGTAATTAGAAATATACAGAAATGTAACAATGCTAGAGTACCCTTTGATCATGGATTGTAATTGTAAATTACTGTGAGGCATCCATATCTCTCATGGCCTAATATTTACAGGCCTGGCAAATAGATTAATGTAATGAAATACAAATATATACCAATATATCAAGAATTGATGATGATCATTATGAAATATCTATGAATAGCAGATAATCATCGTATAATACCATCAATTCACTGACAAAGTACAAATGGAAAGTTTTGAAAACGATATAATATGCAATCATAATGAGTAATATTTATTCACTCAAAAACTAGACTTGTGCCTCCACAGTTGGACATGGCTCCTCAATGTGTCCCTGTGGATTTTGTCTCCTGCAGGATTGAAAAAGGCGAACTAATGTCTGCCTGAATACAGACCCAGTTAGGCAGTACAGTAGGAAGTTTACACTGTGGTTAATGCAACCCAAATGGTATGTAATTCTGAGAATGGTACTGTCATTTGTGATGAAATCTGTTCCTAGATACTCTGATACCAGTCGCATGAAGAGAAGAATTTCTAATGGCAGAGTGGTGATGATAAAAACAATGCAAACAGCAAGCATTGTGATGGTCAAGCTTTTTGTTTTAGCGTCTTTAGATTTCTGATGATTATTCCTGAAACTGTGCTGGGATTTCATCCTTTTGATTATCAATATATTTGAAACAGAAATGATGCATGAGGGTATAATGCTGTACAAGGATGCAAGAAAAACATCATAGAGAGTCTCCTCTAGTGAACCACCACCATATACATGACACAAACTCATCCTATCTACTGTGCTAATGTTACAAGTGAATAGCAGTGGCAAGTCAATGATGCACATCACAAATATCAGTATTGAAATAGCATAAACACTCTTCTTTGCAGTGCAATAGATATGTACCTTTAGTGGGAAAAATATGGCTATTATGCGTTCAACAGATATAAATACAATTAACCAAGAAGACAAATTTGCTGTAAAAAAAATTACAAAAACAATCGTACGACAGAACCAGATTGATGAGGAAAGAGGAAGTAGAACATATATCCCATCTTGTAAGAGTACAGTAAACACCAATGCCAGATTATCAAAAACAGCCAGGATCAGCAACAGGATCATAAAGACAGAGATTCTCATCAGAGAACCATACATTATTACAATAATAATGAGACTGTTCAATATTGTACCAATTCCACATATAGTTATAGATGTGATAGGGTGAAATAAGGAGAATAATCCTTCCATCTGATGTACAACAACAGCGTTATTCACACTAACATTACAGCATAAGTTGTTAACCAATGCAGACAGGTTCTCCATAGGATCCATGATGTGGTTAACGTGCCCAAATACTCTCAGATATACTTTTAGTTGTGGCACGTTTTCCCACTGAGAATTTGAGTGCAGTTTGGGAATAGATGGTAAACCTGCATATCTAAGTAGTATAGTATGTATCGGAACGGGACTATAGTTAACTACTGTTTATTACTCAATCGACCTGCAGCCAATCAGAGGCCTCCATTTGGTCACGTGACCCCCTCATTTGCATAATTACGTAATAGGCCACGCCCCCTCATTTGCATAATTACGTAATAGGCCACGCCCCCCTTGATCACCAGCCAATCAGGGGCCACCATTTGGTCACGTGACCCCCTCATTTGCATAATAGGCCACGCCCCCTTGATCACGTGACCCCCTCATTTGCATAGTAGACTACGCCCCTTTGATCACCAGCCAATCAGTGGCTTCCATTTGGTCACGTGACTCCCTCATTTGCATAATAATGGGTCACGTGACCCCCTCATTTGCATAATAGGACCACACCCCTTTGGTCACGTGACCGGAAGCGCTCTTTATTTGGAAAATAGGCCACACCCCCTTGGTCACGTGACCTGACCCCCTCCCTCATTTGCATAATATAGACAATAGACAGACTACGCCTCTCTTTTGGTCACATGACTTGGACTAGCTAATGAGAGGCTTCTATAAGGGGGGAGGGGAGGGGAGGGGGGGGAGGGGGGCACTTTAAGATGCATGGGGAGGGGAGGGGGGGGGAGGGGGGCACTATTTATGGGGTGGGCGGGCACTTGGGGGGGAGGAGGGCCTTTGGGGTCTGCTCGGGAGAAAAAAAATAAATTTATCTGATCTCTAGGGAATCGCTTCCTCCTTACCCCCCTTTAGGGGGGGTAGGGAGGAGGCGAGTCGGAGGTGACTGTAGAGGAGTTTTTCGGTGACTTGATGACTTTCAAACGACTGTACTGATAGTTGATGAATTTGACTTTTTGACTTGAATATTTCTTGCGACTTTGCGAAAGCGACTTTGCGGCTCGTAGCCCCTTAAATAAAGAGGTGACTTTGTAACCTCAGGGGGGAGATCCTTCTACACCACCACAGAAAAAGATCTCGGTTGATTGACTGAACGCGGCGGGTATGAGTCATCATGGGGCCCTTGACGGGTGGGTCCTCCCCATGCAGCCGTATGTCGAATTTAAGAAATGCCCGTGTCACACGTCACTAAGGGAGAAAACGTTTTTTGAAAATATTTAGAACCCGAATTTGAGCATTCTGGTACATTTTTAAGGACCCAGACACCGCAAAGCCGGGTACCATCCAAGAAAAAAAAGAAAAAAAAAAATTTGGCGAAATGCTTAGGTTTGAAATGGTACTTTTTCTGATGCACTCTTCGAACATTTTTTTTTCCTCATGTCACTATGGTCCATGTCACATGTCGGACTCAAGAAATGCCCCATGGCCCATGTCACTTAGATGTCCGTGTCCGTGTCGTCGTATCGGTTTTTAAGAAAATGACCATGTCACCATATCGAATTTAGGGGTCTAGTGACATCAGCATGTCCGGCTATCCTCCACAAATTTAGCTCTAAAATGTTTACTTTTTTTTGGGCCGATTTTTCATCATTTTAAAAAAACAATAGGCTGTTGAAATGTTTGCTGTTGTAAATAGAAACAAAAACAAAACAAAGCGCATGGTAAGATTATGTCACATTGCAGTCGCGGGTCCGCTCGTGGCTTATCCAGCCTCTTCGTGGATCCGCGACTGTCAATGTGATCATATACTAATCACCCGGCGTTTACGGTATTATATACTAAGGTATGAGACGGGTCCTACAGAAAAGGTGTCTAAAAAGCGCTGCGACCTGATTGAAATGACGTCAGCGGCGTCTGCTCGTCAGTGCCCGGCTGTAGCCCGTAGGACATGTCATTCTGCTTTTCTGGATGTTTTGAAATATTTTGATTTAACTGTTAATACCTGATAACAAGCCTCTGAAGCAGTTTTTGATCGAGTACGTCTTCTCTACGTTTCCATCGATTAGCTGCTTCAGCAAAAAAAATCGCGCGCGCGGTCTAGTCTAGATGACGGAGTCGCTAAAGCTCTGTTTAGAGAGTGGAACTTGACCTTGACTATAGACTCAGTACTAACTGAACGCCCCGCTATGTCACTCCTCACGTGGGTATATGTACAAGCTCGGGTTCTTCACTTTACGGCTTGACTAAAACTGAGACGCGTCCATGATAAACTCTAGCCTTTTTTTCCTTTTCTAGGATCGAGAGAGAGATTTTAAATGGGGCGGTTATCTAAATAGCGTGGAACTAAAATCAGGCTGCGGCAGATAGTATCTCTGCGCACCTCAAGACTCAACGTAACTTTCACTCTCCAGCAGAAGTTTAGTTGTCACTAATGATGGGCGGCGACCGTCGTGCACCGGCGGATATTGGAGAGTGTTGGAGAGCTGAACCTTACAGACATATAAATCAATCGCTCTGGTGGAAATATCTCGCCATAGATTGGAACCAAATACTTATCTAATGGAATCGTTATCAGTTTTCAGTTTTCTTGCCGTACAAAATTTATTTCCAACTCTTCACGTGGTGATAGCTGAAGGTCGCTCGTCGTAGGTACGTGTGACCGGAACACCCTTTTTGGTTTTGGCGCGGGTTGACATCAGATTTGTACCGTACTGTCGCGATTAAGGGCTCTGAGGGAGCGCTTTTCAATTCGGTGAAGTTCTTACTCAGGAGCTATATACAAGCCAGGCGCTGGCGCTTATTCAAAGTCGCGATTTTAGTGCTTGAGAAAAAACATTTGGAGGCTCTTATACTCCGGCGCTTATACAAGACCGGCGCGCTTTTCAACACTAGTTGCTTTATCGCGACCGTACGGTATGACTTCGGTGTCACAAGGTCCCAAACTCCAAATAAGGAAGTGAAACGACGTCGTCTGTCTACCTCGTGCGCGTCATAGCGTCGTCGAAAATAGTGTGACGTCAGCATCTCTCAGGCGGCTAGGAAGTCAGTTCGACAAAATGGCTCACGGAGTGAACTTCGTGGCCGTTTCTCGATCTATGATCGATGCGGCCGTGGAGAAGGAATTCGTAGCCGTGCTACAGAGAGAGGAGGCGGAGAGACAGAACTTCGTGGCCGTTTCTCGATCTATGATCGATGCGGCCGTGGAGAAGCAGTTCGTAGCCTCGCTACAGAGAGAGGAGAGACAGCGGACTGCTGCTGAAGCAGAGGGTGTGGTGGATGAGCTGATCGCGAACGTCGCTGATCAACTCATCCGCCAGTGCGTGGAGCGAGTCAAGCAGCAAGTCTGCATGGAGGAAGGACTACCGCCCGCCGTGCTGGAGGAGCTGCTGAAGGACCACCACGCGTTATGACCACGCCCTCCGCTTCAGCAGCAAGGTCCCTGCGACCCTCTCTCTCTACCAAACGGTCCTTTTAAGGACCAACCACTGATCACAAAAGTTGAAAATCAATCTCAATATAATATACGCATCAGAAAAACCCCTAATACGCTCTACACTGAAACCCTGTTGAGTAGGTAGATCGAGTTGGGCTTTTTGTGGGTTTTTTTTTTTTAGGAAGGGCAATCAGGTCATCGTGTGGAGATCATCAGGTGTCCTGTGTGTGTGTGTGTGTGTGTGTGTGTGTGTGTGTGTGTGTGTGTGTGTGTGTGTGTGTGTGTGTGTGTGTGTGTGTGTGTGTGTGTGTGTGTGGGTGGGCGGGTGTGTGTGTGTGTGTGTGTGTGTGTGTGTGAATTTTATACAAATACAATTAGTCATTCCTTTCAGCAAGAAAATTAGCTCAATGTAATCATATGATTTGAACTGCCCTACTTATCAGAGCCTTGACGACATCTGACCGCCCCCCTTTTCAGGATCTAAATGGAAATTCACCGCCGCCGCTTTTCAATATGGACAAAGAGACACGGGGTGCTGTACACAGGTTGTGGACGGGCTGGCGGGTCGCTGCCAGACTATCTCCCTGGTCCGATATGCAGCCGGCGTGGCCGGGACTGTCTTATATGATGCTGAGTCTAATTATGTATTAGATTCCCTACGAGTAACTGAGAGTGTGTCAAAATAATCACGGCAAACTGACTGGCGACCTCATAGGTCAGTTATTATTACATAACTCAGTAACTTTCGGTTATGTGTTAGATAGAGTACGCTTGGACACGGTTATTCCATATACCCGCTGCCCCACAGGGTCAAGACGAGGTGATTAAATGATAAGACCCAGACGGGTAAAATAGCCAAGTCAACAATGCCCTGTTTTTTAGCCAATATGGACAAAGAGAAACGGGGTGCTGTACACAGCTTGTGGACGGGGTGGCGAGTCGCTGCCAGACTATCCCCCTGGTCCGATATGCAGCCGGCGTGGCCGAGACTGTCTTATATGATGCTGAGTCTAATTATGTATTAGATGTCCTACGAGTAACTGAGAGTGTGTCAAAATAATCACGGCAAACTGACTGGCGGCCTCATAGGTCAGGTATTATTACATAACTCAGTAACCTTCGGTTATGTGTCAGATAGAGTACACCTGGACACGATTATTCCATATACCCACTGCCCCACAGGGTCAAGACGAAGTGATTAAGTAATAAGATACCCAGACGGGGGGTAAAATAGCCAAGGCAACAATGTCCTGTTTTTAGCCAATATGGACAAAGAGACACAGGGGGTGCTGGGAGTTGGCGACAAGGGGCAAGACGAGCAAGACTACTTCTCAAAATAGACAATGCCAATGGCCAAGACCTAGTTCTTAAATTCGACAAGGCCCATTGGTATCTCTTATATTCGACAAGTGACACATGTGCCCCGTCTGTGGTCCTAATATAGATTTTCTAAAAAAAAAAAAAAAAAAAGTAAATTTTCTGCACCGTGTGACAACGACCGATCAGCTACATAGCAGAGATTTCCCCAACCTATTTTTGGTTATTTTTCTATTCAGTTTTTGATCAGCGCACTATATTATCGTGGGTTTTTTTTTAAAATTTTTTAATCATAAATAATATGTAGACTTGGAAAAAAAAAGAAAAAAAAAGAGAGCTGACACGCAAACTCCTACTCACATGTCGCTGTTTTGTCACTAAACTCAAAGACCCACCCACCCCGTAGGAAGGGGAGACGCTTGTGAACGTTCCCTTAGGCCTCTATTCTTTATTTTATTGTGTGGCCCCTAAAGAGGGGCCAACCAACTGACACTGTCAGTTGGTTAGATGCTGCACAACATGGGCGTAATTAATTACGCCTAGTGTTAAGCAGCATGGATCACTGTGGTTTGACAGACTGACCTCAGAGGGCCCCCCTTGGATGGGGGCCCTTGTGGCACAACGAGTCAAAACGAGTTGATCCGTTTTTCAGATTGCCGACTCGGCGAGAGTTTCTGACTATGTATCTTTTATAAAGCCTCAGATATGGTGTGGTATTTTTCATCTCGCTATAGTTTAGTTGGTATTCAAAGAAACTGCCTCATTTCTATCAGAAATACACAATATTGAATTGTTTTTTATATTTTAATATATTCAGAAGCGCACTTTGTTGCCTATATAGCTCATTATGCGTTGAAATGTTCGCGAGCATCGTAGGAATGTACAAAACCCCTATTGTGGCGCCATCTGACGAAAGAGCGGGGAACTATACGTGACCTGAACCCCGCCCTCAGCGCGTTCGTTATTCGCATCTTTGACAGCGACTAAGAGACGCTCAAACTGTCTCTTATTTAGTTTGAACTTATCACAAATTTGTCTTTGATAGGTCGTAGATTGACTTCTGACTTTTTTTCTTTTTTAGTTAGAATAAAAAACAAGTGACGCCGACACAGACCTGCGCATTAACGCGCTCCACCGTCTTCAGAGGGTTGAGTCTATAGTACAGTAGATTCTACTGTGTACTTACACTAACAGTGCTACATATACATACCTGAGTCATAAGTGAGGCGTTTTTGTTGTTTTTTTTAGGAGAAAAAAAGTGATCTACTCACCAAACCGCTATTAGTAGGTAACCTGTATGACCCATACCGCAAACATCTGCCTCGTGACTGATAGTGTACCGGTGGTGAAGTGCTGTTGCAAGAACAATTGAGGCTCTTTATATAGCTGAGAGAGCGAATGGTCTAATCTTGTTTTCACCTTGAGCCCCACCCTATTCCAGAGAGGGTATCAAAAATCACATGTACACGTATATGGGCTTATAGCTGGTGAATAGATAAGGCGGGGCAACTGTGTATACTAACACTACAGGGGGCGTTTTAACGACAGGTGTGACGCGCCAGCCCGTGGAGGGAGCTTTTGTTTTCACCTAGAGAGTGTATACAAAGCCTACAGGGGGTGATTAACGACAGGTGTGACGCGCCAGCCGGTGGCCGGATCACCGCATCTTCTAAGCTTTGTTTTCACCTAGAGAGGGGATCGAGAGTGTATACAAAAAACAAAAAAAAACCTACAGGGGGTGTTTAACGCGGCCGGCTGCCTACATGCTATGGTCTAAGCCTGTTTTCAGCTAGAGAGGGACCTAAATCACCTAAGCCTTTTCCACCCTTAAATCGATCTGATAATTACCATAAAGAGGAGTAATGCGCGTTACATGTATATGGGCTTATAGCTGGGTAAGAGATTAAGATGCTAGTCAACTGTGTATGCAAAAAAAAACTACAGGGGGTGTCTAAAGTCGATTGTCATGCGCCAGCGGGCGGACGGAAGTCTGCCACTCTAGCTGTGACTACAAGCGCGTGCGTGTGGTAGACAGCTTAAATCAAACACAAGTTAAGCTCCTTATAGCTTCCTACTGACTGCGGATTCGAGTGCTTGAAAGATGGTCTTTTGTTTTTTTTCATCTATTTCCTCGGGGGGTCGAACAGGATTAAAGATGTAACGAACCCGCACCTACACAGGTAGACAGCTGGTCGCCTTCCTAGTGAGAGTTTTCCTCTTGAGTTAAGAAGCTTATCTCGGAGCCTAGTACATAAGCGAGAATGAAACATGAGTCCCACACACTTCTTCTACCACCTTCAGCATGGCGTCATCAGGAATCACTCTACGTTCTACCGAATGTGAGCAATCCCAACACTACTACAGAGCCGCGACAACACCACACGAGGAGACGTCCATGTTTACTGATGAGTTAACAAGTAGCAAGGTGGAGGTTGGTTTTTATCAAGATTGGTACGGGTGGCTGGAAAGTGTGATGGCTACTTCTGCAGCTATTGCTGCTGCTCGTGCAAAACGTGAAGCTCGTATCGCTGTTCGTGCTACACATGCTGCATACGAAGTTGCCAATGCTGCTAACAACGCTGCTGTTACTCTCGCCGCTGCTGCTCGTGCTGCTAATGTTTTTGCTACTGTTTCCGCTCTTGCTACCGATGCTGCTGCTACTGATGCTGCAACGTCTGCTAAAAGTGTCGCTGTTGCGGCTGCTGCTAGGGCTAATGCTATAAATGCTTGTACAGCTGCTAAAAAAATAGCCTGTTTTGCTTATGCTAGTCGCAGTGTCGCTGTTACGGCTATGGCTGATGCACATGATGCTAAGTTACGGGCTTTTGCTTTTGCTGAAGATGCTGTTGATGCTGAAGATGTTGCTGCTGCTGCTGCTACTGCTGCTGAAGATGCTACTGCTGCTGCCGCTGCTGCTGCTGCTGAAGATGCTGCTGCTGCTGCGGCTGCTGCTCTAGACACCTATGACGCTGCTGCTCTAGACACCTATGACGCTGCTGCTGCTGCTGCTGAAGATGCTGCTGCCGCTGCTGCTACTGCTGCTGCTGAAGATGCTGCTGCCGCTGCTCTAGACACCTATGACGCGGCTGCTGCTGCTTTTGCTGAAGATGCTGTTGATGCTGCTACTGCTGCTGCCGCTGCTGCTGCTGAAGATGCTACTGCTGCTACTGCTGCTGCCGCTGCTGCTACTGCTGCTGCTGAAGATGCTGCTGCCGCTGCTCTAGACACCTATGACGCTGCTGCTACTGCAGCTGCTGCTCTAGACACCTATGACGCTGCTGCTGCTGCTGAAGATGCTGCTGCTGCTGCTGCACTAGTCATCTATGACGTGGCTGCTGCTCTAGACACTTATGACGCGGCTGCTGCTGCTGCTGCTGCTGAAGATGCTGCTGCTGCTGCTGCTCTAGACACCTATGACTGAAAACTTAGTAAGCGTTATTTACAAACACTACTGCTACCTATGACTAAACTTAGTAGGTGTTATTTACAAACAAGAGAGCCACGTGGTGTTGTTTACAAACAAAGAGAGCCACGTGGTGTTGTTTACAAACAAAGATAGCCACGTGATGTTGTTGTGGCCTATCATGCCAATGAAGGGGTCACGTGATCAAGGGGGCGCGGCCTATTATGCAAATGAGGGGGTCACGTGACCAAATGGCGACCTCTGATTGGCTGGTGATCAAAGGGGCGTAGTCTACTATGCAAATGAGGGGGTCACGTGATCAAGGGGGCGTGGCCTATTATGCAAATGAGGGGGTCACGTGACCAAATGGCGGCCCCTGATTGGCTGGTGATCAAGGGGGCGTGGCCTATTACGTAATTATGCAAATGAGGGGGCGTGGCCTATTACGTAATTATGCAAATGAGGGGGTCACGTGACCAAATGGAGGCCTCTGATTGGCTGCAGGTCGATTGAGTAATAAACAGTAGTTAACTATAGTCCCGTTCCGATACATACTATACTACTTATCTAGTAAATGTAGATTTTAATGTACAAATATGGCCGGTCACTGGTGGAAGTATTGACAGAGGGGCTTGTGCTAACTGACTTTGTATCATGTTCACTCTTTATGCATTGACAGCAGCCATAACATATTGACATGGGGCAGCCATGTTTACATTGTGAACAGAATACTTTGATAATCATTGTCAGCTTTATCTTACATTCACCTTTATGGAATTAGAGAAAATATTGGCATGAAGAGACATATAGACTTTGTAGTCCTTAAGGTCAGCTTGGGGCTTCAGTGCACTATGCCCTTGGTTGTCATGATGAATGAATGGAACCATGCAAGTCTACCTGCCAGGGTAGCATTCATGCATCATGCCAAACCTTCAGGAGTTAATACAGCCCTGGAGAGTTACTCACCAATGCTGCATTCGTGCATAATGGTGACAAAAGGCAGCATGCAATAAAGCATAAGATAAAGAGGAATAAGAATCAAAGTTTTTAGTCTAACATTGAGGCACTCAGGTGGTGGAGGGTAATGGAGGGTTACCAAGGCAACAGTCAATATGTCGGTACCCGCACTATCATGGCAGGTTTCTTCTGGTCATTTAACTATCTAATGGTCACATAGTGTTTTTAATGCATTAAAAACATTATTATAACATTGTTTAACATTTTCTGTTTACTTGGCAAGGGTGCATTCAGGCATCATGCAGACTCTACAGGATTGATACACTCCTGCAATGAGACATGGTGACATCTTAAACAGTATCATCTAGGGAATAATAGGTCCAAGGAAAAGGTAGACCTATCACCAGATAGAAGAACATCTCTAGATTACAATGTAGGAATCTGCAAGTTGATAACTGCTCTAGATGCAGTGCTGTTAAGCATAAGGTAGAGCAATATGAGAGGTATTTTGTGAACTGCTTCCCATGGACTAGGGCTGGTAAAAGTGGTCGTTTTACCTGCTGCAGTGGGTGGTTACTGCAGCCCCTGCTGTGTAGGCTACCTTTTCTGCAACCACTGTTAGTGGCAGTAGGTGTATAACAGTTAATTGGTTTATCACACCTTTAATTGTCACTATAGAATATAATTTCTGAAACTTTCTAAAGACCATTACATATGAGCAGCGTACTTCAGGTCAAATTCTTTTAGGCTAGATATTTCACATGATTCACCAAACAAGAACAATTTGAACTTACCGGTAGTGGAGTATGACCAAAATCTGTTCATAACTGCTAGAAATACAATCTAAGATGCAATAATTTTGTGAGAGCTTATGCACTACTTTTTAAGATAATTTTCCATGTCATTCTGGACTCCCTAAGTTGTGACGAAACCGGGGAAATTGTAACATTAGGGGGAATGGCCATAAAATGCTCTAAACATGATATTTCAGGAGATACAGCTAAAAATGTAAATACTTAAGAGAAAATTTTCTTAGACTAACTTTTACTGAGGGACCCTTTGAAGCTTTTCTCAAAATTCTATTTTCATTCTAAATTGGTCTGATTTGGAATGTAAAAAGAACATTTTAAGCCATATTTGAACCATTTGTTGACATTTGGTTAGGCCACTCAAAAAAAATGTTTCTCATCACCAAGGAGTGAAAAATGTGACGAGGGCGTTTTTTCATCAAAAATGTAAAAAAAAAAAAAAAAAAAAAGTTTTCCCCAAATCACGATTTTTATAATCGAGCGGTGATGAGAAACACCTTTTTTTTTGAGTGGCCTTACCATGGCAACCATCAATTCATTCTTTTTTGAAAAAAAGATTATCCCTATCTATTTGCCCCATCCATGAGGATTTTATAACTGAAAACAGAATGCCAATATTCCTGTCAGATCCAAATCTATGTACAATGATATGTGTTTATTGGTTTAATTTCTAATAATTATGATATATTATATGGACTATTTGAAAAGAGATTGATATGTGATCGAATTGCAGTCTATTGTGAATTCCTACATGTTCCTACCATCCCATGTTTGAGATGTCATTTCTCAGCAACTATCACAGTTTAGTTTCCAAGAGCAAATGATAGAAAAATGGAGCTAGCATCCAGATGTAGGGTAGAGCAAAGGGTGTCGTTATTTCTTCGCTTGGTCACCACCAGCTGACAGTGGTAGTGTACACAGACCTGACGACACACCTTTAGAGAGTGTTCATTTATTAGTTACAGGGGGGTGGTAGCAAAAAAGCCTGCACGTTACTGTAGTTCAAAGGGAGGTGGGCGAAATCTTTTTTTCCAAAATTGTTTTTGATTGAAAATCGTCTACCACTGATATCACTGACACCTTAGATAGGACAGTGCCCCCCCCCCCACAGTGTCCCCCCACCTCCATGCCCAATAAGGCCCAATAAAATGTCATCTATGGGCAATAAGAGCCCAATAATATTTTGAGGTAGCAAAAAAGCCTGCACGTTACTATAGTTCAAAGGGAGGTGGGCGAAAAAAACATTTCCAAAATTGTTTTGATTGAAAATCGTCTACCACTGATATCACTGACACCTTAGATAGGACAGTGCCCCCCCCCCCCCCCCCCCCCCCCCACACAGTGTCACCCCACCTCCATGCCCAATAAGGCCCAATAAAATGTCATCTATGGGCAATAAGGGCCAATAATATTTTGAGGTAGAAAAAAAGCCTGCACGTTACTATAGTTCAAAGGGAGGTAAACACATACGCTGACTATTTATGATAAATGATTACTATCAATATCAATTATCATAATATGTGATATACAGAGACACTCTTCCAGGTCATGCGTGCCTCCAGCAGATAGGCCACACCCACTCACCATGAGTGACAGCCACAGTAGCCAATCACAATGCTCCATGTCCACCAGGCATGGGCCGTAGACATGTCTATGTAATTTCATGCATCACCTGATATCAATCACTTACACCATCACTGACCCAGCATAATTTATAACTGTACTTATTATCTGCTCTATTTAACACGTGGACATCATTCCTTGGACTCCTAGTGAACTCCTTCAGCATTACAATATCGTTCTTAGTGGGGAGTATTGAGAACCAAAGTCACACCCCACAAAATGGAGCTCCTAATATGCAGTAGCCAGAAAATCTGCACTGTAGACTTTTTGACAATTTTACAGGTTATCAAGCATAATATAAGCTTCACAATTATTATAATCTGTTATACTTTATCCATGCTCGCTCCCCCTGAAAATAAAAACTATCATATAATATTCTCGCAATTTAACATTGAAAACAAGCATAGAAAGAGAAGAAAAAGGTCTTAATCATGACGGGTACTTTTCTTTCTGTGTTTCCTTACAAAAAAGCACAAAGCTGTTCGTGAACATTCGTGGATAAAGGAAGTATTGACGATTCTCAGTCAGGGGTTTTTGCTTTTCAGTTAAAGTGCTGGAGCAGGTCCCTAAGCCAACAAAAAAAACTCTGGCGGGGCCATATTTAGATAAAGGCAATTTATTCAATGACAAATTAGACTTGTGCCTCCACAGTTGGACATGGCTCCTCAATGTGTCGTTGTAAATTTTGCCTCTTGCAGGATCGAAAAAGGCGAACCAATGTCTGGCGGAATATAGACCCAGTAAGGCAGTACAGTAGGAAGTTTACACTGTGGTTTATGTTTTCCAACTGGGACACTATTCTGAAAATGGTACTTTCATTTGTAACAAAGTCTGTTCCAAGAAGCTCTGATATCAGTCTCATGAGAAGAACGACTTCTGACGGCAGAGTAGTGACGATAAAGACAATGCAGACAGCAAGCATTGCGATGGTCAAGCTTTTTGTTCTAGCATCTTTAGACTCCTGATAATTATTCCTGAATGTGTGCTGGGATTTCATCTTCTTTATTATCAACATATTTAAAACAGAAATGAGACAAGAGGGTATAATGCTGTACAATAATGCAAGAAAAACATCATAAAGAGTCTCCAATACTGAACCAGCTCCAAAAGTATGACACACACTCATTCCATCCACTATCCGAATGGCACAGGTGAATAGAATGGGCAAGCCAATGATGCATAACACAATCATGAGTATTAAGATAGCAAAAACAGACTTTCTTACAGTGAAAAACATATGTACCTTTAATAGAAAAAATATGGCAATGACACGTTCCACAGATACAAATATGACTAACCAAGAGGATATATTTCCAGCAAAAAACATGAAAAAAATAACCATACGACATAACCATACTGATGAGGAAAGGGGAAGTAGGCCATATATCCCATCTTGTGCGAGAATCCTGGACAATAATACCACATTATCTGCTACAGCTAGGACCAGCAGCAGGATCATGAAGACAGAGGTCCTCATCAGGGAGCCATACACTATTACAATGATAATGAGACTATTGAGTATTGTTCCAATTCCACAGATAGTTACGGATGTGATAAGGTGAAATAAGGAGATGGATCCTTCCATCTGATGTCCAACAACAACAGAGTTATTCACACTGACATTACAGCGTGAGTCATTAACCAATGTAGACAAGTTTGCCATAAGATCCATTTTGTAGACAAATAGTCTTAGCTATACTCTGGGTGGCACTTTGTCACGCTCAGCATTGAGCCTAGTTTGTGAAGAGTTGATATCTAGTAAATGATACAATTCTGTGCAATGATGTCAATGAATCAGTGAGTCCAGATACAGGTGAAGGTATGGACAGGGGACTTGTGCTATTCACTATTCAGCATGTTAAGGGCTGCATATTGCTGTAGGCTAATGCACTGTGTACTTTCGGTCATGATGTATGAATGCAGACATAATGCCAACCCTACAGGATTGATACACTCCCAAAGGGTCAGTATGCATTCAAGCAGCACTGGCGAGTAACTTGCCAGGGCTACATTCACACAATATGATGACAAAGTACATTGTACATAAAGTCATATGCGGGAGTTATGCCAATACAGAAGCATTAGCATGTTGACAGGGAGCAACCTTTGACACTGTGACCCAAGTAATATGATATTTGTTGGCTTTATCTGACATTCACCATTAGGGCATTAGGGAAGGTATTGACCTGGGGCAGAAATGTTGATTTTCAGCTGATGAAAATCTGCATAGTGCTCTGGTGCAGCACTGTAAACATAGATGTTTTCAGGAATTTGGAAAAAAAATACAGTTAGCAGATTACCGAAAATCGGTTCTGTGATTTATACTGTATAAATATTCATGCAGGACATAAACTCATGGATGAGGCTGGGCCAAAAAGAATATTACTAAGGGAGGGATCGTTTCTTAGCAACAGGGGGGGAATATAAAATATTTCGACCCTTCTTGGGGGGGGGGGAGTAAAAAACTGTTTTGAGCCAAAATGCCAGAGTGCTACTATGCTTTAAAGGGCCAGCACTCACGCTGATTTTTCGATTTTCGACCCAGTGCGAAAAAAAACCCTGATCACTCCCTTAATGTCAAAGCATTTCCTGAAACTCGGGGTTTAGCTTATAACCAGCATTTTACGGTATTCATTAAATATTTAATGAAGCTTTAGTTTGGCCTGAGACTATCGTATTGCCATATGGCTTGGTGAGGTGGAGCAGGACAGCTATATCGACTTTGATATCTGCCGTTTTTATATCCTCTATAGACAGACCTAAACAGTTCACTGTCGCTGGGCTAAATATAAAGATAATTGTCTACATGCAAGTTGTTATGGTTATTAAAACAAATTAGAATAAAAGTTGTCCAGAGAAAAGAACTGAGTTCCATTAAATTCATGTACTGCAAATTCTCACATATCTCACAGCTTTGGTTTACATTTAACACACAACATTTACGGGATTAAAAATGTTTTGTAAAGATCTGTTTTGTAATATGTAGCTTTATTTGAAACAATCACTGGGTTTCCGAAATTCACATTAATTCCTTTGACCTTTCAAGGGTAACATATTGCGTTAATCCCCTGATGCAGGGTTGATAATCTCTATAAGGGCCAGGTTTATGCTTACTGCAGTGCCGGTAAGTTACTATGGTGAGTTACCCGCTAGTGCTGCATTGGTGCATCATACTGACAGCTAATGTTGAGGCATGATGCCATCCTTTAAATTGTAATATTCAGTCCAAGACTGTACATGGAAGCAGACCTTGTAAAGCATTATGAAAAATAAATAAATGAGTCGGATTATAGTGTACTTATTATTCACTTTTACATTATATTGTGATATTAGTGATGAACCCACAACCCCAGGCATATTCTTCTGATTATTACAATTAACTTCATTAATATGGCAAATTTAAAGTGTGCCATATATAATTTACAAAACATTAAAAGACACTGAATATGGTGGTTGCGCATGTTCACCAACACAAGTATTAACACTTCATGTAGGAATGTCATTAACATCCAATTTATGTCGATGACGATTATTGACATTATAGTTGTCAATATGTCAATGTATTGCAATATAATATTTAGACTATTAAGTACATCTGAAACACTGTTTATTGCCTTAATAGGCTGAGAAAAATAACAAAAGCAAAGGTTAATGGTAACTGAAAACCAGTTCCATTATTTTCACTGAACATGTTTCTATAATAATCATCGATATGAAACACAAAACTCCCAGCCTTAAATACTGTGAGGTAGGAATCTGACATAAGGATAGGTACCCCAGCTGTAAGCTCAAATGATAGACTTTAAACACTACATCTATCATAACCCCCCCCCCCTACCTTACTAAACATGGTGGAGAACAACCTTTCTGAGGGTGCACTGGATCCAAGCACATTCAGGTACGATGAAACAAGTGCATACCTTGTTTTCTTCACTGGCAGAGAACAATTTCTCATTGAAAAGATATTGATATAATTATATTGACATATCAAAATTGTCAATATAAAATATTGAAATATTAAGATAATAGCGATATGTAATATAGCGAATGTCAATGACATCCCTAACTTCATGTGACACTTTTGTATAGCGTCTTGGGTTGAAGACAAAGGTTTACAGCTTCTGTTAATGAAGCTAACGGTGTGGTAATTATAGACACTGATAAAAATGATTTCCCTTTTATTTTCATGCCAATTATTTCAACAACTAAGCTCTAAGTTTATTCATTTTTACATTTCTTTGTATGAAAAAAAACCAGTTCATAACTGATCTTACCTTTATACTATACAACCTATTGGTGTATTATCAGCAAAAATGTTTTTCCGGGGCCCCTATCACTCACATCACTCTCTCTCTCTCGCTGATAAGCCCCCATCCAGCCCACCCCCATCTCCCATATCATCTTTCATTCGTCTCCCGACTCCCAAGACCCAACCTTGCATTCATCTCTTTAATTACAGGATCAATATTGAAGCCTTCAGAGATTATACATAATAAAATATGTAATGTCCCATTTTAAAGATACTTGGAACTGGCAGATATGGTATAAGCAACCATTCTGTGGTGATAAGAAATATACAGAAATGTAACAATGCTAGAGTACTCTTTTCTCATGGATTACAAATGAGACATTTATGTCTCTCATGGCATATGTACAGGCCTTAAAATTAGGTTTATATTATTAAATAGGCATATAAATATCAAGATATCAAGAATTGATGATAATCATTATAAAATGTCAATGAATAGCAGATGATCATTTTATAATACCATTAAATCACTGGCAAAATACAAACAGAAAGTCCCAAAACTATCATAATATCAACCATAGCTAGTAATGTAAAGGCAGTTTATTCACTCACAAACTAGACTTGTGCCTCTACAGTTGGACATGGCTCCTCAATATGTCCTTTTGGATTTTGTCTCCTGCCAGATTGAAAAAGGCGAACTAATGTCTGCCTGAATACAGACCCAGTGAGGCAGTACAGTAGGAAGTTTACACTGTGGTTTATGTTATCCAACTGGTATGAAATTCTAAAAATGATACTATCATTAGTCATGAAATCTGTCCCAAGAAGCTCTGATACACAGCACATGATAAAAAATAACTTCTATAGGCAGAGTGGTAATGATAAAGACAATGCAGACAGCAAGCATTGTGATAGTCAGATTTTTGTTTTAGCGTCTTTAGATTTCTTATGATTATTCCTAAACATGTGAGCATGTGCTGGGATTTCATCTTCTTAATTACATGTATTAATATATTCAAAACAGAAATGATGCAAGAGGGAATAATGCTATACAAGAACGCATGAAAAGCAACATAGAGAGTCTCCAGTAGTGAACCACCACCTAATGCATAACACAAACTTATCCCATCCACTCTACTAATGTTGCAGGTGAATAACAGAGGTAAGGCAAAAATGAACATTACAATTACTAGTATTGAAATAGCATAAACGGACATTCTTACAGTGCAATACATACGTACCTTTAGTGGGAGATATATGGCAATCATACGTTCAACAGATACAAATACAATCAAACAAGAAGACATATTTCCTGCAAAATACATTACAAAGAAAAAAGTACGACAGCCCCAGAGTGATGGGGAAAGAGGAAGTAGGTCATATAATCCATCTTGTACAAGAATAGTAGACACCAATGCCAGATTATCAACAACAGCAAGGACCAGCAGCAGGATCATGAAGGCAGAGTTCCTCATCAGGGAGCCATACACTATCACAATGATAATGAGACTGTTCAGTATTGTTCCGATCCCACAGATAGCTACAGATGTGATAAGGTTAAATAAGAAGATAAATCCTTCCATTTCATGCACAACAACAGAGTTATTCAGACTGACATTACAGCATGAGTCATTATCTAATGCAGACAGGTTCTCCATAGGACCCATTTTGTAGATGAATACTCTTAGTTATACTGTGGGATGTGGCACTTTGTCACGCAGAGAATTTGAGTCTAGTTTGTAAAGAGTTGATATCTAGTAAACGATACAGTTCTGTGCAGTGATGTGAATGAAGCAATGAGCCCACTCACCACTGTAAATATGGACAGAGGGAATTGTTGCAAACTGACTATATATCACGTTCACTCTTTAGCATGTTAAGGGCAGCAGATTTCTGTATGCTAATGCACTGTGTTCTTTAGGTCATGAGGCATGAATGCAGCCCTGGAGAGGAACTTGTCACTGCTGCATTGAACCATAATTACCATAATGCCAACCCTAGGAGATTAATACACTCCCAAAGGGTCAGCATGCACTCATGCAGCAATAGTGAGCAACTCAACAGGGATACATTCATGCATCATGACCACAAAAGAACAAAGTACATTGATGCAATACATGGCCTTTAAAGAGTTATGCCAATACAGAAGCATTACCATGATTGGATCGAATTTGAACAAACTCTTGGAATAGGAAGGAAGGGAAAATGTGGTCTTGGTCAACATCCTGGAACACTTTTAGGGAGATTGAAATATAAGTCTCAATCATTAGATATATAGACAAAGGTTCACGAGTTTAAGTCTGCATGGCTGGTTATTGCACAAGCACGGTCTCGTGAAATACGGCCCATCTTGGATTTCAGGATATTTGAGGGTGTTCCACCACTCCAATTTGCAGGTACCTTTTTTTGGTGCTTCTGAGACATATGGTGGTAAAATAAATTCGGTTGGAATTTGGGGTAGGTATATCCCTATATTGACTGGACTAATTGAGCAGCCTGTGACACTGTTAGCCAAGCAATATAATAATCATTGTTGACTTTATCTGACATTCACCATTATGGCATTAGAGGAGGTATTGACCTGGGGCAGAAATGTTGACTTTGAGTCGATGAAAGGCAGTATAGTGCTCTAAATAATGCAGCACTGTAGACAGGGATGTTTTCATGAATTTGGCAAAAAATACAATTTTAAGTGTATCTAATTTAGCAGATTGCCAAAAAAAAATGGATTTTTGATTTTATACTTTATAAATATTCATGCAGGACATGAATTCGATGGCACTGGGCCAAAATTAATGTTTCTCATTTTCTAACAACACAGTGGGGGGGGGGGGGGGGGGGGGGGGGGGGGGGGTAAAAAAAGGGTGTAAAAAGTTTAGACCCCTCTTGGAGGTTTAAAAAGTTTTAACCTGTTTGGAGCAAAAAAGCCTGCGTGTTACTGTGCTTTAACCCTTTCCACACGGTAAGCCAATATATTGCACAAAATTGCAGAGTTACAGGAAATGCAGTGGTAAAGGGGTTAAAGGGCCTACCCATGGACCCGTATTTGGGGGGGGGGGTTAAAACTTTCAACCCCTTAACTGGGGGGGGGGGGGGAGTAAAAGATTTAATTAAGTATTTTCCGCAAATTTGGGGTTTGGCTTATAACCGGAGTTTTACAATATTCATTAAATATATAATGAAGCTTTAGTTTGGCCTGAGACTATCCTATCACTGTATGGCTTAGTGAGGTGGAGCAGGGCAGTTATATCAACTTAGATCTTTGCCGGTTTTATATCCTCTATGGACATGACATAGACATGTAAATAGCAGCAATTCACCTTTGTTATTATAACTTTGTGTGTTGAGCTATCAGATAACATGCCCGCGACTAGGTGGAGGGCCCTGATGGACAAAAAATGTTCCCTCTAGCTGGCCTAAATATAAAGCTAATTAGCTATATACAAGTTTCTGCGGCTTGTAAACCGAATGAGTATATATAAGTTCTCCAGAGAAAAGAACAAAAAAATTATTTTGTAGTATATAGCCCATTCAAATTATAGTTTTGGTAAAAAAACATAAGGTTTAGTCACTATTTGCATCTTTTTTTATGACATTCCGCCGAGTTTTTACCATTGAATTGATTAATATCCATCAAATTCATATACCGGTACTGCAAAATCTTGCATATAATCCGCATATCACATTAACCTGCATGTAGAAATTATATAACCCACCCTGGAGGTTTGATTTGCATTTAACCCGCAGAATTTATGGGATTAAAAAAATATTGTAAAGACAAGTTTTGTAATCAGTAGCTTTATTCGAAGCCATCCCTGGGTTTCCGAGATGCACATGCAAGGGTAACATAATTATTGTTTTAATCCTGTATGTCTTTTGGTGCTATGAATGCAGCCTTGGTGAGTAACTTGTGAGTGTAGCATCAATGCATCATGCCGACCCTACAAAGTTGGCAAAAACCTTACGGGTAGTAATGATGCACCAATGCAGCACTGGTGAGTTACTCCCTAGTGCTGTATTGGTACATCATGCTGACAGATGAACATTGAGGATTGATGCCGACATTTCAATTTCAATATTCAGACCTTGTAAAGCATGACGAAATATAAATAAATGAGTCAGATTATAATCATTAATCACTATTACATTTCAAATTGTGATGTTGATGATGAACCTACAAACCCAAGCATAGTCTTTTATATATTTGATATAGCCAATTTTAAGTTATATAAATTACAATACATGTTGAGACCTAGAATATGCTGATTGCACAAATATTAAGGTTTACATGAGCATTGACACCCCTGTAGCTTCTTGGGTTGTATTGTAGATACTCCACAGAATGATTTCCCAATTACCTATATACATTGTCATACAATGTATCTCTACAAATATTCTCTATTAAACTTGACAAATTTGATATCTTTGTACAAAAACAGACAGTTCATAACGGATTTTAACTTTATACAATACTACAGTATCACCAAAAATATTTCTCCTCTCACCAGCCTCTATCACGTCACCCCTCTCTCTATCTGATTACCCCCCCCCCCCTTACCGTTCTCATCTCTCATATCACCTTTCATTCCTCTCCCCACTCACTCCTCCTAATACCCAGACCCACTTTAACCCTTTAAGGATGGCATGTCGCTAAAAGATGACATTCGTCGTCATTACGCATCAATGCAGCCCCGGCAAGTTGCATTCGGTAGTGCATTTGTGCTTCATGGTGACCATGGCATGATGCATTAATGCATTATACCGCCCTTAAAAGGTTACCCCCCCCCCTCTCTTCTATACACACCCCCTACCCTGCTACTAGGCTGGTGAGTGTCTCGTGGTTATCCGGGTTCATGTTAATAAGCCGGTTACTTGACTCGGCCAGCTCCGTTATCGACACTCGCCCCCTCTGGTGGATAAACTTAGCGACAGCGTCAAACTCCTCCTGGGTGATGTAGATGAACTTGCCCCGGTCGTCGAGCACGCCCTGGATGGTGCCGTCCTCCAGGAGAGTCGTCACGCGGTCTATGGCGTCCTGAGGACAAGACATTAACACAATGTTAACGGTATGCTGGTTAGATTATAACTTTTGTGTATAGGCCGTGGCTAATATGCAGGTCAGATCACCAGTACGGCTTATAGGATCAGGACAAAGTCAGGGTGTGGCTAATGACCTCCCCTCCCCCCTTCACCATCCACCAAGTCGCCCCAGCTGGCCATGAATAGACAGAGGTCCACGATAATCTGTCTGAAGGACAGGTTTCTCCACGAGTGGTGCATTGGATCTTATCACACGAAGTAGAGCTGAGTGCGATCCAATGCACCACGAGTGGAGAAACCAGGAGTTCAGACTGATTACAGTGGATCTGTATTTATTTCATGTAATTCTTGATTAATTTCATCAAAATATACAATTAAAGATTAGTTTCATAGCTATTTTGGTGACATCCTCGTGGAGAAACAGCCCATGGAGAATGAGTATCATGTTTGTACACAGGGGTGTGGAGAACGGCCGTTTTTGGTACTTAAGCATAGTGACTTTGTTTCTCTACATGAAATAAACTCTTCCCTTACAGGGTTAAGAAAGTGAGTAAGGTAAGTTATGTAAATCAGAGCTAGTGGTAACTAACCTGCGTCCTGATCTTGAAGTGTGCAGCGAGGTCCTCCAGCATGATGACCTTCATCTCCTTAATGTAGCGGATAAACTCCTGCAGTAACGACTCGCTCTGAAACACGCGAATAATGTATTACATATATAGAAGCCTCAAAGGAAACCGATGGCGCTTATTGATGTTAACACTCATGGTTTGATGGTTTTCTTTTCTTGTTTTACTCAAAAAAAAGTAGAAGCACTTTTGATGAGGTAAATTCTCCATCGTCAAGGCATAGCTCGCCAGGGCTGGATTTATAAACCATGCCGACCATACAGGGTTGATACACAAACAGAGGGTCTGCATGATGCATAAAGGTAAACCTTGCGGATTGCTCACCAGGGCTGCATTCAGACTTCATGGCGATAAAGGGCATAGCACATTAAAACACTATGCGGCCCTTAAAGGGTTAATACTAAGACCTACATCTTGGTTGAGTTCCTGCTCGTGGGTGCCCTCTTCGTCCACTGTGAACATGGCCTTCATCTTGAGGTACTCTTCGTGTTCTCTCTCCTCCTCCTCCTTCTTACGACGGGCCTCCTCCTCTTCCTGACAACAAAAAGTCATATATAATTAATACCTTACTTATTTTTTGTATAAAAAATAATAAACGGTAGCTGTTTGAGTTGGTCGCACATGTAGATTTGTTTAAAACTGTTTCACATATGTATATGTAGCTTTTCCTTCATAAAGACCAATCTACCGCTGTGTGTTTTTATGTCTATGAAAGCCAACAATAAGGTGATTCACTTGTGGCACTAAGTAAATAGGACCAAATTCTTGACTTTTTATTCAAGGTTGATATCTTATTGGTTGGCGAAGCTTTTAAGACCAGCGTTTTTATCTTAAAAAGCAAAAGCATAATACAATAATGTACCTTTCTTTAAATGTTTTTTTTTTAAAACAATAACATATCAGTACATAAGGTAGATCTTTTGTTTTTTTATATGAGCGTCATTTATGATTTAGTCAAGTATTATACATGTAAATCAAAATACTTAAAATGCGTAGCCGGAGAACAAGAATTCACTTTTACTTACAATTTCTTTTTCTATCTGTTCCTGTTTCGCTTCCTCCTTCTTTCGCATCTCATCTCGTTTCTCTTCTCGTTTCTTCTTCTCTTCTCTCTCCTGTAGCTCAGCCTGTAACAAAACAGAACATTCATGTCTTCAACATTGAATTTCTCTCATACCGTAAATCGGGATACTTTTGCCATTTACTTTCATAAAACCCTAGATATTTTGTATTAAATTCGACACTCCTACTTTATCTTTGCCAAACACTTTCAAGAATCCATATTTTGGCGTGTTTTCTTTTTGCAGTAGGTAGTTCTCCCCTTTTCTTAATGATATGGCTATGTGTGTAGTTACACTGGTACCCACCTCTCGGTTTTGTTTCTTCTCGGCCTTGGCCTGAAGCTTGGCGAGTTTCTTGGCGCCCACCTTGCCGTCTGGTAACGCGATGTCATCCATCATGTCATTCTCCTCCTCATCTGGAGAAGATATTTAGTATTGAGTGGATGTTTTGTATACTCTTGTGTTAAAACTAGTAAATAGATGTAGATATGTAGTAGTTAGCTGTAGAATAGAAGCATATGCTGAATGTATGACACATAGGTCAGTAATGACCTCCTTTGTTGTCAATAAAATATTATTATCATCATCGTTATCATTATTATAAAAAAAACAAAAAACATTATTATTGTTATCATTATTCATTATATCAGAATACTGCCCATAAAGGCTTAAGAGGCCAACATACAATGTTTTGGATTTGTATCCTCAGTCGATAGGACTTTATGAACATTTTACTTTGATTTATTCCAGTGTTGCCGAAAACTTTTAGTCCATTTAGGCGATAAGTATAATTCCATGTAAAATAAAGGAACAATTGAGCGGAAAACATTGAATATGAAGATAATGTAAATATGGCTCAAACTTCACTTTTATTTGGGGGATTTGAAAAATTCTTTCCCCGTTAAAAATCTGCCATCATAGCCATTATGACTGGCGCATGAAGGCTTCACGCCGGCCATTCAGATAAGCCGGCGTGCCGCTTCATTTCGGCAACACTGTGTTCTAAATTCCTGATTTCATAGTCATTGGAAATTGAAATACTATGGTTTACAATTGTGCTTCAAAATCAATCCACAAAGACATTTTAGTACCTGAATCCTCCACTTGGCGTCTCTCCAGTCGTCGTCGCACGACGCGTCGTCCGCCTGCCCGTGCCACGTCCCCGCCCGCTGCCCCAGGTGCCGCGCGGGGGACGCGTGGTGCCGCTGCCGCCTCACCTGCATTGCCACCACCTGGTATAGACAAAGCAATGTCACATGAGTTTTAAAGTTATCATTTGGCTTAATACAGAGTTTCCTGCCATTGCTGAAAATTGGATGGGTAAAAATGTCTACCCTTTGAAGAGGGGAGAAAGAGGGGGCGGAGAAATTTCACATGTTTGAGTGAAAAAGCCTGCGCGTTACTGTGCTTCAAAGGAAGTAGGGTACACCCACCAAGACTTGCGGCATGCCTGCCTTGTCGTTGATATAACAAGCACACCCAAAAATGATTTCAGTATAGATAAATGAACACTTATGCAACTATGACAATTGCAATAGATCTTAATGATATAGGTGAATTACAGGGGGGGGGGGTTGTGCAGAGGCGCCAAAAATGTTGACCCCTCCCACTATAGTTCAACACTTCTACCCCTGTTAACACATGGGCATTTGGGCTAACCAAGTCACTCTGCCAATCTGGCAGAGTACCGTAGCTATTTTTGATGGAAGTATTCACTCTACAGTCCAATGCTTCCAGCCACATGTCCCTTAATGTATTCCCACCTGTTCACCTTAAACAAATACATTCCTAATACATAAATAGATCTGTAATCCTGGCTTTGTTTGATGTCAACTCCACTCCTCTGGGACACCCCTCCCACCACTTCTCCCTGCTGCTGAAATCAAAATGTGTGACATACACTAATATTGACATGTTTGTAGCAGTATAAGTATGCTGGACATGTGGAGTACCTTTTGGGAAATATGATTGACCATTTTGAGGGACTGACAGCGAGTACATTTATGAGAACAACACCCTTTATATTCCCCTTATAGTATAGGATCCCTATATGTAGCTGCAGTCTGGCGCAGTAACGCCAGATGTGTCGGATTATCCCACTACCGGGTAGGCCTACTCGGCACTAGTGACTAGAGCGCGGTGATTTTTTCATAGGCGCTGTAGTCAAAAGTAATTCCCAGACCCAGGCTTTCTTTTATTTTTGGTTAAAATATAGGTATAGTTATAACATATATTATAAGATGTTTTGAGCCCCTCCCCCCCCCCCCCCTCAGTGCCTCACTCAGGAGGGGTCAACATTGTAGGCCTAATTGTCTCCCTAAAGTTGACTTAAATCTTGTCAATTATTCACTCAATATATGGTGGACAGGATGGGGCCTACCACCTTCATATAGTTTATTATATAGGTAGCAGTAAGAAGCTACAAAATACCATACACTGACACTGGTGTTGTGTTGTCACTCACTGTTGACGTTGCGCAAGGAGTGGATGCACCTAACTTTCTCCCTTTATCGCCCACCGCCCATATGTCACAAGAAACACCTCTCCCGTTCCAAACCCTGTCATCCATCCCTCTCCTCACCCACGCACAAATAGAGACCGACACCAGATCTCACCTTCACCAGAAGATCTCCTCAATAAAGTCACAGCCGCCAACAATATCCCCACAATAACAGCGGCGGCTACGTAGACGAGGGGATCCATTTTTGGGCCGGTGGATTTTAGTTCGGTGGTTAAGAGACAGAGGGCGCCACTTTAGCGGTGGTAGTTCGCCATTTTAACACCAGTCAGCGCCACCAAAATTTTTCGTTTTTCTGTATTTTGCACATTTAGAAATCATCATGGATCAAGTTAACCTTGTGGCGGTGAGTGTTTATTTACTAATAGAATTGTGAACTAAGATTTCGTCCACACATTGATATTAAAATGAGAGTTAGACAGCAAACGATAAAGCTATTCTGAGTTGATTCGTACAGAAATACTGTATTATCGCCCACTGAATCATCAACCGCTGTGTGAACATACTTGTCACTAGGGGAGTGATCATTTATTATCAACAGGGGGGGTGGTGGGTTTGGGGGGGGGGGGGCCAAAAAATTTGGACCCCTTGACGGGGGGGGGGCAAAAAAATTTGAACCCCTCTTGGGGGGGGGGGCAAAAAAATTTAACCTGTTTTGAGCCAAAAAGCCCGCGCGTTACTATGCTTCAAAGGACCCGCGCGCGAGCCGATTCTCGACCCTAAGGGGGGGGGGGGAAATTTTGACCCCTTGACCGGGGGGGGTGTAAAAAATTTTACGCGCTCCGCGCCGAAAACCACCACCCCCCTGTTGTTAAAAAATGATCACTCCCTAGTATGTTTTAATGTTTAACTTGTCAACCACCTAGATGGTCAAACTTACCAAAGCACCAACATTTTCAATTTGACACAGGCAGACAGCTCGCATTTGCGTGTAAAGTATAGGTTCACGGTTAGGGGGTGTTCATTTATTAATTAGCCTACAGCCTGTACAGGGGGGGGGGGTGAGATTTCGCCCACCCCCCTTTGAACTATAGTAACGCCCGTTTTTTTTTGCCAAATAGGGGGTAAATTATTTACACCCCCCCCCTCAAGAGGGATCAGAATGTTTACGCCCCCCCCCCCCCCCCGAAACTAATAAAGGAACACTCCCTTACTGGCCTTAGTGTGCCATAACTGTTTATTTTTGACTCAGGGTTACCCTGAGTCTTGTGCGACGGGTTACAGTGGCTCTCTCAGCCTAAAATTTAAAACAGCTGTCATTCCTTCAAAATTGGAGCTTTTTCTCTCAATTTTGTGTCATTAGATGCGTTACAATGTTGTCCTTCCTATGTAGTCGCGCTTTAATCCATTTTCAAACGCTCCCCCCTGAAAAGCATGATTTTAATTTTGTGTCTAAAATGGTGGTAATTTGCTTCAGCATAGAGCCCTATGGGAGCCTGTAGATAACCCTTAACATTGAACAGTTACATATTGAACGGGCTCAGTGCTATCTCTATGGGAGAGGGTTATCTGCAGTGACACTACAGGGGTGAGATGCTTTTTTTCAGACATTCTGACAGCTCTAACCTTAGGGTAATTGACTGGGGGTTACTTTGGGAATGGTCAATGCATGGTAATTTTGTATTGTGTGTGATATTGAACATGTCAGTTGGGGAGGGGGGCACTTGATGGGAGGGGGTCCTCATGCCCCCTGTTGATTTAAAAAAAAGAATTCATGTCACCATATCAAATTTCTTTTTTGCCATGTTAAGACCTTAATAAGCATATAGGATGCATAGGCTAATATAAAAATGTGAATAAGGGCTCAAGTACCCCCCCCCAAAAAAAGTCAATGCACACATTTTTTTTGAGTATACCCTTTTTTTGCGCTGCTAGCCTCACTCGGTGTGACTTTCTCAGGGCACCTGCGTCATGCGACCTATGGGTTGTGAGGTGCAGGCCTGGAGGTAGTGTGTTGTCAGCTCCAGATATGTTATACTTGTGACGCACAATTCGGGTATGCTATCCGAAACGGTGCAGCCAGGATACAAGAGAAGTGTTTGAGTGAGACCAGGTTGAGACTGGGTATCCATGGCAAAGGGGAAATGTAAAACAAACATTCTGCCACAGCTTTAGCTACAGCGTCTGCCACAGCTATTACCACAGCTTCTGCCACAGCTTTTACCACAGATTTTAGCTGGGTGAGACGTTTTTCATCAGACCAAAATAGCTTAGGAACAGATATGTGGACAAAGCTTGTGTATAGTAGGGTCTGTGTGTGGTGGTGTACAGGGGTAGGGGCAGGGGTAGGGGTATGCATGCACATTACACAATGCACACTACACATGCATCCTACACCTGTACACTACATATGCACACTACACATGTACACTACACATGCACACTATGCATGCACACTACACCTGTACACTACGCATGCACACTACACATGTACACTACAAGTGCACATTTCACATGCACACTATGCCCACACACTTCTCATGCATACTACAGGCAACCACCCTGAGTCTTTTGTGATTAGGATCACACGCTCGATTTTGTCACATATAATACTGTAGTTGTACTTGTAGTGATGTTGTTCGCCCAACAATGTCACTATCAGGTGCATTGGCCATTGCTCATCAACAGATTGATCAAGAAAGATAATTGACTTTGGTGCTATATGTTCCCTTTCAGATTCACAATTCGGGTGGTTATGGATCAGAGTTTGATTATGACAGTGAACTGGAAGCAAGAAGGTAAAGTATGTTTAAATGTATATCTAGTTATGTTTAAAAGTGTATCTAGTTATCAGTAGTCCAGTTCAGTTGTTCCTATTTCGTTCTGCAAGAATAATGTACCTGGTATTTCAAAAATATAACACTTCTAAAACTCGGTTCTCTGGTACCAGTACATAAAACTTTAATTCGTATCTTTCTCATTGACTCTGATTCATGTCAATTTCACCATGCTATGACTATGTTGGAACTGCTCAATTGTAGCATGGAATATAGATCTATCTCGGTGGTTGTGGAAAATAGAAAACATGATATGCCATACATACAGCTGATGGGGCAAATATTGTACCACATAGTCCACTACTGTACTTGATGAAAAAAGCTTTTCTTCCCTCCAGAGCGAAGAGGAAAGATTTAAACGAGCCAAAGAAGAATGCACGGACAAAGGTCGCAAAGTCCAAAGAATTAACAGAGGAGTACAACAAGTAAGTTTGTGTTTCTTAAAATGATATACCGGTATTTTAAATACCGTATTCGACGTAATAAGCGCCCTGGGCGCTTATAAAATTATTTTTATGGTAGTTTTGGTACTTAAGAGTTTAATTGTCTCCAAAATCGTGAATTTTGAGCAATTGTTCAAGTCTAAAAATGGCCCAAAAAGGGGGGGGCGCTTATTAGGGGGAGGGCGCTTATTACGTCGAATACGGTAAATACATAAAATTCATTTCTATCGCAGAAGCCAAAATATCATTTGAATGGGTATCCCCAGTATGACCCATCATAATGTTCATAATGTAAGACCCTAGTCTCATTGGCGTCATGTTTTCTCAACTAAGGGCCAATTAACTATTAGGTATACAAAACACAGGAAAGAGTATTTAATTACCTTTGAATGAAACTTCATATCTTTTCTCGTTTTCAGAGAAGAAGGGAGAATCCAACGCTACCATGTGCTCAGTCTCGACGCTGTATCCTTACATGAAACCTGTTAATTTATTTGAAATTAGTTTTGAATCAACCATCCTGACGACAAATGATGTAGAACATTAAAGAAGTATGCCTTTTTTAGGGAGCGATCTTTTTTTTTAAACAACGGAGACAACATTGTTTACACCCCCTCCCCGATCGGTATACCCCCCCCCCACCCCTTGTTAAAAGAAATATCACCCCTTAAAGGGTTACACCTACATAATGTTAAGGCCCTTAACCTGACTTCAGTTCTCACGTCACAAGAAGTACATCAACGACTACATGCTGTATTACGGAGGGTCACACCAAGAGCTGAAACGTGACGGGTATATACAACATTTGTTTATTACACGTGGTACCAAAGGGACAAGCTATTAAACGGAGGGGTTACGAAATCAATCAGGAACTAATTTACAAACCGATAAGGCAAAAGATATGCACTAAAACAAAAGTTCCCAAGACTTCGACTTTTAAATTCATAAATATAGATTCCCATGAAATATTTTGGCTAATCCAATGACCTGCTATTTTTTAGTTCTAAGGATAAGCGGGACATTGACGTGATCCGTGAGAACCACCAGTTCCTTTGGGATGACGATGACGAGGATCCTGACTCGTGGTGAGTATAACTTATGGCAGGGATCTACATAGAAATGACTGAGTACAACTCAAGACAATGCGCCCTAAAAAGAGATATATGAGAAACACACCCTGTTTACCGGAGTGCCTCTGGACAGCGCTTAAAACCGCCCAGTACAATTGACAATTATGAGCATATCTAATTATCAAGTCTAAAGACTGAAACGTCGACGTTAGTTGACTATTTCTATGAGAAACTCTTTATTGTAATATTTCCTACCACTACTTCTCTTTAAGAATTTGCCCTGTAGGCTAATCGTTGAAAAACTTCTAAGTATTATCAATATCTTTCAGCCAAATAAATATATTCAAATACAAAATACAAATACAGAATCTAAAAGGTAACAGAACTGGAAATAATTCAGTAAAGTCAATGTCATACAATTAATTTATATTCAGGGAGAAGCGGCTCGCTAAGAAGTACTACGACAAACTGTTTAAGGAGTATTGTATCACCGACTTAAGTCGCTATAAGGAGAATAAGGTAAGTAGGCGATCATGGCTTATACAAGTTATGAATGGAATGTGAAAGCATCCCATTATTAAAACCTGGATTTGTGTGCCTAAGATCCCACTTCTTTCTGTATACGGTCACGGAGAAAGGATGATCCGTGGAGGTTGTATGCGGATCATGCTTTCCGCTTTGCTGCTGAGATTATTTGCTTAAATTGCTTTTCAAAAATAAAATTTAAAATCTCTTTTTACTTCTGTAGGTTGCTATGCGTTGGCGTATTGAGAAGGAAGTTGTCGCAGGAAAAGGTTGGTTTCTCAAATAATGGTTATTTTATGGGGTTACTTTCCTGAAGGCTATGTATACTGTTCAATACACCTTAACAAAGTACAATACAGGAAAATATTCATATAAATCTTGTAAACCATAAGTGTAGACTAAAAGATGGAAAACTCTTACCTCCAACTCGGATGCAATCCCGCCTGATGAAGCTGGAAGTGAATGTCTGTTCTCATCTAAAGGGCGATATTATTAAATGCGGGAATCGTTAGTGGTTAGTGTGCATCTTTAAAGGTCTAGTAGTATAACGGCGTATGCCCTACTGTATTGTCTAGGTCAGTTCGTGTGTGGTAACCGGAAGTGTGAGGAGCAGCTCGGGCTGCGGAGCTGGGAGGTCAACTTTGGCTACAGTGAACACGGCGAGAAGAAAAACGCACTCGTCAAACTAAGTAAGTGCAGTAAAACAGTTCTTTTTTTTTGCTAGAGGAGGGAGGGGGGGGGGGTGTTATAGTCTAGAGTTGGGTCATAATGAGTATTGAGGCCCAGAGGATATAGCAGCATGTCTGTCCCATTTGCAGAAATGACACAGAAACAGTTCAAACCTTACTAGAATTTTCTCGGCAGTTGAATTAATCTAAATTCACATGCGGTATGGAACCATTTAAAAGATAATAATTACAATCATGAGATGAAAAAGGAGGTTCAAATCTTTTTACAGTGCACTGCTCATATCGAGGTGTTATCTTTGCAGGACTGTGCCCAGAATGTTCACACAAACTCAATTACCACCACAAGTAAGTCAGTCTCCATGTTCTATTCAATACTTCAAAGGATTTACTGATGATATGTTTTCTTTATGATATTTCAGACATAGGTACCGTAAATTACCCCGTATAACCCCCTCTCGTGTATGGTCTATAATACCTAGACTTAAGAAAAATCCTATAACTCGCATTGGGGTACTAAAAATACCCACTTCACCACTGTTCCATAGTGCTAAAAACCCTTGTATGACCTGTTCATTGTGTAAAACCCTCACCTAGGATTTGGTTACGCGGGTTACACAAGGGAAATTACGGTTTGTGGGATATACCCGTGTTTAATTATCCTGAGCAGGAAACTGCCCCTGAGGCAAGGGACAGGCATACTGGTATATGGACTAGATCTGAAATGTAACTTTGGTGTACTCGTGTTATGGTAGATCAGCAAAGCTGAATTGTACAAACCAGCATAAAATAAAAACGTTTAAAAAAAAAAGAAGTAGACCATAGCTAACCAAATTAATTACGTTTTAATCCTTCAACATCGCAGAAAGCGTGAAGTGAAGGCCAAAAGAAGGAAGGCTCGGAAGGAGGAGGAGGAGGTTCCGGCCAAGAAGCAGAAGACTGAAGGCAGCAAATCTGGTAAGTACCATCTCACATTGTCTATAAAATCGATATAGCTATCTAATAGCTAACTTCTTTCATGTTCATCCGCAGCTATGTCTATTCATTTTGTAAACAGCCCTTTGTCTAGATCATTTCAAGACTAAACTGCCATGGGCCTCTTGAAAAAAGTAAATGCCAATATGAATATCACATATGTCAATGTGTGGGTCAATTCTCAATCAAATGTAATGAAACTGTTCTTCTGGGGTTTGTAGAAGAAGAGCTAGACGATGTAGAGAAATCAGAAGGTCAAGAAACGAAAGATGTGAAAGCTGAGACGTCGACATCTTCGGCAGCAGACGCGGACCCTGACAACCCATGGAGCGGGCCGGCCGTCATAACAGAGGAGAAGTCACAGTAAGTAGACGGAGAAAATATGGAAAATAAACGTTTTATTTATTTATTTATTTAGTTTCAAGCATCGCGGGGGAGGAGCTCATTCGCCCTGTATTAGGGTGGCCGGAGGCTCTAGCTGGTCGCTCAATCTATATCTGATCCTATGTTAAGTGACCCTTTTATGATGGCCTCTCACTTTGGCTAGGGAGCAGATAGAGACCTCTAGTAACTTGGTATCAAGAGATCTCGAATGGATCCTTCATACCTGAGCTGGAATTTAATAGCATCATAAATTGTATTACATAATGTAATTTAAGAGCAATCTTGACAGACCTTCAGATTTTGAGTCTGCCTTGAGCTCTATAACTGGGTGATCTCTTAAACCTATCCTCTGGGAGAATTGACACTGTTTGATGGAAAATCCATGTATCAACAAAATCCTTTTTTTGTTTGAAGCGTCTTGTATGCAGGCATGTCATGGGAGGTCCTAAAGTTTCTTGCGACAATCATATCTTACATAGATAAGCCTCCTAAAATTATGTATTTTTAGCTCAATTATTTTTCTAGAACTCCTTAATTGGTAGATTACGGTAGACTACTGAAAATAGAGCTAAATGAGGTGAAAATGATGCATTTGGAATGGAAATGATACAACCTACCACCTGCCAGCGTCAGGGCATCTCCTGGGGGTCATATTGGGGTCTGAGACCCCAATCTCAAGCATTTACATCATATATATAACACTAGAGGGCCTCCCCTGTCATAAGGTTGTATAGGAAATCTTAGTTCACTCCTTAGACACTGTAGCATGACAGGGCTATGAGTGAGATAAAGGCATGGCATGTCTATCCTATGCAGATGTTCAGATCTGTCAGAATGGTTCGGGGGTTGAGGGATTTTTAATCAGCTACAATCAGCTCCCTAGTTACTGCCTCAACATAATAAAGGTAGTTTGTTAAATGCGGGTTTTGAGGCTTTCTGTACATATAACATGTATACATTTTTGATAGATATCTAAAAACCCTCCGGCCACCCTACCTGTATTCATAAAAAAAACAATGAAATAGATTTTGAAATTATGTTTATTTTCGTAAAAGTCAATATGCCAGTCTTTCATACGTTGAGTAGGAGGCTACTACTCGTACTAGAATACCTTCTTAACCCTTTCAGGGCTGCATAGTGCTTTCATGTTCTATACCGTTCATGGTTATGATACATGAATCCACTCCTGGTGATTTCATTGCAAGGGCTGCATTCATCCCTCATTCGGACCCTTTGGCTGGGGGGGTGTATTAACTCCGTAGGGTTGGCATGATGCTTGAATGCAGCCCAAGTGAGTACTGACCAGGGCTGCATTCATGTATTATGACAACAAAAGGCATAGCACATAAAAGTACTGCATTGTTCTTGTCCCACAACTAACTGGTACTGTTTCCCTTTCAGGGAGGAGGAGTTCGACGACTACTTCGAGGACATGTTTCTGTAAGAGTCGAACAACACCACGCGGACCTAGCCTACATCACCTACCATCTGAGTGTATGATATTCCCCACATTACAGCCTTCATCATCTAACATTGTTATATCACCATCTTGTACATAGTGTCATCTGTCTGTAATTAAACTTATATAATTTACCCAAGAAATGTTTCCTTCTGTGTTATGGGGGTTGCAACCAATGGTCTGTAATTTTGGGTGCGGACTCACAGGAGATACTGCAAGATATCTGAACATTACCAGTAGTCATGTAATGTCGTTGGAAAGGGGAAAATGTGAGTAGTCTAGGGTGAATATTTCCCCTTTGGAAAGAAATTAAGATTAGTCCCGGGCCCACAAGTCTAGGTGCGGGCCCATAGACTTCGGAGGTTTAATACGGGTCCAGGTGGTTCCGTGCTGGAAATGTTAAAAGAAGGGGGGGGGGGGTTATATATAGCCATGGCTTGCAGAAAGTACTTTTTTTAAATGTTAGTACTTGATCTCGATTGTCTCTAAAATCGTGAACAATTTGGTAATTTCTAGTCTGAAAAACGCCCCAAAAAGGGGGAGGGCGCTCATTACGTCAAATGCGGTCACACCATTTCAATATTGCTCTGATCTCGAGTTTAACAAAAAGTCACATAAACGCCATCATGTTACTTGCTGGATCTGTGCATCTTTATTTCAATCTTTACAGACTTTGCTTTTGGAATGCATAAAATAATTTACAATGTACATCGTCTTTATTATCTAATACTTCTTCTTCTTTAGACATTAAATACTTTTATATTACACTTTTCCCATTTACACCCTGTACAGTGGTATACGGCATCTACTTTCTAGTTTAACCCTCGCTGCTAAAGTTATCTGGAAGAGGAACCGCGGCTCCCTCTGTTGGGATTATTCTACACTATTGGCGGGGGGAGTTTCTCAACCTTTTCCAACATGAGGAAACGTATCCACATTAAAACCATGCAGACATGTGTATGTGCTAGGTAACAAACTAATGGGGAATGATTGGGATTAATTCGTCCATTCTACTTGGAAACCCTGGAATAGAAATCTTCTGTTGGTCATATTCTAACTAAAGGGAAACTCCTCAAACCTTGAGAGCTATGAAGCGATAATTTGTGTAAAACCATGCAGACTATTACAAGTCGTATATCATTACGGTGATGGATAGTAAGTTTCCCAATCGCACTCGGAAAATCTCCATATTGGTTATAGTTGAAGTTTCAGTATGTAAACCGGGCTAAGTGTAAAACTCCATGTTTGACACATAAATATGACTATTTACTATCTGTGCTTTTAAAACGAGTTTCAGATCTCAAGATATTTTGTTCATCATGCAAGTTGCCAGAAGCATGGCCCCATGTCCATTATACATGCATCATAACCCTTTAAGGACAGCCTCAAAGTATATGTTCATGTGTCGTCATGATGCACTAATGCAGCTCTCGCGTGTAATTAGCCAGCACTGCCTTGATGCATTTTGGTAACCCATTGGGAATGTATCAAATTCGCAGGGTCGTCATGATGCATGGATGCAACCCTGATGAGTGACTCAACAGGGCCATATTCATGCATTTTAACGGCCAAATGCGGTCCATAAAGGTTTAACCAGGAAACTGGCACCACATTAAAACAGTCAGTCACAGTTTGGTCCATCCCAGCACCTTTCATATATACAGCACAACTTATACACATTACCGGAATGTTGACATATAAGGGAATCATAGAGCGAAGCCAACACCAACTACATATCAGTGGTCAAAACAATATCAGAGATGCCACTCCTTGGTAGGCAATGAGTAGGAAATAGGCTGTACCTTGGTTAATTTCCTTTAGAAACCTTATGTAATTTGATCCATATATTCCAAGAAAAAAGTATGAATTCTTACGATTTATAATAGGAAAAGTGGCATCACTGTAAAATAGGCTGTAAACATTTTTCACTGGTAATTCATTACATTTAAATCAAAGTTTCTGTTTCTGCTCAGATTCCTCTTAAAAAAGCAGATCCTACATCTAGGAACATGTTGTTGGCTAAAGGAATTGGGTGTCAAATTAAAAGAAAAAATTATAAAAAGGAAAAAATTATAATTATGATGAGGAAAAAGGACTCCCCATCGAAGGAATGGAATGGATATATTTTCAATAAGCCTCACATACACACATTGTATAATATTATCTATAGTAAAACCCCAGCGGCAAGCGCACCCCAGGCATTGGCTTCACCAAGAAATTTACAGGACATATTGCTCCCACTTGGAATTGGTTGGTATAATAGCAGCAGCTCTAGCAAACAGGTGAACATAATGTATTTTCTTTGTTGAGGCTGTAAAACCGGATTGTTGGAATCTTTTTCGATCACAGTAATCTATATTGTATACAAGCCAATTTTTTTATCTCGACGTAAGGGATCGACTAGCAGGAAACGAGGTGCTTGGGGGAACCAATGGTGGTGAGAAGATGGCTGCCGAAACAGTACCACAATTTCATGGATATTAATTCTGAAATGTTCAGTGTATCTCCTTCTAATTCCCCAATACTAGACTGCTTAATATTTTGCAATACAATACAAGTGTCACACATACGTAAGTTTTTTCACATTCACACAATAAACACATCTATACCTCTCCATATCACAATGTATCACGGTACCTAGGTAACGGGTAAAACTCGTAATTTGACGTAAGTCGCGTCCTAAACAACAATAACAATAGACCGCCACATATAACACGGTGTTTCTATGGAAACAGCCAAGACGAAACAAGCATGCAGAATTAAATTGGTTGTGGTTCTGGTTGATCTATTATTTCATAGATTTATGTCTATGACCTGTTCATGACATGTATTTGTAATCCTATTTTATGATATTATTGCTGACATTTTCTCATTTTACACATTTTCTTTGCAATTCTCCTCAGAGAACTTTAGTACAGATGTGAAGACAACTATTGGCATCTGTAACACTGAATCCAGTACATACACGTCCTCTTACATACACATTATTCCATGAATGAATATTTTCTTTTTTTACAATTTCTCCAGGGGGAGAATGTTATATTTATGTACATGCACAGGTAACATTTAATTATACATTGATCCAACTTACTTACTGGAGAATCAGTATACACACGCGACCTACCTCTGACCAGACACTTAACGGGATAACAGAGATATAAGATATAACAAAGGTAAAGGCTGCGGTGCCCAGCACCCAGCTTAATTAACCCTTTAAGGACAGCATAATGCTTTAATGCACTTTCCCCTTTGTCGGCATGATGCATCAACCAGGTTTAAGATGTTGGTAAATATTCGCGCTGTACAAATTTTCACAGATTTTTATTTCCGTGAATTTGTCGAAAATATGTCCAGCGCGAAATAAAGTATTTTTTACAGTACCCGCCAGGACTCTATTCATGCATCATGATGACAAAAGACATAGAACATTTAACCTATATGCAAACCTTAAAGCATTCAGATATATATACAGGAAACTGCGAATGTGGAATTAGCTCATACTTGCCACAATACTTTATCAGATTTCCCCAATAAACGTAGATGGAAAGGAATGGAAACCACACAGAAAAACTATATTTTCCAAAACATTTTGAATAAATAAACACACATTGTGGTGCTATGTACCATAAGTATCATTCTCTACTTCTGCGATGATACTTCTAATAACCGATTTTAAGCATCAATATTTTTTCCGTCCTAGAATGTCTTAGCATGATCTTAAGTAAAACGTGATAAAGAGTAAAAGCAGGAAAATAAAATTGCCTAACACCATAAAAATAACCTTATTCCATAATGAATAGTGCTTATTTTATGCATCTCTATCAGGTTGTCTTTCCCTACATCCATGAAACTAACAGTAAATCTTTGTACTAATTGATCGCAACCCAGACACTATACTAACGAGCACCCTACCCTGTCGAGCACGATTCAACACTTAACTTAGTCTATCAACCTGAGTCTTACCACTCAAGGTCAAGTTCAAGGTCATGGAAGGTTCAAGGTCAAGTCCAGAGGTCGAGGTCATAACCATCAAGGTCAATGTAGCCTTTCTGATCTACGCCTGTCTCTTTGCAAATATACAACTAAAACCATATCTACAGCATTTCTTCAGCATTTTAAAAATAGACTGTCCCCACTTTAAGAGGGCGATATAATAATACGTTTATGTTTAATAGAGTTGAGGGCGGCTAGGGTGGGCCGAGGTCAGGTCTCTTGGTGGTTACTGAGTTGGATGGCGCGGTTTTCTTGTGAGAGCCGCGCGATCTCCTCACCGAGGGTGTCCAGATTCTCCTGTAGGGGAGGCAAGAGGGAGGGTTGATTAAATGTCATCGTAAACCTCTGATAAGGCCAAAAAAGAAAAATTGACTAGTACAATCATGTTAAATAAAAAAATCGGGGGAAAAAATCCGACCTACCTACCCTACATTTTTCTCCCATGTTACCTGAAACAAACTCTTTTTTGGGGGCCTAAGCCGACCTTTTTTGGGGGTAATTTAGGCTTGATTCCACCTACTGTAAAACCGTTTTGATAAGCCGACCTTTTTTTGGGACTTAAAGGCTTGATTCAACTTATAGCATTGTCTCAAAGAGGAGAGTCGGTTATATCAGAGGGATTTATCAGGTAAAATAGTTTAACCGGGTTTAAAAGGGCCCAAATATATTTGGCTTATGATATTCTCGAAAAGTTAAATCCGACAAGCAGCACTGCGGTTCTGAATCTTGCATACAATATCTCCATTAATTCGGGTTTCAATCGATCTTATTTTCAGTTAACTGCCACCTACCTTGAGGGTGATGTTTTTGAGTATGGTGTCCTCTAGCACGGCCTGCAGCTTGCCGTTGATGCTGAGGGAGAGGTCCAGGGTCATGGCGCCGTCCTGCTGGTGGGACGTGTACAGGGACGCCATGATGCCGCCCTTCTTAGCCAACAGCGCCTACACACAGACACAGGGGGTGGTTATATAGGGGTGGTAGCCATTTAAGGATGGCATGGTGCTAAAAGATGGTACTTGTAGTGATGATGTACCAATGCAGGTTGGTGAGTAACTCACCAGTACTGCATTTACGCATCATGACAATAAATGCCATCTTTGAGTGTCTCAGGAGTGTCTCAAACCCATGGGGTCGGTATGATGCTTAAATGCAGCCCAGGCAAGTAACTTGCCAGGGCTGCATTCATGCATCATGACGACCAAGGGTACGATGCATTAATGCACTATGCTATCCTTTAAGGTTAAGGTATGCATAGTGCTTTAATGCATTAAGCCCATTTCTCGTTTTGACCCATTGATGTATCCTTAGCGAATAACTCGCTAGGGCTGCTTCCATGCATCAAATATGATAGAGGGTGTTAGTTTGTCGTCATGTATGCAGTCCAGGCGAGTAAATCAGCAGTGCTGCATTCATGCTTCATGCCGACGCTACATGGCTGATATACTCCAAAAGAATCTGCATAATTCATGATGCAGTGCTGAGAGTTACTCGTCAGCGATGTACCGGTGTCTCACAACGAGATATAAACATGAAAGTTAAAAGGGTGTCATATAACATTATTAATATTTCAGACAGGCCATATATTCCTGACTTGAATCTAACCCAGAACCTCCCTCCCTGCAATTTATCCCTTTTGGACAAAGAAGAGAGAAGTGGAATTTTTGACCAAAAAAAACTGATCTAAGTGAAAGAAAGTTAATTGATTATAATATTATATGTAGAAAAAGTAAAAGAGATAAATCTACTCTGATCTTTGTTAGTCTAAGTTATGGAAAAGATTTGATTCTGAAAACACGTCTTATATCCTATTGCGTCAACAGTGCCATACGGCATTTTCTATCATGATCCAATTATTTGCCCACCAACACACATTAAAGTATCACATACTACTACTTTATAACCCATAACCTTCAAATACGGTGCGTAAGTTAACCAGTTCCAACGGTAAAAAAAAACTGTTACAAATAATCTCGATTCAGAACAGGAAATCACGGCGCTGTATGCATCAAGTATGGTGCCTCGGGAAAACTTCCAAGATTTCTTGCTCCAGGAGAATCTTTCATGTAAGCCATTATATATGTTACAGCGGGTTAAATGGTGGACACACAATACTATGGAGGGTTTCCCAGTAGGGATCCATCTTTGCTGGGAAACAGTATTTTTCCTCCAAACCCCCATAGCGTGACATCGTTTTCTGTCCTGACTCAAGGCTATTTGCGACAGTTTTTTAACCATTGCAACGGGTTGACTTACGCACCCTATATCCAACACAACAACATAGATACAGAAACTAAGACAGAGGGAATAGAGCCCCAAGATAACACCAAATATTCAGAGTAAACCATAGTAAAAAGCAAAGGCCAAGTGGAGTTGGTTCCACTATAAACTCTTAACTTTTATAGTCACAACAGTTTAAGATGATATAGTATAGATGTAAGTAAATTCAAATATTTATTTTGAATTCATTACGCAATAATTTTGTACGATAACATGACTAGTAAAATGAATTGCAAACAAGTCAATACAGTTTACCGATTAAAGAATATAAAATAATTTGCTACAGAGGGGGAATTGTATTTTCGCTGTTTCTAACAATTTTCACTCAACCGCCAAAAAAATGAGCGGTAGAAAAAAAAAAGTGTAATACATGTAGCAAGTAGATATTCTAAACCTTAATTCCCCTTTCTGATAGTGGTGTGCACATGTAAGCTGTGAACCATGTGAAGGGAGTGGAGCCGCAGCGACAACTTTACCACAGCATTTATAGGGGATACATTGTTCAGTTGTAAGCATTCACCTTACAATAATTAGAAATTGTACCAAAAATCCCTTCAATTATTTCTAAAACCCATATAAAGAGTGTTTCTGAATAAAATGGTGAAAAGGGTAAATACCAAAATTGAGGAGGAACCTGACTGTATTTCGCGGAGTGGGACCTTGTGGTACAAAGAGTGTTTTAAAATACCCTTTTAGGTCGCACCAACAAATGTTAAGTTACATTTTTATTTAGACAAGTCACTAACAATGGTTAACACAACATGCAAGTTACTATTATTATCATTAATATGATGGACAACATGCGCATATGCAAATCTAGTGTGCCGAAAATAAAAAAATGATTTAAAAGAATTACAATTTATATGAATTTTAAATTATATCAACTTTCAGAGTGTAACATTTAACATTTGCTGGTGCAGGGGGTTCTACCCAACCCAAGCGTTTGAAGGACAACACAGTGGTACAAAATAATCAATGTTCTAGTGGTTGTGGTGACTAGCTTCTGTCCGTCTCCCTTTTACCTTCTTCTCCTCAGACAACTAGAGGTGATTAAGAATTCACAAAAACAACTTAAAGTTACTAAAAGTGCCTGCAATCATTATTAGTGTACATGCTCATTTAATATCATCCAACATGGTGTCTTAATTAAATAGGGTGTTAAACCCCCAATATAGTCACACTTAGTAATGTCTTAAACATGTGTAAAACAAGAGTATCTGGGTGCCTCCATTTGCCTTTGCTGTAAGAAAACCGCTGTAAATACACCGATGCGATTGGATGGTTTCCGACGTGGCTTACTTGCTTACACTGCATCATCCCTGGGACTGAGCGCCTCCGGGACGCACGACTGGTGTGAATGAAAGTGGTTCCACAACCCTTTCCTAAAGGCCTTAACCCTTTAAGGGACGCATAGTGCAATAATGCAGCATGCCCCTGGTTGTGATGATGCATGAATGCAGCCCTGGTGAGTAACTCGCCAGTCCGGCACTGAAGCATGATGCCAACCCTATGGGGTTTAAACGCTCCCAAATGGTCCGTATGATGCATCAATGCAGCACTGGTGAGTTACTAGCCAGGGCTGCATTGGTACATCATGACGACATGTCACCTTTCAGCGACATGCCGTCCTTAAAGGGTTAACACGCGTATATATTGCGAGCAGTGCCACAGCGCTAACCACCATCAGACCAACAAAAATTCAACCGGCGTATTTACTGAGGTTAACCAAGAGAACAGAGCCAATCATTTAGTAAACGGTATCTTTAAATCATTAGTCAATATTCCCTTTATCCAGTTGGTTGCCATAGAAACAAAATAGCTGTTTCCATGGTTATCAAGAGGACACAGTGGGTAATTACCATTAGCAGTACTAAGTCTGAACTACTTTCAACTACTAACTAGTGGTTGATTAGGGACAGGCATGTTGATAAATTTCACACAAATTGTGTCACTTAGAAGAATTCTTTCTATTCATTCTACTATATTAATAAAACTGCAATTTTATTACCTTAATATTTAATCTATTGACTAAAAGAAATATTGTTTTCATGGAAGCTGTTGGCTTTGTTCCCTTAGCTTGAATCAAATTGTGACTGAAACACACAACACTCAGAGTGAAGACGCACTAGGATGACTTGTCTTCATTTTTTAACACGCGCTATCCATGGGAAATATTATACTGGTTTTATTTTTTCTCAGGATTCAATAATAATTGACATCGAGAATCATATGGCCTTATTATATAGTTTTGGATACTCAGGGGCAATTTTATAATGTACCTTCAACTCCACCAAATGCAGCCACCCTGGAAATTTTAATATTTTAAGGGCCGCATAGCGCTTTGATGTGCCATGCCCTTTGTTGTCATGATGTATGAATGCAGCCCTGGTGAGTCTAATTGCCACTGCTGTATTCACGCATAATGCCGACTATTATGGAGGGTATCAACCCTGTGGTTTCAGCATGATGCTTGAATGTCGCCTTGGCAAGGTACTCACTCAGTCAGTAGTGATGCATTCATGTATCATGACGACAAAGGGCATTGTGCATCAACGTACTAGTTATCTGATTATTAAAGGCTGGCCACATTATAGGTGTGGCTGATAGGCATGCAGTTTATATTGAGTAGCGTCCTCATGGATAGCGCGTGTAGCAGTAGAAGTAAAGGGTACAGAGAGAACGCTGAGAGCTCTGTGCAGTCTGCTGCCATTACCTTCTTGTTAACTCGCAGCTACAGAAACAACAATAAAACACAGGTTTTCTCTAAGACAGCTCTGGAGGAAGCAAGGCCACTCATTTAATCCTTAGTCATTTTATCATTATTAGGCTATATTAAAAGTGGCCCAGAATAGCCCAGAAGTTATTTGGATTTCAAAATGGCTGCCGAGCGACTGAAGCAGGAATTGGCAGGTGTTTTACGAGATACGTAAATAATTCACAAATAAATAAAAAATATTGAAAATAATTAATCACAACACAAATACGGTTAGCATACATGTGCCACTGACTTTCTTACAGACGCGCTTATGTCATATAGCCACATTAATAAAAAAAAAATCACAAACATTGAAAGTGAATTCAAAGATGAGATTGGCAATCCCCTTGTAATGAAACTCCACACAGCTTTATCTCTTAACAAAAGTCAAATTCTATAGGAATTTCCATCTCATTTCTGTTATTTTTTTGTGATGAGCAATGATACAATTCTATATACACAGATCAAAATTTAAAAGAATATTTTGTCGTTGATTGACCACTCACCTTGTTGCTATCCGTAGACTCGGGGGATATCGTTCCCGCCTCTTCACGCAATGCGTAATTCTGTATAATTCTGTCAGAAGAGGAAATATTTACTATATTGTAATGAAAGTCGGTAAAATACAGCTACAATATTCTTCCACATGACGACTAGTCTCAACCATTCTCTTGGATAACTCTTACAGGGGTAAGCACTAACTCCTTTACCGTAGCTATAGGCCACCCGGGCCAATAGCTCCAGAGATCTATGGGCCTGTACATCGACCTGTGGGGCCGGGCTAAAAATATTACTTATTTTTGGGACGATGTCATGATTCACACACCCATGTTAAATCACAACAAAGGTTTCTGATTTCCTCATACTTTTATATTTCATATGGCACATTCCAGGACAATAACTAGCAGATAGATGCCCTTGAAAACACCCTTGGGGACCAACTGGGCCCATGCGAAGGTGATGTCTCAGTCAAAACTGCGGGCCTGGACCCAAACACAGACGTCATTGGCTCCTGGGCCAGCCCCCAGCTCTTTAATATTTCATTTCTTCTCACAGAAATATGACATCTATATTATCACATTCAATTTGAGATGCCGGTGCTGACCTTACATTAGTCAATAAACCCTTCTTGAATCTTGATAAAGCCACTTATAGGGGGAGGGGAGGGGGATAACTACCATACGTTGAATATAGCCGAGGCATCAAAGACTTACTTAGTTTTTTTCTGGACCTCGGTGAAGAGCTGCTGGATGTGATCCTCCATAAACTCCATCTTCTCGTTCTTCCTGGCGTGTGCCTTCTGTAGCCGCACGATCTTCTCTATCAGCATCTGTTTGTCCACCTCCACGATCTCCACAAACGGCTCCGGCTCCACCTAAAATAAGGTTACCATATATTAATACATCTTCTCTGTCAGGCCAAAAAAAAAAAGTTGTGTTCAGGTACCATGGCCCAAACATAGGGTCGGTAGGATTTTTTTTTGTACCAATTGTTTTTAAAGATTCTCAGCAGAAATTCTAGTTTCTCATAATTTCAGTCAAAATAATTTCAGTCAAGATGACATTTGTTGTCATGATGCACCGATGCAGCCCCGGCGAGAACCTCACCGGTGCTGCATCGGTGCATCATGCCAGCCCCCCGAAGGTGTCTCAACCTCATAAGGTCGTCATGATGCATGCATGCAGCACTGGCGAGTTACACGCCAGGGTAGCATTCATGCATCATGATGACCAAGCCAAATGGTACATGAGCTTACCACGGGTTGTGAGGATGCAGGGCGGGTGCCGTTATTCATGGTGTCTAGGGAGGTGTTGGAGGAGGTGCGTGACCCCATGGACGACACGTCCTTAGGGTCCAGGTTCTCCATACGCCGCTTAGCGCCCTGCAGCTGACGCATCAAGTCCTAAACACACACAGAATTAGGAATCAGGTTTTTTTTAACGTAAAGACATTTATACAAAGCTATCAAAGCTTTCAGATTTTGCTGGGAAGTATGTGTGAAGACCTTATATTCCGCATCAGGTCCTTAACACGGAGCAGTATTATTAGAGGATAGTCAAAGAAAATGGGCTTAGATTGATTGTGCGATTTACATCATAAATAACTCAGAGCATTTGGTGATAAGGTGAAACCTCGTGTATAGGCTACGGCCAGCACTCGAGTCAGGCTTATAGGATCAGAACAAAGTCAGGGTGCGGCTTGTACACGGAGTTTTTATATGTATACTACAGTACCAAATTAGGGATTCTCAAACAATATACAATATTTACCATAGTTGTAAGTATACATGTAGTGTGATCTTAAGGAAGATGAAAAGCAAAAGCTGAACTTCCCTCACCGCGTTAAAAAAGCACGTGTATTCATTCCATAACCTTATATTTACGGCACCCTACTTACCTTTGTATTTGCAGCATGTTTCCGTTTGAGGGTTTTGATCTCACTTTGAGCATCATCCACCTCTACTGTCAGCCGCTCAACTGCAAGAAAAATATATCAACGTGACTTAATTGTATAATGATAAAAGAAAAAACAACATTTTACTGTATTTCTAGTTAATCACTAAACTGTCAAAAGTCAAAGAGAATTTTACTACATTCTAAATTCAATTTGAGGACAGGCTCTGAGTAGAGGGTAAAGAAAGTTGAACATAATGGCAAGTTCTTATCTATCTATGGCTATCGCATAAGACCCCACGTCCTTGGTTTAACGCATCCTTTTCTATACATACCTACTGTAGATTTCTCCTCTACTTGTTTAGTTAAGTCGTCGACCTGCTTTGTCCGTTGTTTCCTCTCGGCTGCTAACTCCTTCTCCAGACTCTCCTTCTTGGTTTTCAAGTTCTCACAGAGTTCGTTTAGCCGCTCATTTTCTGCAGTTAGTCCCTTCACCTGGTGTATAGAAACAACTGTGTGTCAGTTGAGTATCGGCTAACTATAAAACTATTTTGGGAGAATCTGACATGAGCTTTATTCTTTATGTATCACGACTTAGAGCATGATGCATGAATGCATTATGCCGTCCTTAAAGGGTTAAACTGTTGAGTGCGCCTCACCTTATTAGAGAAGGCTGTGTTCTCTGACTGTAGGTGGGCGTTCTGGCTGGATACTCACCTTATTAGAGAAGGCCGTGTTCTCCGACTGTAGGTGGGCGTTCTGGCTACATACTCCCCTTGTTAGAGAAGCCTGTGTTCTCCGACTGTAGGTGGGCGTTCTGGCTGCATACTCACCTTGTTAGAGAAGGCTGTGTTCTCCGACTGTAGGTGGGCGTTCTGGCTGCATACTCACCTTGTTAGAGAAGGCTGTGTTCTCCGACTGTAGGTGGGCGTTCTGGCTACATACTCCCCTTGTTAGAGAAGCCTGTGTTCTCCGACTGTAGGTGGGCTTTGTAGCTACATACTGACCTTATTAGAGAAGCCTGTGTTGTACGACTGTAGGTGGGCGTTCTGGCTACATACTCACCTTGTTAGAGAAGGCTGTGTTCTACGACTGTAGGGGGGCGTTCTGGCTACATACTCACCCTATTAGAGAAGGCCGTGTTCTCTGACTGTAGGTGGGCGTTCTGGCTACATACTCACCTTGTTAGAGAAGGCCGTGTTCTCTGACTGTAGGTGGGCGTTCTGGCTGCATACTCACCTTGTTAGAGAAGGCTGTGTTCTCCGACTGTAGGTGGGCGTTCTGGCTGCATACTCACCTTGTTAGAGAAGGCAGTGTTCTCTGACTGTAGGGGGGCGTTCTGGCTACATACTCACCCTATTAGAGAAGGCCGTGTTCTCTGACTGTAGGTGGGCGTTCTGGCTGCATACTCACCTTGTTAGAGAAGGCTGTGTTCTCCGACTGTAGGTGGGCGTTCTGGCTGGATATCTTCTGAGTGAACACCAAGTGCTCCTGTTCCCGCGTGGAGCACTTGTCCATGTCGGCGCGCACTTCGGCCACCTCCTGCTCCAACTCGTCATTACGCAGCTCCAAGTCTGTGTTCTTGTCCTTCACACTGACAACACAACGTTAAGGGATTGGTTGTTTGATTAATTGATTGGTTGATTGAGTTAAAAATCCAAGCGCACATTAAGTATGTTATGGCAATTTGCGAGGAAACCATCCACCAAATAGAGGTAGTCTGCCTCGCAGTAAGACAGATATTCATATGCTGCTTGCCCAATACAACATGAATGTTCCATCTACAAGATGTTTTCTTCTGCTTTCTAAACTGATACCAAATTAAATTTGAGTGTGACTTGCATGCAACCCGCAGGTTTAATGTAGGAATTTACGGTACTTCTACGATATTATTTCTCCACTTACTCTAAGACGACCTTCTCAATGTCCTCGAGGTCGGCGAGTCTCCGCTCCAGCTCCTGGTTGGTCTCCTTCTGTTTCTGCAGCGTCTCCCGGTACTTGTTGAGGTTCTGCTCCTGGATGATACGCTCCGCGTCCAGCAGCGTCTTCTGCAAAGTCAAGATGCAAAGTAATTAGCACCATCACTTTGCACCTCACTTTGCAGTTGCTCTTAGCACCTTCACTTTGCAGTTAGAAACCTCACTTTGCAGTTATCTTATAATACCAATTAAGTTAGCACTATCAGTTTACAGTTAGATATATGTATCCCAAGCACTTAGCACCCTCACTTTGCAGTTTTTCATATATCTTATCATACAAAGCACTTAGCACCCCCACTTTGCAGTTAGATACTCCAAAGTGAGACACATATATATATGTATGGGTCTCACTTTGGAGTTTATCTGCAGTAACGTAAAAAAAAAGAAAGTATTCCTTACCTTGTCCCTCCACGTCTTTAGTTCCTCCAACATCTCTTTGTGTTTCATCTTCAAGGTGTCCAGTTCACGCTTCAACAAATTGTGAATCTACAAACATATCAAAAAGAAAGCTCCCAATGACAAAAATCCCAAGCATGATAATTAAATTAATTTCAAAAACGTTTCTAGTGAATGCATGCATTCTGCGAAAGGTACTAATTGAGAGAGTGGTCAACAGAGGGGGTTGGTGGATTTCGGGGGACCAAATAAAATTTGACCCCTCTTGAGGGGTGTGGAGAAAAAATGTCACACCTTTTAAGTAGAAAAGCCTGCACATTACTATAACTCAAAGGGGTTGGCCGTGATCAATTTGAACCTGCCTAGGGGGTACGACTGGCGGAACCAAAAAAAATCTACCCACTCGCTTGAAAATCCACAGACACCCAGTTGTTAAAGATGACCACTCCCTTACTTAGTCCAACAGATAGTGCAGAACACTTTTCTTGAAGGTGAGAATCCGGTATAATGTGGGCTCTTGACAGCTCTGTAAGAATTATAATGTAACCTTATACCTAAATGTGGAATATGAACGCTACTGTACATTTACAATAAGAAATTAAATGAGTGCTATTTGTATATTAGCCATTTTGAGATCTATAAAGCTACAGATGGACAAACAAATATACATGTTAGTGGCATGTCAGTCTTGCTGGGCTATAACATACACTACATACATATATATGTACCGTAAAACCTCACGTAAAAGCCTAACTCGCATATAAGCCGCACCTAGACTTTGGTTCGATTCTATAAGCCGCACTAGCAATCTGATTTTGGTGACTTTAGTACTGTTCCATAGTTGTAGAAACCCTCGTATAAGCCACACCCCGACTGTGGGCCAATCCTATAAGCCGCACCATACTAGTATATCTGATTCACGTACTAGCCGCAGCTTCTACGCGAGGTTTTACGGTAGGCGTGCCAAAGCAGTTTTGGCACTGCAATCATTATAACCATGTGCATCAAGGCATGATGCATTAATGCACTATGTGGCCCTTAGAGGATTAGGGCCATGAATGCAATTACTGGCCAGGGCTGCATTCATCCATGATGACGACAAAGAGCACAGGGGCATTAAAGCACTATGCTGCCCATAATCGGTTAAGGTCTTTTTTATTGAGCTTTAATTTCAAGAGATGTCATATACTATGTAATGAGTTGCGGTTCAACAACGTTTTGTCTCGTCCGTGCTAAGAAAATTGTGCTCACTAATTTTGTCAAATATGGATTGTTTGTCTGTATGTGAAAGTGTTGAGAATTATTGGGAATATCTGGATATCTAGATGTATTCAGTCATTGAAATGTATCTGTGAGAAACCATTTACAAACTCAATATGGAAGACACTGCAGAGATAGATGTACTCGAGTTGTGAGATGTGAGATTAGTGTAAGAACTACCGGTAGTACTGTTTAACCATTTAAGGCTGCATAGGGCTTAAGTGTGCTATACCCTTTGTCATAATAATGCATGAATGAAGCCCTAGTGCGTCTACTCCCCACGGCTGCATGCATGCATCATGCCGATACTTTGGGAGTGTATCATCTCTGTAGGGTCCGCATTATGCTTGAATGTAGCACTGACGATTAGACTCACCAGGGCTGCATTCATACATCATAACGATAATCATTTTATAGGGCACAGCAGTACGTCCTATGCGGCCATTAAAGGGTTAATGCAATCTTTTTTACATCAATGTACAGAAGAGGTATCATCCAAACTTAACTCTATCTCAGACCACTGGGTATCAAAACCATTTGCTATTCAAACCAATCCTTTTATTGTACAGATTAAAAAAAAATCAAAGCCAAGACCAAAGAGTGCATTTTTTTATAATGTTAAATTTTAACAGGAGAGACTGTTATGGATGCAGACAGCTTCACTCTGTGTGAAAACCCAGGCTACTTACAGTCGAAATCTAAATGAAGAAGAAATCGTGATATTATTAACGGGCTATATTATTACGGGTTTTTTTTACGCAGAAGTTTGCGAATCATCGTAGATATTGGCTATATAAAGGGTACAAAATGGAAGGTATGGATTGATGGTAAAATGGAGAAGTTATTTAGTGTATGAATTGTTAGCTACATTGATTAGGCAAAAAAAAATGTGTTCAGGTAACATAGCCCCAAAAAAATAAGGTAGGTAGGTACCTCTTTTTTTTAGCCTTAGTTGATTTTGATATCAAAATGGTGGTTACAAGAGTGTGATAAATTTAGCAAAATGGAGAAAATCTAAGAACGATGATTAATATTTGGCCCCTTTATGCCATATGTGAGATGCGTTGATCTCGCCCTTTAGTGACTCTATGCTAACCTAGTAAAGGAAATTGTCAACACAGAAAGAAATACTGTAAAAGCTCGGTTATGAGTTATGAATTTCTTTTGGAATTTCCTTTTCATACCGTAAATTCATTTGTAGACGCTTGTACGATTGTGCAAGGGTCAGACCTCAGGTGTGGTTTATATGATTCCACCCACAGGTGTGTGTGTGGCTTCAACAAGGTCATATAAATGTAAACTACAGAAATAATATAGCCAAAATCAGGCCCACGGTCTGGCTTATATGGTTCTCCAAAGTGAGTGGGTGCTTAAACAAGGGTGCGCGAGAGTTCTTCTATATATCAATTTTTTTTCTCAAAGTAAGGGGTTGTGTTAATGGTTAGTTAGAATAACAGCTGAGGTTTTACAGTTGTAAACGAAATTTAATAGTGGAAAGTGGAATATTTTCAATAACCAACCGAATTTGAACAAACATGGTCGCTCGATAGGGCAAATTACTGCACAGCAAGAAATGATGGGCTATATGTGTTTAACCCTTCAAGGACGGCATAATGCATTTATGCATCATGCCCTTGGTTGTCATGATGCACAAATGCAGCCTTGGCGAGTTACTCGCTATTTACCATGGCTGCATTGGTGCATCATGTCGACCCTTGTCGCCTTTTACAGTCTTTACAAAAAAAATCTACGGGACATTTGGTCCTACAAATTTTCAATGTTGCAAGAGTGGCTACATTTTTAAAGGACCGGATGCCCACATATTTGATGATTTATGCATTTTAAGTACATGTATAACATATTGTTGTCCATTAAAAGTACATAATATTTGTAATCATTTATGGCCAAATTAGGATAGATACATAGTTTAGAAACTGAATTCTTTTAGTTCAGAAAAGCCCTGAACATTCAGTCTTGCTACACTTGTCAATTTGTTGGAATGCTGGTATTTTAGGCAGAAATTGTCCCTGTCCTGCATGTTTTTGCAAAAACTGCTTTTATTTTTTTTTTGTTTATTTATTTTTTTTTTTTTTTGACACGACCTACCTCTTGGTGGTCCATCTTGTCTTGCTTGTGCTGCATGAGTTCTGTCTCCTTGTTCTTGAGTTCCTGGTCCAGGCTGTTGGACTTAATCTCCTCCGACTCCTGTACACAGGGGAAAAGGGGGAGGCATATACATGTGTAATTTGAGTTTGAAAATATATTTGATTGGCATGATAAACAGGCTGTGGCTTCTGGAGTATCGGAATGATACATCGAGTTACTCACTTCACTCATCATGTTTTTACTGCAGATCTTTTAGTAAGCGCATACCCCCTATTTTGGGCCAATGGTGATTTTTAGACTATACATACTGTATTCGACCTAATACGCGCACATCTCCTAATAAGCGAACACTCCCATTTTTGGACTAGATTAAGACTATAAATCCCAAAATGTCAAATTTTGAGTGGAATTGAACTCTGAACTACTAGAAGCATGTCTTATCTATAATTCCGTCAAGTACATTAACCCAAAATATCTTAACTTTAGCTCCCAATTAAGACTTTAATCCTTACTACATTTACTAGAATGTGTTGATAATATTTGTTATTCCTTTAAAGACGGATGTCGCAATAAGATGACATTTGTCGTCATGATGCATCAATGCAGCCCGGTGAGCAACTCACCGGTGCTGCATTGGTGCATCATGCTGACCCTTCAGGGATGTCTGAACCCCATAGGGTCGGCATGGTGTCTGAATGCAGCACTGGAGATTTACTCGGCAGGGCTGCATTCATGACGACCAGAACAATGCATTCATGCATTGTTAAGTGCACAGTGTGCTAATAACATTAAATACGGGTATGCAGCCTTTTACAGTTTATTATACGGATTGACGTACCTGGTAGCACTTGATCATGGACTGACAGTCGCGCCGTATCTGGTCCGCCTCGTCCCTCGCTGCCTTGTTTTTACGAACAGCTTCCTCCATCTTAGCTTTGGTTTCCTTGGTAACCAAACAAACACAAAGTTACTACAAACAGACACAGAGTTACTACAAACATAGATCAAAAGTTACCTCAAATTCATTTTTGTCTCCTATTTTACTTACTTCTCACGCAACCCAGTAGCATCATAATATTTAAAGAGAGCAAGGGGCAAGTACACAAACAAAAAGTCCCCACACTTGGGAGTCGTTGAGACATAGCCATACTAAGAAGGAAGGCACACAGAGATGTGACTTGTGTAAATAACTATCCCATCGTAAATATTCACTATACTATACAGTTATATACATTTGTATTTTGTAATTCTTGTCTTGCCCTATTAAAAGTATTTTTTCGCAAGAGAGAAAGGAATGCTTCATCTCAGCAACAGTATTTATCCACATTTATACATGTATCCCAAATGATGAAGGCAGGATGAAGAGAATTGTTTCTCCACATTTCTTTTTCTATCTTTAATCATGTTGAATATTATGTACCAACTGACATCTCAGTAAATCCCAGTCCTATGGTTGATTTCTCACCCTTTTGATTCCCCCCCCTGGTCTAGATTTATTTAGGCCACACCTAATCAAGTTGGTCAATGGATTTCACTTTTGAAAAAATGGTGAGAGCAAGCATAATCTTTTTTTTTTACATATGGAAAAGTGGAGCGAGCAATCTTTTTTTTTTACCCAGCCTCTGCCAAAAGTTCTCAATGACCGACGGCATTAAAAAAAAAAGGTTATTTGCGGGAATCAAGTGAATAAAGAAGTCGGAAATTTTTTTAAATCTAAATTTTTGGTCTGGCCTATTTATTCCTAGTTTCTCACCTTGTGGTTGTCAATCTCCAATTTGAGTTTGTTGTGCGCCCACTTTGTCTTGCCTTCCTGAGACACGTACAGCTCCTTCTGCTTCTCCAGTTCCCGCCGCAGCTGCAGCACCTCCGTACTCTGCCACACACAACGTATGTACATACATCAGAATCGTTTTTTTGTGGGTTTTTTTTAAAGTGTTTTTACTCACGAGGAATATTACGATACTATATAAACCATATAAAAGTATGTCAGGTTTTGTTCAAACTGCATAAGTTGTTTGCCTGATATATTCACAGAAGGGAAAATTGAATATCAGTAACAATGCACAATATATAATGTTTATCACAAAAAGGTTAACGTCTAGAAATATATCTATTCTAGCTCTTAAATTTTAACATTTGTCTTTATGGTTTGGGCACTTTTTTTTGTATGCTTCTTCATCGGGAGGGGGGGGGGGGGGTCAGGCAACCTGACAAAAGAGGACCGAGCCTAGAATTTTTTTTCTCAATTTTGGGGAATTTCTTTTTTCCCCTGTAAAATGATGTTAGCAACCTTTTGTTCCTACGCCTAATTGATAGTCCGACCTCACGAAATTGCATTTTAATAAGAATATTCAACAAGTAAATAGTTACTGTGAGATCCAGTGAGTGGTCTCAATGACCCAAGAGATGTATGCTGGGATATACATGTTTAAGCTGAATTTGTTTAAGAGACCAGGTTCGGTCCGTATGGGCCCTGTGGACCTGCTGACCAGCCTTCGGCTGTGTTGGTTTTAAAACTATATGTTTAAGAGAAAACACATGCCACTCACCCTGGCCTCAAACAGCTCCCTACACTTCTGCTGGTCGGCTTTCAGCGTCTTAAACTTGGTGACGGTGGCGTCTCGTTCCTTGACCATGTCCTTGACCTTGGCGTCGTTCTTGTTCATCTTTTGTTCCATCTCGATGTTCTTGGACTCTGCGCGTGCGTACCGCAGGACCAGGTCAGCCTTGTCTTTCTTTGCCAGTTCTGTCGCTGTCGTCAGCTGCGAGAAAAATTGTGAAAGTCTTTTAACTCAAACCATAAATTCCCGCATACTGTACTACCCACAGGTCGTACGCGAACGAAACGCTGCTATAATTTGATACCAAACATGCTTATATAGGGTGTGGGTTATACACGAGTGTTAATATGTCGCCAGTTCTGTCGCTGTCGTTAGCTGTAGGATTTAATGGTTTAATTATTTTCTTTTTTTATAAACATGTACCTACCTGGTCCACACGCGTCCTCAGCTCATGCTGTAACTTAGCGACTTCTTCCTTCGCCATTTTATCTTGGGTCAGCAGTTTTTCTTGTGTCGTCTTAATTTCTTTTTGTTGGGTTGCAATTGTTGTATCCAACTAGAACCAAAATTAGTACATTTTAATTTTTTTAGATCCAAACAAACTTACCAAAAGACTTTCTCTTCTTTTCATTTCCTTATTGTAGAGTTGATGTTTTTTTGGATTATTCTGTATAGAAAGGTCTGTGCTGGTCTATTAATAATAGCGTAATAAGAAATACGAAATCTTTTAGAACCTTCTTTAGAAGTGATCTATATCAACCAATTGTTCTCCCTCTAATAGTTGGGGGTCGGCGCAGGTAACTATATCAGATTATCATGAAAAATTGTGTTGATCTATAGGCCAAATTCTCAACCCCTCTTGACCGTGGAGTTGGGGCAACATGACTGTACATGAGATAACCGCTTACCGCTTTGATCTGAGCTACATAGATGTCTTCTGAGGAGGTGGCCTTAAAGTCCTCGAGGTGTTTCCTGAAGACGTCGGCCTGCTGTGTGGCCGCTAGTAACGCGTTGTCCTGCGACTCATGGACTGACCGTAATCTGCAAGTTTTTTAAGTACAATACCTTATTAACAAACAAGGTGAAACATAGAACAGAAGCCGGGATATCTCTATATTAGCTACTGGTATTCTCCATACCTTGGGGATCGAGGTTACCTGGTGATCATTTGTGATCTCAGTGTTTTTTTTTAAAACTTTTAACCCCCACCTGGCACCATAGGGGACTCACAGTTCTTCTGTCCTCCACCAAGCGTTGTTAAGATTTGACGCGGCCATTCCCCATAATGTATAGTAATGTGCTGGCTCAAAAGAGTGACATATTTTAACCCCCACCCCACCTCTTCAAGGATTCCAAATTCCTTTGACCTCGCCCCCCGCACCGACCCAACAACCCTGGTTTTGTAACTTTTGTATCATAGCGTCATCAGATTGTCTAAGGAAGGGTCAATTTATATTTCAGGCCCCCATTCTGGATCATGCAACTGTCTTCATATGGATAAGAAAAGCATCGCAACACATGATGAAAGACATTGCGACACTGACCCATATTTATTTATTATTTATTCATGTTTACATTAGTTCTACATTCTGGCAAAGATTATATCTAGCATATATTTATGGGAAAACACCTCAATGTTTGATATATTTATAGCCCCACCACCATGTGGGCCGTCTGTGTCTGTACTGTATGTGACTAACCCTTTAATGACGGCATGAGGCATCAACGATTCACAGTGTTTGCCGAAAACGTTTTATGCACACAGGCCAATGTGGCCAATGTGGCCTGTGTCGCGACATGTTACACAGGCCATCTGCCTTCTACACAGGCCATATCACCCTTCTTTGCATAGAAATGAATACAGATTGTAATACTTCTTTAATAACAGCTTACAAAATCGATTTGAAAATGCTTAAATTCACTTGCTTATTAGTTGAATGGACCTAACTCAGCTTCTAATAGGAATATTTGAAAAATTCTTACACTGTTGGAAGGCTGAGATCGTGGCAATGTCTGATAGCCTCACATAAGTCATTTATACGATCTACATTGGCAAAAGCCGATGTACCGATGCCATTTCGGCAACACTGGATTCATGTCCATGCGTCGTTGGGATGCACCAACCCAGCCCCTCATTTAATATCGCTAGTAACTCACCAGTACCGGAGTCACTCACCGGTGCTGCATTTTAATATGTATCATGCCAACAAAATGAGCATAACGTAAATTCTCGCGTAGAAGCCGCGGCTTGTTTGCAAGCCAGAGCCAGCTTTAATTTGATACCATATGTCTATATAATAATATAGGATGCTGCTTATAGGAGAGTTTTGCTAATACAGTACAATACTAAATTAGCAATTTTCAGGCCCCCCTATCAGGCTTATAAGATTTGTCAAGGTTAGGGGTGCGGCTTCTTATACACGAGTTAGCCTTATACACGAGAATTTACGGTAATATATAAAAGCGCTATGCCGCCTTTAAAAGGCTATAAAGTGCGCGTTTGATCGGTGTTAGGAGGTAGGGAGGGAGGTACTTTGACAAAACGACTTTCACATTCTACAGCTTCATACTGGTACCACCTTCACATAGATTAATATGTGTCTACGTCACCGCAGACAATGCCCCTGTATGACACAGCACATACCGATACAGGTCTACCGTAAAGTCTACCGTAGTGTATTAGTCCTTCTGCCGTGGGCATCCAAAAATGACCCTGCCTGCCTGGGAGATAGGTTACAAGAATTGTGATAACAATCCTCTCTCTAACACTAAATGCCATTAATAATAGCAGAGTACATTCCCTGACTTTCTACCTTCTCTGCCCCATTGACAATAGGCAAGGAAGGACATGTTATGTTACATTACAATGAGAACATAATTCCCATATTGATTCATTGAGTTTAGCAGAGAGAGATCACACTATTTCCAATACTGTTATACACCGAGACGTCCACCCCTTCGTATAAGAGGTGAACATTTTCATTCCTCCACCTTCGATAGAAGTAGGTTATTAGTTTCTTTAATATAAGCTTCTTGACGTTTATGTTCCTATTATAAAACCTCCGCTCCGGATCAATCAAAATTAACCTTAAAGAGTCATACGTTATGAGTTTAAATTCAACTAGGCGTTCCAGCCAAAATACATGTCTCTGGGTTCTAAAATAGATCATGAGCTAATGGGGTGCTTCCCATACTAATGCACATGTGACGAGACAGCAAAATGATTTTAGGGAATTTTTGTTTCTTCTAGTTAACCATAGAATCTTGTTCCTAACTCAACGTTTCCTCTTCCCTACGCAGCATTTAAAGATATACGATACACATTAAATCTGTTATTTGATCATTTTCTTCTTTTTCTATCAGTGCTTTATCATATCATTTGCTCAAGCCCTTCGTTGAAGGACAGAGGTAATATTTTCCCTGACCACTTTAGCTGACACGTCGTGAGGCACAGACCTCATCCACTGAGGGCTTGGTGAGCGTGACGACACGTTTGTTTGGCAGTGGGGTGCGTCTTTGTGTGTATATATAACCCTTCAAGGACAGCATAGTGCTTCAATGTGTGATGCCTTTGGTCTTCATGATGCCTACTCGCCAGGGCTGCATTCATGCATCATGCCGACCCTTCATGAATGTATTAACCCAGTACGTAAAGCATGATGCTTGAAAGCAGCACTGGCGAGTTCCACGGCTGCATCCATGCATCATGACAACAAATGGTATATTGTGTTAAAGCACTATGCGGCCCTGAAAGGGTTAAGGACGGCATGATGCCTCAAGACCGACCCTTTAGGAGTGTATCAACTCTGTAGGCTTCGTCTAACTTCATGACGTATCAAAGTGGGGGGGGGGGGTGAGTAATTCATCGGTGCATCATGCGGAACCTTTAGCAGTGTATCAACCCTGTATGTTCAGCATGATGCGCGCATGTATCACCAGCCTGTTACACACCGGTGCTGCATTAATACTTCATGTCTACAATATTGCATTGAAGCACTATGCAGCCCTTGAAGGGTTACTGGCGTTGGAGTCTATAGAAGGGCCGTCGTCAGAAAACTGGTTTATCCACTGGGCATCTTTTGATATAGATTACCGTGCAATAAATCGTCACAGTCATCACCTTTTTGTAGTAACGCCACCTCTCTCGAGGGTGAAAAGAATTGTAGAAAGTAAGACAAATCAGTATAAGAAAGTGTCAGCATGATTCATGGATGCAGGTCAGAGCCCTGGGAGGTTACTCATTGGTCACACCGACAAAAAGAGACATTTATTCCCTTTAAACACTGCGCAGGCACCTTTATTATCATAGACCATTCATGAAACTGCTGCCACAACGTATTTACTATTTACTGTCTAGGGACGCGGCTGTGTGCCGTCCACATTCAGTGATGAGTCTTGGGTAAATAAGGGCCACCTCAGACCTTACTGGGACATGTTGTATAGGACTTAACACTCAAAAGCTGCATCAGGTGCTACAGCATATAGTATACAGAGGGCCATCTACTGATTCTGCTATGTCTATGGTATCTATGGCAGACTAGGTGTTGAGATTAGGCCTTCACATATTAAAGGACGCCACAATCTTTCAAACAAGCGAAAAAGCACACCTTGGGTATATCGTATAGTGAAGGTTAAGTCAGATAGACAATGAGTGGTTATGAAAGGGTATTAGAATTAACATCAGCACACTGGTAGGGTGACTTGGGCTTCACCCTCGTCTGGCCCCCACCAGTCTGCTGTAGTTAATTCTACTTACCCTTTCATAACCATAGTCTATCTGTTACATAACAAAGGTGTGAAATGCTTTGTCTTAGCCCTCCAATAAACCAATATGCTGACCACAAAGGGTTTAAAACAAGAAGGTATAATATTCAACCTCTGCGGCTCACCTTGTGTTTTGGTCCTTCTGGTCCTGTAGCTCCCTGGTGAGCTGCTCGCATGTCGTCTTGAGCTCCTTGTACTCCGGTATCTCCGTGAGCACCACCCGTCTCACCCCGTTAGGGGGCGGGGGGCGCGGGGGCGGAGGACTCCTTTCACGTTCCGGCTCCACCGCCTCCGGTTCCGGTTTGAGTTCTGCGTCGAGCTGAGAGAGCAGCTCATCCTCGGGGACGTCGCTGGAAGCTACTGATTCTGTGCCCAGCTCGCTGCCTGCGTCTCCGCTCCCCTCACCTCGCTCTGACATAACACTCGGGGCAGGCGATGCAGTCTCCGTAACCAGCTGGGGCCGTGAGTTGCTCGGCCGCTGCCCAGAACTCACAGCAAGCTCCGAGTGGCTCCCATAGCGCTGAGGTTGTGGGGCAGAGTTCATCCCCGGCTCTGAGTTGCTCATGTGGAGCGGCATGGGGCGGGGTGTTTGGGGTCCTTCCAGGAATGTAGACGTCTCTGAGAGAGCTGTACGTAAGCCCTCCTTCATTTGTCCCAGAGCTTCTCGTATCGGGAAGGACTCTTTGGTCGATTTGATGCCTTGTTTTAAGTGTCCTAAGGCATAGCGGAAAGATGAGGATTTTTTCGGCGCAGCAGCTGCCGCTGGGGCCGTCATGGCGGTGGTAGTGCTAGCCGCTACCGCTGCCGAGTTATCACTAGTACTGTACATGGTATCGTTAGTATCACTAGACATGGAAGTTGGGGACTGGGAGTTCTCTGACTTAGAGCATACGGCCTCACCTGAGACCAAATCACATTCCGGCTGATCCGGCTCGCCCTGTGTTGGGGAAAGATTAGAATCACTATCATTCTCCTGTTCTGCATCTACAGTTTGGGCATTAGTCGATTCAGCTGGGCTATCCAGTGGACTATCTAGAGTGTCTGTATGGTCTGTAGCTTCCTCTGCTGAGGGGCTCTCGACCTCCGCTGCTTGGTCCTCCTCAGCTAGGCTAATAGTCGGGCTATCGTCCATGACCACCCGGTCTTCTTGTACTCTATTCACCTCACCCTCCGGCACATTCTCCGGTACATCCTCAAGAGGGCGCTCATCCTCCGGGCTTACACTCGGGGGATCGCTGTCCTCACCAACTACACAATCCTCCCCGTCTACACAATCCTCTGTATCTACACCAGTTTCAGGTTTAGGGTTGGTGGTACTACTCTCCTCCCCTTCACCTTGAGGCATTTGTTCTAATACTTCTAATACTGCCTCCTCTGTCAAAGCCTCAGGGTGGAGATCTACCGGTTCAGGTGGACACTCTCCACCTACATCATTACTCGAGGCGGCCATTTTACCGTCCCACTCGTCCTCCGGTGCCTCAGTATAACCGCCTTCAGCGGTCACCTCAAGGTCGTCAGCGTGAAGGTCGTCATCTATGGTAAGGTTAGGGTCACCTGTGGTAAGTTCAAGGTCGTCAGTGTGACCTTGGGAAGTAACAAGAGAAGGGGAATCTCTCTGCGGGTTCCCTTTGGTGTCGTCATCATCAGCAGATTTTGTGTCTGGCGTGCCCTCAGATGCCGACTCGGGTTGTGATTCAGCGACTGGTATTTCTCCGTTCTCAGCTTCTGTAGCGTCTGTTCCATTGGTGACCGGGGTATCTGCATTGGGTGTGGGTTTGACGGGTTGACCCAGATCCTGGTCAGACTCCGTGTTGTCAAACTCTGTGACTGGCGGGTCGGTGAGTGCGTCACCGTTCACCTCCGCCATCCTGAGCCTGCTGGGGAGACATGGAGTATGAGTTTTCAAGTTTTGTCATTTTTATTTGGCAATAATATTAATAATCTATGGTATCGGTATTACATATATATATTACTTGAGACTTTAATTTGTTTTACGTTTTTATATGCAGTTTCACTGGTCAGTGGATATGGTCGAAACCTTCTATAGAGAAAATAATACATTTTAACACAACAATAATAACATCAAAATAATAGAATTATTGAATGAAAAATGGTTTGAATTGATTGACCACCAGGCTCTGTCTTGTCTAGGGTCCCCATAATAGACTCACAGTGGTTTCTGTATAGATTGAGTAAAGTGACTGTCATACCTGTATCTCTAACTGTCTCCTCTATCTAAGTACCTGAGATATCATGGAATACTATCATCTAATACTAGGCCTATAGGCTTATGTCGATAGGCCTTATCAGTATCCGTTTGTATTTACTGATATCGATCTACGTAGATCAAGACTATAGAACATTTCCTTACCAGGGTAACTCTATTAATAGAGTCTAGTTAAATATAATTTGATTTGGTCATGGGTAGTTGGTATCATAGTCAAAGATCATATTACAGGCCATGCATGGCATGACTCATGATGAACAATATCTAATATCTAGCTCCTCAGAAATTCTAAAATTGACTTCAAATGCCCGTGACGATGAGGCTTGTCTAATTATGTTAGTATTATTCTCTATAATTTTCTAGTCAAATTGGATGCTATGTTATGCCTATGGACTATGGTATGAATCACTTGAGTGATTATGACTCAATAGTCTATCTGATTGCAAAGCCCCAAGGCCAAGCCTCCTATGGCTATGGCCCCACCCCCTCGCGATATTCCTGTACCCCTACGGGCCCTAGTCCTGTTCAGAGATGTATAAATGGTGTATGACAGGTTGAAAGAATAAGTTACCATACGACTGTTTAAATGAAATGAAGTGACCTGTTTTTTTATGTTAAAGTTCACTGTTGCCACTTAGTGTTGGTCAAACATAAAGGAGTTAACTCAGCTTGGTGAAGAACGGATGTGCTAAAACCATATTTTGAAAGCTGATCTATGTACTGAGGGATCAGAATTTAATACATCCAACAACCCCCCCCCCCCCCCCCCTGTAATATGCTTTGAAACTTGAAACTTGAAACTTGAAACTTGAAAGGAAGATCATTGCCTTGGTCATTAATCACTGTGGCTGTGCTATTATTATCAAACTCATCATAAAATAAAGAATCTAACATCAAAACATTGGATGTGTATTCTTCCAATAAACATGCATAATTCACTGGAGAATCAACTTCATGTAACTAGATTACTTCCTAGGTCCATAAACTTTAACATCATCATTGAACATGCATATCCCGAATACGATTTCACATACAAAACGTGACACTGATTGAAACACCAGCCCTCAGTCTGTCACTCGCCCCTATCATTCAATAACAACAGCAGTGACAGCTGTCCCAAACCAAAACAGACCAACCCAACACCGACAGGCATCACCAAAATAATTGTCACTGTCATCTACGACTTAAATAAAGCACTTTCACTTACTCTAGCGACTGCTCTTCAATAAAGAGATACTCCAAGCTTGTCTGGTTACATCCTGGGTTGTTTTCGAGTTATATAAAAGCCATAATATGTCTCAGATGATTCTATCTTGTCAGTTCTGTTCTGCCAACCACCCAATATGGCGACTGGTGACGTCATATGACCCAGTTAGTGTTCCTGTTTGACTCCAGGCGGCGTCTCGGGGGAGATGTTTGTTTTCCCGCCAGGTGGGAGCACTGCGTTCCCGCCACGCCACACCTCGCAGACTTTTCCCCATTTAGACATGACACCAGGACATTCAGTCAATAACTTTAGATTGTAACGCTAGATAATAATCTTTTTGTCTCTCTGGCCTCCTCCTGAAGCTCTTATTCCAAGAACTGCCTGCTCTGCTGTCCCTGAGACATTGGTCCCTGCTAGTCACTTGTTAATTGTAAGAGTGGAGAAGAGTGTGGGAGATGCCTAGTGAGGCTAGTCATTGACGTTGCATGGCCCTTGTACATTTATAAAAGTATATGTATCTTCCATCATTAAAAGTTTTGAGACTCAAAAACTATATGCTTTGTATAACTCTTAGTTAGGTACCGTGGTCTCTCTGCCCTATGGGTTGATGGAAAATTTCGATGTGAAGATATCAAAGTTGTTATCTATTTTAGATAGTATCAATAAATTGACTTGGGAACTGGGGTAGGCCCTATCAACTCACAGACCGGGGCCTAGCTCTTATTCCAAAATGGGAAAAAGATGTCTCGTTCAGTCCCTTTTTTGCCAGATAGTTTTTGCCTGACTTACGAAATATTTGATGTTTGTAAATTTAAAACACAACAACGAATCAAAAATGATGTTATCACGAGAAGACACAATATAGACCAAGACGATTTTCTTTATTAATAAATATTTAGTCATTATACTAATGTAGGCCTACATTTATATAAATCTTTTTTCATGCCACACATTTACATCTCAAGGCAGAATGCAATAATACATAATTCTTTCATTCTTACAGGAATGGGTCTTTTCAAGTACAATAATCTCATATGCACTATAAACATTCAATGTGGTCGATCCTACGTTTTCATATTAATAATTCCACCATTGATTGATATAACCCTGAGTATACGTAAATGCAAAAAGTATGTAAGTGCTTAGATGAATAAAGTATGTCTCTGGTATCATACGGCAATTTCCTGTAACAATCTAGTTTCATTCATTCTGTTATTTCCCAATGGACAGTTCTATCCATTTTAAATACCATTTCAGGATACAATGTCTAGTATTTGCTTCGCTAGTTTCTTTAACCCTTTACGGATGGCATGATGCCTTACACTAGTTCAATAAAAGATATGCTGTCATGATGCAGCAATGCAGTGCGGGCAAACGACTCATTTGTACTGCATTTATGCATCATGCTCACGCTTAGAGAAGCAATGTATAGGCCTACATGCATAGAGTCATTGTGATGCATAAATGCAGCACTAGTGAGTTACTCCCCAGGGCTACAATCATGTAACATGACGCCAAAGGCTATAGCTCATTAAATCACTTTGCCATCATTAAAGGTAAAAAAATGATAGTACGCCACAATATTTTAATATTTTCTTTAATACAATATTCTACATGTGTTTGTAATTAGCGTTTGCCGTCAAACAGTTCCTGGTCGAAGATGTGTTCCCCAACCTTGTTGGTGCCGAAACGAGCCAAGATGGAGGCCCAGTCAGAGAGCTGCTTGATACTGGTTACCTGCTCCTCCAGGTACTCCCCCTCCAGCAGGTTAGTCAGCTGCAGAGAAACCACAGAGGAGCAGTTAGTGTCAACCACAGAGAAACAGTGTTAAGAATATGGGGGATGGGGTGGGGTCAAATAAAGAGGGACTGTTGGAATAATCCGGAGGGGGTCAAATAGAGAGGGACTGTTAGAATAATGGGGGGGGGGGGGGTATGTTAGGGGGTTAAATACAATACAAAGGAAGAGGTGACAATCAAAACAAAAAGAATATATTAAAATGTACTGTTTAATATCTATCTATCAAAGTCACCTATGGATTAATCAGGGTAATAGAAAACATAGTTCCCAAAATGGGTTGGAGTTTATAGAATAAAGGTGTGTGTGTTTGGAGGGGGGGGTTATGGTGCTGCAAGTGTGGCTATATGTTGTGGGAGGGGATTGTGGTAGGCTATTTACGAAGTAGTTATTATTAGGGGTAGGGTAGAGGGTAATCAAAATAAATAAATATTTTTATGCAAATATTTTACTTGAAAAGAGATTGAATCGTTACAACATTAGAGGAAAACTTAAATAAGGGTTCTACAACTTACATCTGGGTCGTTGGTCTGCTGTGCGGTCCAGTGGAGGTCCAATAGTTTGCCGTTAACCACCTTCTCCAGGGCGAGTGCATCATTGACCGCCTCCTTAGCATTAGCCCAGGTCAGCTTTGTGGGCGCCTGTAAGGAACACAGAGGTACATGTCATAAAGGTGAAAGGATACATGAATGCTGGCCTCATGGAGACATGTGATAAATCATAGGACCAAGATAGAGATAGAGATAACAACATATAGAAAGACATACAGAAAGACACATGGAGATAGACACAGAGACACATGGAGAGAAACACAGGCAGACATAGAGAGCGACATGGAGAGACATAGATAGAGATTGGCGGAGATAGGCATAGAGAGAGACATATATAGAGAACCAGGGCAAAAATACAGAGATACAAAGACAGAGAAAGACATAGAGAGACACACATGACGAGACATGGAGAAATACGTAGAGAGAGACATATAGAGACGCTTATAGAGACATATAGATAGAGACAGAAGGAGAGACATAGATAAAGACATAGAGAGGGAGACATAGAGAGAGAGACATATACATAAAAGAGGGACATAGAGAGATGGATGCATATAGAGAGAAAAACATACATATATCAAGACATAGATAAAGACATAGAGAGGGGGACATAGAGAGATACATGGAGAGGGACATAGGCCTTGACATAAAAAGACAGAGAGAGTGATGCATATAGAGAGGCATAGAGAGAAAAACAGACACAGATGTATATAAAGACAGATAGAGAGACGTACATAGAGAGAGATAGGGAAATACATATAGAGCTACAGAGAGAGAGAGAGAGAGAGAGAGAAAGAGAGTGGGACAGAGAGACAGAGAGACAGACAGACAGAGAGAGGGAGAGAGAGAGAGAGAGAGAGAGAGAGAGAGAGAGAGAGACGTATATATAGAGACAGAGAGAGACATATAGAGAGATAGAGGCATGGAGAGAAAAACAGACATATATAAAGACAGACATCGAGGCAGAGAGAGAGAGACAGAGAGAGATACAGAGAGGGACATATATATATAAAGAGACGTAGAGAGACGTAGAGAGATAGATGCATAGAAACATACACATGGCAGTTATAGGATCATACAACCATGCACTAACATCGTCTGTTATATGAAGGTCAGCCAATGTACGGTTGTACATCTATTGGATTCCCTCAATCAATACCTGGAGTGGGTTGTCCTGCATTGAGTGCGGATCAATAAATATCACTTCACTGTAGCCTTGTCACAAAGACTATACACGTACCACAAAACAACAACAGCAGATCGTAGATCTATAGACTCTACAGGAGTGCCAGGGTCCTCCATGCTACTCACAATGATGTAGATAAAGGGGGACTGACAGGTCGTAAAGCACCAGGTTTTTGTTCTAGTAGTAAGACTGGTTTCTGAACTGTGTCCAGATGTTACAACGCAAAGTATTACTCCCTAAAGACAGTTCTTCCCATGCAGATGAACTTTACGTCCCATTGATTCCCTCAACATCACATTAGATTAGACTGTAGTATAGTTTGAAGGTCTACCAACATTTAAAAGTAAAAATAAGTTCCCCACACTTTTTTCGACCTGGAGACTTACTCGTGAGTTACTCACAAGACCTGCATTCGAGGATCATGTCTACAAAGGACACAGCATATTGCCCGGGCATATTGTAGCATTATGCGGCCCTTAAATGGTTAATAAGGAGCAAAGGGGTACAAAGGGCATAGTACATAAAACCGATATGCGGCCCTTCAAGGCTCAATGAAACGCTAATTGTGATACGAGAAAACTGCATTCAATCATCGTGCCTATACATTTATATTGTACGTCAAAGAGATATCGCACATAAAAGCATTATGATACCCTTAACCCTTTAAGGACGGCATGGTACCTTAATGCATCATGTCCTTGGTCGTCATGATGCATGAATGTAGCCCTGGCGAGTAACTGACCAGTGCTGCATTCAAGCATCATGCTGACCATACGGGTTTATATACTCCCGAACTGTCAGCATGATGCACCAATGCAGCACCAGCGAGTTACTCACCAGGGCTGCATTGGTGCACCATGACGACAAATGTCATATTTTAGTGACATCCATCCTTAAAGGGTTAAAGAGTATATTAAAGTAAGTATATCAAATGATTGGTACTCAAAATTAAATCTCCTTGAAATAGATGCAGGATGTTTGCCAAGACCATAGTTCTCTTCCTACCTATTGCATTCAATCTAATTATCCATTATTTTCCTCGAATTTGCCTTCATTCTGCAACTATATGGTCGTGCACAATTTCATTACTCCCGACATTGTTGGGCCCCATTGATCCCCTTCCCTATATATTACTGCCTATAAGGAAACTACTTTATTATCTTTCATTCCCTAAATAATCTATTTTTATAGTATTTCAAGAGCAAATTTAGCTAAAATTTAGAACTTGGTGAAAATCGGATATAACAACTTTTTAAAATAAGGCTAAAAAAAGTGGTTTGTCTCGGGTAACATGGGAGGAAAATAGGGTCGGTAGGGCGTTTTTATTTTTTATTTTTTATTTTTTTTAAACATGAATGTACTAGCCAGCCTCTCTACAAACCCTAAAATTGATCAAAAAAGAGTTGAAAATACAAAAATGTATTGCATCAAAACCGTAGGGTCGGTCGAGTGACCTGAAACAAACCTCTCTTTTTTTGGCCTAAGGAAAACACGACTCACAGGAATGGTCTGTAGCTGCACGTTGCCGCCCCGCTTGTTGAGGTAGTCCATCAGTTTGGTGCCGTGAGCGCGCTCCTCGTCCGACGCACCCCGGAAGAACTTAGCGAACCCCCTCAGCGCCTGGTTGTCCTGGTCAAAGAAACTAGCCTGCAAGTACGTAATGTGGGAAAGTTAGTATCTCAAACACGCGCAAAGATTTGGTAAAGCCTAGCAGTACCAGTTTTTAAAAAAAACGGTAAAAAAAAAAAGCTGGTGAAAATGGACAAATTAAGCGGTACAGTCGCTAGTCAACACATAATTACTTTGAAGAGTAACAGAAATATACATAAATAGATAACTAACGTATGTATATGAATAGCAGGATTGTTTCCCTTGCCTCAAGAATTGGGTGTTTAATGGAGTTGTACGTTTTGAAAATAGGAAGGGGTTCTGGAAATAGAACTTTTATAACACTCCCTTTTCGTTAAAGAACACCCTGCATGGGGCCAAAAGGTGTGTTCAGGTTACCCGATCCTACCTAGCAAATATCCAATTTTGAAAAAAATATTCATATCTCAAGTAATATTTGGGCTATTTCAGATTCGATTTGATAGTCCTTCAGTCAACGCTGTCGGCATTGAAGTTTGCAAGTCAATTTCTTTTTCAGGCCAAATTGAAAAAAAAAATCGAAAAAAAAATCCAGCGTACCCTACCTAGATTTTCAGACCATGTAACCTGAAAGACAACTTTTTTTTTGCCTGGCCATACAATTGTAAGGATATTGTGACAGGAATGGAATCGACCACATTGTCCAGTAGTACAAGTGCCATGAGGTGATGTCATTGTGTACATCTGGTCTTGTATCCTGTTCTATATCCTAACATCAGGACAATACCAATCTGTGTACATCAGGGGGTTATCTAGTTAACATGGTTTAGTAACCATATGTCCACGTGCCTTGTTCTGACCACTAGCTGTGAACACATTCTAAAACTACATCCTGTATTGTAACCCCTGTCAGGAAAAGAATTGTTATAAGATGAAAAGGTGCCATTGTTATTTTAATTTTGCTTAACCCTTTAAGAACAGCATGGTGCATTAATGCAGTATTCCTGTTTGTCAGCATGATGCATGAATGCAGCCCCGGTAGGTAACTCATGTCAAAGTCCTCAGGTTCTGTTAAGTCATACTTGTAACAAAGTCCAATCCTCTTTTACAGCAGGTATTTCCTTATCCATGATGAATGCTATACTAATCTGGTACAGGAGATTACAGTATCATGTACATATACATGTAACCATTCTAACCCCGGCCTCACACGGCATCATATACAGTCTATACAAAAACTTTTTCACAAAGAAGGATATTCGGTCCTGCAGATTTTGTTGTTGTTGCAGGCCCGGAATAAATTTTGAAAGGCCCAGATATTGGAGTACAATCTTGTTATCTAAAAATAAATTATAAGGCAAGTGTTTGTACTGATAATTATATTGAATATGGTCCCCTTGTACGTTACAATCATACAAATAATCTTTGTATGTAAATTACTGAAACACAATACAGGAAATATACTAGGTTTCTGTTTTATGCTGTAGAAACCTTAATAATGGTCCAATTTACACACCATCAAAACTGAAATGTAGGCAAGGATTTCTATATTACAGCCAGTTATTTGGGCCAGCACTAGACATCTTCCTGCCGGACCGGCAGACTTTTTGCCAGCTATAGCCAGTGTGCGGCAGGTTTTCGTATAAACTGCATATATAACCCATTACGGTCAGCATGCAACTTTATCCCCCTTATTGTTCAAGGTTCTTTAATGTGATATGTCATTTTGCCATCTCGATCCATGACCTGTGCTGCACCTATGCCTTGAGACGGCAATGCATCAATGCACACCAATGCATCAATGCACATCAATTCACATCAATTCACACAACGTTTAACTCCATCTGGATTCGAACCCTGTTGCCCATGTGAGTGTGCATGCATGACACCAAAGCATCTTACTTCCATCCAAGCAGGCCATCTAGTTTTACCCTGCTATGGCATTATAGCTAGTCCGAATTATCTAAGACGAATGCATCATTTCTTATACTACTTTGAGCTTGCTTTGTCCAAAATCACTCCCAAAACAAGTGGGGTAGCCTACTTTGGGACCAGTTTGTTCCCAATTTGGCCAGCCCCAATGGGCCCAGTCTGGAACACAATTACCCAAACCGATGTGCTCCAGTCATTTGGAAAAAGTGTTATTCGCGTTATTGGGTCCTACCTGGACAATTTGAACTAAATTCTAGTCAATATCAATCAGCCGTCTGAGATGAAACTGCATTGGCCCCCATTGGGATTTCTACATGGCTATCGATAGCTTATTTGTTTAATTTGAAAAGAAAAACAACATTTCATTTATACTGCCACCACAGATGACAAAAAAAAGTACACTACATCTTTGACAATTGAATCAATATTCTATCCGAATGGTATGACATTGCATTGAGTTATATTTGATGCTTTAATTAGATTGTACTGAAAGTAATTTGTGTATTTTCATGCTTAATACCCCCTCTCCAAGTAATATCATCAAAGAGTTATTAAATTATCCTTTTTTATATTAAAGCTTCAAGAAGGTATTTTATATATATAAGTGTATTTGTTATTGTAATATGAGGACGTCCAATAACTTCTTATGTCCTCTGAGTGAGCTCTTGATAGCTGCATATTTTGTAGACGATTTGTTCAGACTAACAAACTTATAAATTGAAATTGAAATTGCATTGTACCATGGCTAGGTAGGTGTAGCTGGCCTTGAACTCCTCCAGGATCTGTGCATTGATTCCGGTCACCACGCGGGTGTCGAGGTTCTGGCACGCTCCGCGGGTTGTGGCACAAGTCGGCGTGGGACGATCATCAGAACCGGCTGCCACCCGCGGAAGTAATAGAGAAGAATTTAATCATAACCTATTCTGAAGTTATATGAAGCTTGATCAATAACCCGGAATGTAGATCTTCTATTCAAATCATCTTATTCCACCACATTGCTTAATTCAAACTTGGTATGTCAATACATTAAACATTTAAATCAACTGAAATGGAACTAATCTGGTGTGGAGCAATTATTGACTTTTGGAGTCAAATTTGGAGTCAATTGTGACCCTTGGATTCTGAGTAATTCTTTACTCCTGAAATCAACTGTGGAGTCTTGTGCTAAATTTTGACCTTTAAATTCAAATTAGACTTTTGGATTGAATTTGGAGTCAATTTTGGCTTTTGGAGGACAATTAGACTTTGAGACAATTTCGATGCTTGGAGTGGATTACATAGAGTCAAATTTGACTTTTCGGAATAAAACATTACTTTTGGGGTCAATTCTAGCCTTTGGAGTGAATTGTTTAAAGTATTGACAATATATTGGCTTTTTGATAAAAATTTGTCTTTCGGAGTCAATTTGGGTAATTTAGACTTTAGGTGGCAGATCTATCTTGGGTGGTAAAATTTGAGAATTTGAGAATTTAAGACTCAAATTTGATGATTTGATGTTAAGTACAGTAGTTAAGAGTCAATTTTGACTTTTGGTGTCAGTTTGGAGTAATTCCAACTGAACTAACTAGAATGAATAATTATGATGAAATTAATGATACTCAAGGGGGTATGTCACGATGGTCCCCCAAGGAAATCTGTAAAGAAATCCGATGGCTCTTGAAGTCAGAAATTTGACTTTCAGAATCAATTTTGAACTTAGGATTGAATGAGTGAACTTTGACTTTTGGTAGTAAAATTAGACTTTTGGGGACAATTCTGATGTTTGCAGTGAATTTTATCGAGTAAACTCTGACTTTTGGAGTAAGATATTGGGGTCAATACTGACTTTTGGAGTGAATTAGTGGAAGCTGTACATACCACTGTTGGAGGTGCTCCTTGTATCGCGGCTACTGACCGGTGCCTGGTCACTCTGCGCTCCGCTGTTAAACCAGGGCTCGGCAAGGCCGCACGCCACCACCACCAGCACCAGAGTCACACTCAATAAGACCTTCATTCTGCTGCCAATGGGTATGGGAGAAAAGAGAGAATACAATGTATTTATGAAGTAGATCAGGAACTGAAGAAAAATCTATGATATAAAATATAGAAAAATATAACCAGCTATATTCTGCATTACTTTTGATCACACTTTTCTAACAAGAATTGATACACTAATGGTGATGCCTGAATTATACTCTAATGATACTCTATTGATACAATCAAATCCTCCCAACTAAATACTTAGACCTTACATGTAACACAAATCGAACTAAAATGTAGATAAAATTGATGAAACTATGATATCTAGACATCCTATATTTTATTGACAGACAACTATAATTGGATATATAAGATCAAAAGCCAGACGCCACAAGATCTCGATATGATGGATAATAGAGTTAGTCAAAATCCCTTGTACCAATATTCCTATTAGAGCAAAATTAATCTTTTTCAGCAAAAGAATAATTGAGTTGTCCTGTTTTGTGTAGATCTTCACTTAGAATCCCAACCAGATCTATTTTAAGGTGAATCTTCAATATAGACCAGAATAACCACCAAGGACCTATTGGAGTCTAATCTAATGCCCTATAATTTAGCCTCTGATATTATATGATCTATTTAAAGGTTCGATTAATGGTCAATGTACTACTTTTGCAGCTCACGATGTGCTTTACTTATTGAAAATACACTGTAAAAGCCCATGGCTGGGCCACATAGGAAACTCATTCAGATCTCTTACTGCCTATAGATTATATTCGGATTCTATATTTGGACCCCCCCTCCTTCCTTTAAATAGTATACTGTTGCATTGTTTGGAACACATATAAGTACGATTTAGATTTTATTAGAAATAAATAGGATGGCAACTTTAACCAACTCCCCCGCAGTTCATAAGCTCGACTTTCTCTTTCCCTGCCATGGTTTCCAAGGGAATCAGTGGTTTCTAAATACACTGGTTATCAATCTGAGCTAATCTGCCATCGCCCGATTATGTATTTCACATGTTTAAGATATTTTATTTTCTACAGACGTGAAATAATTATGCGATTCAGCATCCTTACAGGACCTAACTAACATCTAAATTTACTAAATTATCATGTGAAATAAGGTGGTTCACTCACCTGCTTTTACAATGTGTACAGGTCCTTCCTTCAGCTCCTGTCTCTCCCTACTCTACTCCCAAAGTAACACCCACCACTCCGTCCCAGTCAGCTGAGGTATAGGGGGTCTGCTGGGGGGGGGGGGGGGGACTCTGGTACCGGGGTTAACCCTTTAACGACCGCATGATATCAGAAGGCTTCAACCATTTTTTTGTGATGCTGCGCCAATGCTGCGCTGGCGAGTAACCTGCCGGAACTGCATTGGTGTGTCATGCCATACATTAAATTGTGTATCAACCCCGTGTAGAGTTGGCTTGATACATTCATGCATCATGCCATCAAAGGGCAAAGCGCATTAATGCACCATGCATTAAAGCGCCATGATGTCCTTAGAGGATTATAGAGTATAGATATCAGACAATGGACAGTGGTAGGATAAGTGAGTTGGTGTATCACTAAGTCCCCAGATTACAGTCAGCAGAACATGCTAGCCGGCACGGCACCCTGGTGGGTGGGAGTACTTGCTACATGGGGTGGCCTTTGACCTGATGCTACTGTAGACTTGTTAATGTCCTATTTGGTGTTCATAAATAAGTATCCCTCTCACCGCCAGATTACACTATAGAATTGCCAAAAAACTTTAAAATAATAAATATGAAAAGAAATGGAAAGGGGTTTTGCTATGGCTATACTCCTTGAAAATTCAATATGAACAAAAACGTATTGTGGGATATGACAGAGGATGTTACAAGCTTCAATATGATACCAAACATGTGGTGCTTTGACTAGAACTTATAAGAAAAGATTTTCATCAATTTTGAGTAATATTATTTATCGAGCTCAGTAGAGTTGATGCTCTGGCCACTTTAGCGGCCTGCTTGCGGTGGGATGGTTAATAACCCTTTAATGACGGCATATAGTGCCTTAGAACCTTGAATCTCCGGATTCTAGCCATTGCTTTATATAGTCTGTGAATACTTCTCATAGAATGGTTGCCTCCCCAACCTGAGTGAATATTGACACAAATTCATCTATATTTAATCCAGTTTTTAGCATAAGACCATAGAAGATGCTAGACAATATGAAAATAATTGGTTGTAATATTAAGAGAACTAAAAATTCTGTCAAACTTTGGTTGTCATGGTAACCAAATAGAATATGCTAATGCACATCAAGATTATTCCCCGCACAAGATCTGAAAATGCTTAAAAGTACCAAAAATATAGTTGTTTTTTTTTGTTTTTTTTTATTTAACCGTTCATAATATACAGAGTGACATTAAGATCTTCCCGGTTAATTTTGGCGGGGGTTGTCCATCCAGTGAAAACACATCATACATTTTATCATACGCTTAAACAGTTTCATTTAGTTGACCTTCAGGCTTTACCCGCATTTGGCTGTGTAGATACAGACTGGTAACTTAACTATTTACATGTAACAGGTGGTATATACAGATGGATGAGGCGGTACAAATAATATAAAAAAGTTTCAATTTTAACACACGGTACAAATACCAGGGTGGATTACACGTAGGGGGTTGGGAGATAGAGCTGGTATGCAGTACTGACAGGTACATCTATACTCGGGAAATATGAACAGTTTTATCGATAGAGAACCACATTAGTTCTGAAGAAGGAAGATACGGTACGGTGTCAGACAGTGAGACGGGAAAAAACTTACTTCTGTTCCAATCACAATATCAATATCCCTTTGATGGTGCGCAGTACATTGTCTCAATTATAGGGAAAAAAATTAAATGTGAGGAAATACATGTGGTACTTTATGTAACAATGCTATCTGTCAAGGTCAGAAATATTTATGACATTTTCCCATTGTCTCCCTTGTGGAGTGCATCCTTTGTAACTTGTTTATTTGATATATAGAAGAGATTACACCGAGCACCCTTCACTACGATAGCCCTCACTGGCCCACTCTCCAAGAAGTCATTATATATAAATGTTATCTTGACCTAAGTGACCTCTGTCAAGGTTATCTCCTTTGCAATTGATCACCCCACTCCTACTGAACAACAATGAAGAATCAGGCTCTTGTGTTGAGGATGTACTATAAATATATTGATGATCCTATAGCTGGGGTTCGACTACTCGATTTTCTGGTCCATTCTCACAAAATAAAATCTGCCAGATCGTGGATATATTATAAGGTTAGCATAAAGAATTGAGCTACGTTCTTTTGATTTAAAGGAATATTTTGCTAGGGGTTGTTCATGTTTATATAACTAGGGCATCCGATTGTGGGACAAGTAATTTTATAAAGTTGTTTGGTCACTTTGTGGAATTTCTTGTGAAACCTTTCTTTGTGCACTCCACCAAAATATACTTTGGGAAATGTTAATGTCTCCAGCAACAAATTTGCTTGAGTAATAACACCTCATACTTTATATACATGGGCAGTTATCATCCTCTCCAACCCCTCACTGTATAAAGTAAGTGTAGGTACACAGTAAAATCTACTGTAACTTTACATCATCTACTGTAGCTTTACAGCAGATTCTACTGTGCACTTACAATGTACCTATGGTAGATTTTACCGTATACCTACACAAAAGGCAACCGACTATTTACAGTGCTGTTATATTGATTCGCTCACCCCTTGTTACACCCTTTAAAACGGCTGTGGGTCATCACGCGGCCCCTAAAGGGTTATCATCTTATCATCCGACACTCCATGTAGTAATGCATGTATAGCAATGTCACTGTGATCTTTGACCTTAAGGATAAAGGGCATTTCAACATAGTACCTGGAAAACAAGGCGTACTGTCCTGTAACCATTATACATTACACAATGTATGTCGACTCTCACTTCAATATTGATTAGCATTTCAGAATAACCTCTGGTAACAATGAACGGAAAACAATGACATTGAGAAAGTTGTCAATATGGCTTTTCCCCCTAACATGATCCTGCTTGACAGTTCACATGTTGATTTATTACTACAAAAAAACTATGAAATTCAAATTGATGTTGTATTTTCTTCACTATGCAATAGAGATGTAAAGATGTTCCAATTAAAGATGAGCAAAATATTAAACTTAAAATAAGAATTTAAAAAAAGTATGATTTGGGGTTGGAGCAGGTCTACTGTGTGTATCAGTGAAATCAATAATATCCATAGTTCCCAAGTCCAGACTATAGTTACATGTGACAAAGGGTTCATCTTACGCCTTACCTCACTTAAAGTCGGGACGTCTTCTACTTTACAGCTGATTAAAGGGGGGGGGGAGTCCAGGGGTCAGGAACCCCCCTCAAAATTCTGGATCTACTCCTGCGATTGTAAAGCCTTAAATACAGTTGAATCTCATTATAATGGGGACTGATATAAGGAACTTCCTGTTATAAAGATCATGTATCTACAGCCAAAATTATAGATTCTCTCTCTATTTAGTATTGGTTATAGAGAACATTGATTACAAGGGGTAAGTTTGCCTTGTCAAAAGGTCCGAAATTTCACTTTTATACAACTGTCATAGTTTTATTAAAGCATAATTTTCTGCATAGTTTTCATACACATAATTATCAAATAGCTGATATCACCTCTTGAACTCTTGGACAGTACTGCGCACGCTCCCCTGCAGCATGTGACCCCTGCCAGACCCCCCCCCCCCCCCCACACACACACACATACCCACCTACCCCCCCCCCCCCTACCTCCCCTACCTCCTGCTCCATCCTCAGGTCCCCTGTACTGTACGTCCCTCACACAGACACAAGATACAGCATGACTAGGTTATACACCGTTCTAGCCCTACTGGGGCTACTAGCCTTGGCAGTACACGCAACAGGTAGGTGCCATTTTAATTTACTGTAAATAAATAAATTCTCTCCAGATTTAGGAAATATTATGTGATGCTAATTGGTATTGTGGAGTTAGTTTCCTGATTGTAAACATAATGAAGGAGTAAGATATATCTCAGGGCTCTTAAGCCCTTTTAGGGTCGTGTAGTAATATAATGCATTATGCCCCTTTTCGCCATGATGCACAGTAAGTCGTTAGTGGTGAGGGGGAGGTTCAAGTGGGTAAAGTTGCCTAAAAGACACATTCATTTTGACATCATGATAAACCAACCCTGTGCCGGTGCGTAACTCACCAACACAGTGTTTGTGCAAGTTACTCACCACAGCTGCATTATTTTATACATCATGCAGATAAAGGGCATAGAGTATTTTACACATTCTGTGGGCAATGATGAGCACGTCAATTTAGCGGGTCCTCAGTACGAGATTTATATTTAAGAAAGTTATCCTGAGGAGAATTATCGTCCCGACACCATGATGCTAATCTCCATAGAGTAGATATAGATTAGAGATTATCATAGTCTAACCCTTTAAGGGTCACATCGTGAACTGTGCCCTTTGTTATCTCTTTGCCGTCATGATGATTCCCCTTCAGGGGTGTATATACCCTGTGGGGTCGATATGATGCATTGATGCTGCCCTTCCGAGTTGCTAGCCAGGGTTTTATTCATGCATCGGAACGATAAAGCACATAATGCATTAAACCTCTGTGTGGTCTGAGACGGTGTGTTAGATCTAGATTTGGTCCCTTTGTTTGTTCCTGAGTTTTGATGTAAGAGACATTTAGCCATTTCATTACATGATTACAAATCTCCATTGTCTTTTTTTTTGCGTTTTAACAAATAGAATCTAGGCCTAAGATGTGATGGAATATGACAGTGCTCCGAAAAGATAATTTTAAAAGGAGTGCGAGCAATTCTTTTTAAGATTCCTTTTACGGATTTCGAACATGAAAACAACTAACTTTCTTTTCAGATTTTGTGTAACCTTACCAGTATAAATATTACTATCGGTAATTATTTGTTTGAATTTGTGTTAATATAATAACTTATCCCCCCCCCCCCAACACTAGAACGTACATTTCTGTGAAACTGGATTTCAAAATTTTGATATCTACTTTTGAACTTATACGTAATTCTCTATGCGTCAAAATAAACAGTAAGCAGTCTATACGAAAACTTTTTCACTATGCAGGACATTCGGTCCTTCAGATTTTTTTTCTTTGCAGGCCCCACTCAATTTTTGCAGGCCCGGATATCAGTGTACAATTTTAAAATGGCATTCAAAGCAAGTGTTTGTGCTGACAATGATAATGACTTGGCTTCCATTATCTATGTTGCAATTAAATTAACCATTACCTTATGTAATTTACTAAAAAACATTACAAAAAATATTCAAGCTTACTGTTTTATGCTGTAGAAACCTTAATAATGGGCCAATTTACAAGCCATGAAAAGTGGCATATAGGCAAGACTCTCTAGAATACAATACAGCCAGCTATTCGGACAAGCCTTTTTTGCCAGACCGGCAGACTTTTTGCCGGCTATAGCCGGTGTTCGGCAGGTTTACGTATTGACTGGCAATTTGTGTTAATGTTATAACTTTTGTTGTGCAGGTGACAATGACTCAGCAATTTGTGTTAATATTAAAACTTTTGTTGTGCAGGTGACAATGACTCGGCAGACGCGCGGCCGTCCATCACCTGTAACCCGCTCTACACGTCCACCCAGTCGTGTCAGAACTTCGCGCGCGTCTGTCTGAACGAGATCAACGACCAGATCCGCATGGAGCTAACCGCTTCCTACACCTACCAGGCCATGGTAATTCTTATTTTCTTATTTTTTAAATATTAATTAAATTCATTCAGATTTATATTTCTGTAAAAGAAAAAAGGTGTTTCCTGGTTTAACTTTTACCAGGCCATGGTAAGACATGCAGAGCCTTTTAGTTCTTGATATCTAAAATATTGGACTAAATTCATTCATATGTATATTTCTTCAAAAATGTGTTTTATGGGTTAAATCATTGCTTCCTTTCTTTTTAAATGTGTTTTATTGGGTTGAACTCCATATACAGATTTTATTGGGTTGAAATCCATAATACAGATTTGTTAAAGTCATTTAAAATTATTGGGTGAAAATGAAAACAGCTTTGAAGTAGCAGTACCAAATCAAAACAAATTCCCCTTGCCTTTCTGCTGGTAAAGGGGGAGATCCTAAATTTATGCAATAGCCTCTCCTGAATATTTTGTTGTCTAAGTAGATATTATGGCAGATTTCAAATAAAATTCAATTGTTTTTTATCAATGATAAAATTATGCAGTACCTCCTAACAGGAAATACAACTTCCAAGGCATTCAGGCACTTAAGTATGAATTACTTTTTCAAACTATGATTGCTAAATTTTGAGGGCAGCATTACATATGATAACATAGAAGCAAGTACCATTTAATAATTTTTCAGAGGAATATGCGAATGTTGAATCATAATTTGACAACTTCAAAATATATAAACTGATAAGAAGTATTACATCTACCATTTAATCTCTCCCTCTCTAGGCTGCATACTACGGCCGTGATGATGTCGCATACCGTGGTTTCGCTAAGTTCTTCTCGGCGATGGCTGACGAGGAACGTGAACACGCCAAGAAGCTACAGGACTACATGGTACAGAGGGGCGGACGGGTACACTTCAAGTCTATTCCGGTACGTGAAAATTCCTTATATGAGTTACCTACAAGTCTATTTCAGTACATGATAATCTGACTTAATTGCCACAACAATTGACACACTGTCCAGTACGAGTCTATTCAGATATAAAGAAAATGCATGTTCTGCAGTGAAAGTCTACTCTAATAGATAAAAGATGATATGGTGTTCGCTGTATGTCTATAAATTTATGAAAAGTAGAATAGTAAATATATACCATTAGTACATTTTTGCATCATGCCACAAATGTACATGTACATGTATTAGGGGTTAATATCTATAGGTGGATCTTTGCTGATTGCACTGATTATATATGATGTCATAGAATATATATAAGTACATTCAAATTAGTAAATAAGTAGACATCCTTATAGCGATATAGAATATCATAATATTACAAATCTATTCCTGTAGATAAAGAAAACATAGTCTATTACGACAGTGATATAATAGCATAGACGCTATCACACGTCAATTCCGATAAGTTAAAAACTGGTGTGAGGTAACAATTAAACATGATGCAAAGGACATGGATATCCCAGGACAATGGCAAAAAAGAGAAATAATGATAATATCACGAAGAGTTCAGTATAAGGGACAAGTGGAAAGGCTAAAATGAAAGGGTATAATGATGGAAATATAACAACACCTGGCTGAATATGTTATAATTATGATAAAAACTACACAAATTGATATGACAGCATCCAATGGAACCAGAGACAACACGCATCTCTATGATGGAACATAACAACTACGCTAATTTCTTAATGTTTTTAAAAGATCTTTTTGAAAGATTTTGTACATTTGTATATGCTAAATGTGCCTTCATAATTCTTCAGGGCTAAGTCTATATTCACAACTTGTAGAGGCTAAGTCTGTTCTCACACTTTGCAGGGTGCAAAGTTTATAGTTTGCAGTTTAAGGTGCTAAGTCTATCAGTATTACCCTCTCCCATGTTCCCTAGTCTCTTAAGCCATCTTTGACTCCACTAGTTAAGCTTTTTCATGTTGCTTGGGTGAGTACTAGGAGGTCGAATACTGGGAGGTCATCTCATTGGTCTAGAGCTTACGTGCTTACCCGCTTGTTTCCTATATTGGCGCTTTGCAGGCGGTGACGACTGAGTGGCAGACGCCGCTGCACGGGCTGCGTGAGGCGCTGACCCTGGAGAAGCGCGTCAACAACCAGCTCCTGGACCTACACTGGTTGGCACAGCAGAAAAACGACCCCCATGTAAGTCTTTTATTAAGCATATTGCTATATTTTTAACCATCCTGTTCTTTTTCATATTGAAGATAAAATATTGCCTTTCTTTTTTATTTTAACTTTTTGTGACAGTTTGGCCAAAATCTTGCTTTTCTTTTTAATCTTATTATGCCTTCTCTTTCATATTAAAGTGTTTTGTTTTTTTTGTTTATTTTTTTTCTGTCACATTAAAGCTCTGCCTAAGTTTACCCTTTCTCCACTGTTAATGACGTCCACTATAGTAAACTATAGTACCGTCTGAACTCAACTTACGTTGGACAATTCCTGCATGTCATAATTACTTATTTTACTAAGTATGTTATATATAAATTGAAAATTACCAATTTTCCCTCCCGTTTTTGGAAACATTTTTTGATTGATAATCTTTAATTCAATAAACAATCATTTTTTATCAATAATTTCTGTTCTTTTTTAAATTGAAAATTGAAATTTTCTCTCCCTTATTTTACAGCTGCAAGACTACCTGGAGGGTGAGTTTCTGACGGAACAGGTGGAGTCAGCTAAGAAGCTGTCAGACTGGATTGGCGTCATGGCCCGTATGGAGGGGGACGCCATTGGGTGGACACTGTTTGATGAGGAACTCTACAGTGGAAGAAGAGCATAGGCTGCATTAAGAAGAGAACATTTATAAATATATATGTCATTAGGAACTCCCCATGAAACACCATCATAATATGATAACACCATTTTGCAGATTTAAAAAAAGATTTGTTCAGCACTATATGTGGCATGCCAATAGGATGTTAATTAACCCTTTAGACCCCAGGCAATTACATAATATAATGCCTCATTTCCCCAGGATTTCGTGTGAATTTGGCTAAATTTGGTCATTGATCACCCTCATTTGTTTAACATAATTTTAAGATTTATTCTTTAATCTATACATCACATTAAAGTCTGTATTTATTCTATGGCCACCTTTCAAAGAAATTATTGAAACATTAAATTTTGAATTCATGACAGGTCTTAGAAGAAGGGTGGTCCTTGCCATTTTCATAGAGGCCTTAATGGCTCACTCGGGCTGAAATTTGTTGTTTCTGCCTAAGACACTATATATCTTTTAAAAGTCAAATCACATGAGAAATGCAAAAGTTTTGATAAAGAATTTGAATCAAATCATCCTTTTCTGAAGCTTGATGGTCTACCCATCAAAATAAGATGTAACTTGCATTAATGATGGTACAGTGTCCAAGTAAACAATCAATTACATATGCTAGGCTTTTATCCTATCTTGGAGATTTTCCAGTAAAACACACAATTGTGTGGCCCCAAGAAATAAGCTCTCTTGAGGTACAATATTTCTATTTCCCTTACCTTTAAACCTTTTCTGAATGTCGGTCGTTTCCGGCCGTTTTGGGGTCTAAAGGGTTAATGCATGGGACAAGCGAGGGATTTAAAATATTATGCTGTCATCATTGTATTTTTACCAGAAATAAAATGACTGAAAGCAAAATTACTGATACCGACTTTGTCTTTTGTAAACACATTCACACTTTGGTAATTTTGTAATGTTAATGTGCTGTAATGTTCACACTTTCCAGGTGCTAAGTTCATATTTATACTTTGCAGCCTACTGTGCTAAGTCTCTATCATTACTTTAGAGTATAAAGTGCTAAGTCTTTCCCAACGCTTTGCATGTGCATATTCATTTACTAAGTCTATTTACAAATTTGAAGTAATGTACTACAATTTAGTCGAATCTCAAGCACTGCATATGATGGGTTTATGTTCGAAGTTTGCAATTCATTTTGATATGAATATACTCACACTTTGCAGCTTAGACAGCCAATACTTTCAATTTACGGTGCAAAACTCTGTATCTACAATTTGCGGGTACCAAGTCTACATTCTCAATTTGCAGGTTCCAATTCTATATTCATACTTAGCAGCTTAGGGATTAAGTCTATGTTCACACTTTGCAGTCTGTGTCACACTTTGAAGCTAAAGTATGTATTCACATTTTGCAGGTACCAAGTATTTTCACAATTCCCAGCTGATCTATTAACAGTATAGGGGGTTTTGTCTAGGGGGCTAAGTTTATTTTCACACTTTGCAGATACTCACTCTACATTCAGATTTTGCATCCAAGGATGCCATGTCTTTATTCGTATACTTTGCAGGTCCTAAGTCTATAGTTTCAGTTTGGTACCCTAAGGTGTTAGCCCAGCTAACAAAAAAACGTTTACATTACCACGATTTAACGTTTGTAGAGGGTTTGCAAACGTTTGCAAAAACGTCTAGAGAACGTTTTTTTAACGTGAAAACGTTGACACTAAATAACGTTTTTATAACGTTATGGCCAAATGTTTGTCTATAACGTTATATGAACGTTTGTTCAACGTTTCTTTCTATAAAAAAATGACCATAACTGTAGCTATGAATACATAGCAAATATAGTGTAAAACCTAACCAAATAGTCTATAGTTTTATGGTTTTCCCTAGGCTAAGAAAACACTGTAAAGTGGTTCTAGATTCGAACCCAGGATCTGTGGATTACAAGACAATCGCCTTCCCCATTATACTATAGAATCTGTAGTTGCTAGTTACTGAGGAACATAGATGAGATGGACCTTGAGCCAAACCTGCTCTTGCTCATTAAGCATAGATCTACCCTTTGCCTTTTGTCCCTGTCCCGTCCCTGTCCCTGTCCCTGTCCCTGTCCCTGTCCCTCTCGTCATGTTGTGTGAGAGTCAGAACCACAGGCTTCGTGATGGAAAATCTCCGCGGAGCTGTAGTATTTGCTGTAAAACCTCCGAGGCGTAGTATTTGCTGTAAAACCTCATCCAGCTAGTTTACATGGTGTAATTATGCTATTTGTTAGGAAACATGATTTGATTAGAGTGGGAGTCGTACCCACACATTCTACCTGCACTGGTCCTCTTATATAAGGGGGCACTCCGTTTTGTCATGGGTGAATGGTTTGAGAATAACCCCATGTATTAGGTACTTTTAGCTTATGTACTGAGTACTAGTACATGGTACTCCGTGGTATAGTGGTGATGACTCAGAACTCTCTATCTGAGGGTAATGAGAGCGAATCAGCAAGCTGTCATAACGATTTTCGTGGTGTTTCTTTCCTTTTAAAGATGTATTACCCCAGTTAGAACCCTGCATTAGGTGGGACTCAAACATAGATTGATAAATGTTCTAATTTAAAGTCCTACGACCTATCACTATTCCCCCATTTAAAAATCATTTTCCCTCCATCAGGAGTGATAAAAAATATAATATCATCGAACATAATGTGTAATAAACAAAGCAGTTTGTGTTTTAATATATTTCACATAGGTCAGCCCCTGTGGCCGACCTGTTAGCGTGTAGGACTTTAGATTGGAACATTAGGGACCTTTAGCAACCACGTAAAAGCTCATTAAACGCAGACGTATCCTATCCTTTCAGCACTGCTACGTCTGCGTTTATAAGCTTTTACATGGTTTGCTAAAGGTCCCTATTTATCAATCTATGTTCGAGTCCCATCTGATGCAGGGTTTTAACTGGGGGAGAACCTACAAAATCTCCTCAGGAGATTATGTGGCAAAACCTCCGGAGAGCACCCACAAAACCTCCGCTCAGGATAGCAGAAGAGCAATATGAAAATAAACCTACATCAAGAACAATAGGACCAACACCTGAGTGGAGTATAATATGTGACACGACCAGTTCTAGGGGGGAAGTGAGCCTGATTCTATCCTTGGCCTCGTTAGCTCAAGCAGGAGAGCCTGGGAAAGCCAATCTAAAGGTCCTGGGTTCGATCCTGAGGGTGACTTTTAGTGTACATGTTGCTGCAATGCTCGTCTAAATCATGTGCAAACCTTTTGCATACCTCTTGCAAACCTTTTGCAAACGTTTTCTAGCCGTTTGAAAAACATTCTACAAAAACGTTTTGGGGTAACCCTTTTCCAAAGGTTTTCTTCCAAACCAGGTAGAAACGTTTGCAAACGTTTGGAAAACGTGTGTTGTTAGCTGGGAGGTCTATATTCACACTTTACGGTCCATGGTACGAAGACTACAATTTGCACCCTATAGTACTAAATATGTAGGCCCCCTATTCACATTTTGCAGCTTCTAACTCTATTTTGCCACATATTATCCCAAGTGAACTACTCAATATTCAAGCCTTTTCACCATGAGATACCAAGGCCACATTGCCACTTTGCACCCTAGGATATTCAGTGTGCAATGAAGGATTTAAATCTGTATTGCATGTGGTGCCAATTTGCAGGTGCTGTAAATATATCGCCACTTTCTGTAGGCCTACCCGTACTGATACCAGCTTGAACTCTGTGGTCTGAGCCCCAAACAGGGTGTTGGTATTGCTTCGATATAGCATGTATATCCACCGTATTACTAAGTTTATAATGCCGCTTTGCACCTACATTCACACTTTGCACCCTGAGGTACTAAAGCCTACCTTCACAGTGACTATACAAAAAGGTCCTCAAATAATTGATCGTGTCGCCGTGTGGATTTTCAGCAAAAGCGCTGTGTCGCTGAGTCGATTTTTATCTAATACATTATAGTCTATTTGACTGTGTCCGTCGATTTTTAAAGGGGCCATATCGTCTCTGTCGAATTTTAAAAGTACTGCGTCGCTGTGTCGATCATGTTGAATTTTAACCCATGTATAGTCACTTCACACTTTGAACCTTGTGGTACTATGTCTACATTTACACTTTGCACCCTGGGGTGCGTACTAAGCCTACATTCAAACTTTGCACCACATAGGTAGGCCCTACTAAACCAACATTTACAATTTGCACCCTGAGGTACTGCATCAACATTTACACTCTGCACCCTGAGGTACTGCGTCTACACTTACAGTTTGCACCTTGAGGTGCTAAGGTTACGTTCATATACTTTGCACTCTGAGGTACTACGTTTACATTTACACCTTGCACCCTGGGGTACAAAGCTTACATTCATACTTTGCACCCTGGAGTACTATGCCTACATGAACACTTTTCACCCTGGGGTACTAAGCCTACATGTACACTTTTCACCCTGGGGTACTAAGCCTACATTTACGCTTTGCACCCTAATGTACTAAGTTTGCACCCACACTTTGCAGGCGGTGACGACTGAGTGGCAGACGCCGCTGCACGGGCTGCGTGAGGCACTGACCCTGGAGAAGCGCGTCAACAACCAGCTCCTGGACCTACACTGGTTGGCACAGCAGAAAAACGACCCCCATGTAAGTGGTTTAAAGGGATTGTGCTTTTGTCATGTTTAGATTATATCTATTTAAAGTTCTACATTTATTTTTCTTCGACAGATTATTCAGAAAATTCTGATTAGATTTGAAGGGAATTTAGCCTGGGTAAAATGGATAAAAAGTTAAAGCTATAGAATCTATAAATGAAGCAGATCTAAATGAGCTTTATGAGTTCTACCTCTGTGAGGGCCGCATCTTGGTATTCTTTGCTCATTGATCACAAAATAAGACCTAAATAAAGTTGTGTTCAGAGAACCCGACCTATCCTTTTTTTTGGACCTGCCCTAAAACTGTTGAGTCATTTTGTGAAGAAAAAAAAGAGAGAAGTTTTCATAGGGTCAATGTTGGTCAATTATCGATAAAATGTACTAAAAGCGTCCTAAAGGGAAATTGTACAAATTCAAGAAAAAAGAAGAAGAGACTCACCTACCCTGTAAATTCTTGGCCATGTTACCTGAACACAGCACTTTTTCCATGGCATATTTTTCTCACCAACAGCTGCAGAACTTCCTGGAGGGTGAGTTCCTGACGGAGCAGGTGGAGTCGGCCAAACAGCTGTCAGACTGGGTCAGCGTCATGACACGTCTGGAGGGGGACACCATCGGGTGGACACTCTTTGATGAGGAACTCTACACTGGACAAAGAAAATAGACAATTAGTGAAATTACTGAGATATAAAATATATTATACACTTATTCACGTCGCTGGTTGGACAATATTTGATGGGGAACTCTACACTGGACAAAGACAATTACAGAAATAAAAATAAAGTTCTGTTTATTTATGAAGACACCAGTAACCCACATCCCACCCATATAGTTAATTCTATGGGTGCGGGGATAAAACATTTGAATAAAAGACTCCTGGTCCGGGTGCCCATCATAGTCAATTAGGCTACTGAAATACTATTCAGGCCGTTGGCTGGACAACCGTTGATGAAGAGCCTTTACATTGGACAAAGAAAATAGACAATTAGGCCTACTGAAATAAAAATAAAGTTCGGTTTATTTATGAACACATCCCACCCATACATTTAATTCTAAGTAGTTGGGATTCAATAATTTGAATAAACGACTCCTGGTTTAGTGGTCGATCATAGTCAATTACTGAAATATAAAATGTACTTTGCACTTATTCACGACGTTGGCAGGACAATCTTTGGTGGGGAGCTCTACACTGGACAAAGAAAATAGACAATTACTGAAATAAAAAGTTCTGTTTAATTATGAAAATGAATCATAAATTTGATAATGAATAGGGCCTAAAAAAAAGAAAAAGAGACTCCTCCTGGTTGGGGGGGGGCGGTCATAGTCATTTATCTTTTCACGTCATTGGCTGGATTATCATTGATGAACATGGACCATGAATAGGGAAACAGTTAGGCCTACTAAAATAAACTGTCTCTTTATGTTTATGAATGCACCCCATGCCTTTGATTATTATTATGGAGGAGGGGTGTATGTTAATAAATAACGTCTAAAAAGGGCTCCTGTTTTATTGGATGGAGAGGGGTGGTCATGTTCAATTATTGAAATGTAAAATATGCTTATTAACTGTGATATTTGTGATCATATTGATAAGGATATGCATCACAGAATAAACAATGAATGCACCAATTAACACATGGGCTATGTCGAATTTGTATATTCCCGTGAGAACACCAGAGGCTAAATGTACATGAACAATAGATGTATTCAAATTTAAGTTGTACGATAAGACAATGATCAGACTTCCAGAGGGATTTATAACAAAGCTAGGCCCACTTAAAAGCTAAAGCTTGGGAGGCATGCCAGAAGTTCTCAAAGCAGCACTTCCTAGTATTTTTACCAAAAGTCTAATTTACATTCTTTCACAAATCATGCAAAGTTTACGATCTCACGAAAATTACAGCACATGGCGTATACATATATATATGATGTTTATATGAACGAGACACACGGTCAGTTCGGGAATTACTGCCGGGCAGTGTGGCGGGAAACAAATGTTACCCGGTGATCGTGGCGCCACCTGACGGAACGCGCGCACATCAACAGGAAGTTCTGCCATGTCTCACTTCCGGCGTAAACATCGAAACAGCGGGAAGAAGATGAGCTTCTAACGAGCAATTAAGCCATCTTAGAGATGAAACGAAAAAGAGTATTGAGGTAAGAGATGTGTATCTGTATTTATGAACTACGAGTTGTGCTCCAGGCAAGGTTTTAGGTGTCTATATTGTGTAAATCGGTAGTTACAACACTGTCCGTGTAACCAACTCACTCACCCCAGGCTCACTGCCACTGCCAGAGAGTCTGAGAGAGAGTGCCACTGGACCACTGGACACTTAGACTTACTCAGTCAGTGCTGCCGCTGGTCTAGTGTAACTGTACTGGCACTAGTAGTAGTAGGCCTATTAGTAGTTGCTCGACTACTTGCACTATATAAATATGTAGTACTAGAAGTAGTTCTACTACTCATGTATAGACTTAGTTCATCTAAGTCTGAACCCGTCGATAGGCGGGCCGATCTGATGGGGCCCTGTCTGTGGGTTCAGCCAGCTTGGCCTCAGATAGTGAGGAAAGTCTTGTTCACCAACTCCGGTGAACAGAATTAATCAACCTCTCCTGGCCATTCTATTCACTTCCTGCCCTTAATTTTGACTTCCCTCCATTCCCTGATATGTTTTCTCAACGTCTGACCTGTTTGAATGTTGTGACAAGTTGGATGCTATGTATAAATGGTCCATTACTCCAAAACGGCCGAAAATATCACGGGCCTGCCGCCATTTCCAACTCCTGCTGTGGAGCTCTTCAGCAGGGGAGGTAAGGTGAAGGATTAAGCTGGTTTCCTGCGTTTTCACCAGTTCCTACTTTCGCTGAAACGGCCTGCCAATCTGCTATGCTGGTTGCTGGCAGCTCTACCTGGACAACATTACAACCAGCGAAAACCGCCATATTCAAACAGGCAACGGTACAGGCTGTGATCTAATGTGAGTAATACAATGTATTTTTCCAGAATTTGCTCGTTGTTCTTTCTCAGGAATAATAGCCATACTCATCAGGCATCTTTAGACAAGCCCTGTTGCCTGCAGTAAGGTTTATATTCGCCCAGAATGAGGTGGGGAGAAAAGTGATGGGCGATAATTCAGGGATTGAACTGCTAGCAGTAACAATGTTCCACGAAATTCGGAATTGCGCCACATACAATGTGCGTTTCGCAAAATTAATGCTTTCTTCTCTGTCTCAGTGTCTTGGGCTACCTCTCAGTGTTCACGAAATTGAAATCGGACTATTATTAAGCTTTTTAGAGTAGGGCCTAGGCCTATCACTCATAAAAAAAAAAGAAGCAATAATTCACGAGTGCGATTTTTGCTACCGTGGTGCGCAAAATGTACACTTTGCAAAATTGGTTTGTTTTCCATGATCCCCGAGTCTTAGGCTACCTCTGTTTTTTTACGAAATTAAAATCGGACTATTATTAAACTTTTTAGGGGGGGTAGCCTAGGCCTATCACTCAGAACAAGAAATACAATAATTCACGAGTGCGATTTTCGCTACCGTGGTGCGCACAATGTACACTTGGCAAAATTGGTTTGTTTTCCATGATCCCCGAGTCTTAGGCTACCTCTGTTTTTTTACGAAATTAAAATCGGACTATTATTAAACTTTTTAGGGGGGGGTAGCCAAGGCCTATCACTCATAAAAAGAAATACAATAATTCACGAGTGCGATTTTCGCTACCGTGGTGCGCAAGATGTACACTTTGCAACATTGGCTCGTTTTCCATGATCCCCGAGTCTTAGGCTACCTCTGTTTTTTTACGAAATTAAAATCGGACTATTATTAAACTTTTTAGGGGGGGTAGCCAAGGCCTATCACTCATAAAAAGAAATACAATAATTCACCAGTGCGATTTTCGCTACCGTGGTGCGCAAGATGTACACTTTGCAACATTGGTTCGTTTTCCATGATCCCCGAGTCTTAGGCTACCTCTGTTTTTTTACGAAATTAAAATCGGACTATTATTAAACTTTTTAGGGGGGGTTGCCTAGGCGTATCACTCATTAAAAATAAAAAAGCAAAAACAGCAATAATTCACGAGTGCAATTTTCGCTACCGTGGTGCGCAAGGTGTGCGCTTTGCAATATTGGTCCATATCCCATGATCCCAGAGTCTTAAGCTACCTCTCTTTTTTTACGAAATTAAAATCGGGCTATTATTAAACTTTTTAGAGGGGGGGGGGGGGCGCTAGTAAAAGGTAAAGAGTAATATCTTTTATTCATTACTGCACCCGCCCTTGTAAAAAAATGAATGAATAGGACCAAATTTTTAGTGAAGTAAGACTTTTGGAGGACTGTATAAGAAAAAGGAAATTTTGATCATATAGGCCTATATATATACGACAACATATAGTTTTTTTTTGCAAAAGATTTCCACAATCCACAAGCTATAGTATTGTTTCTAATTTACAGTGTATCGCAATGGCACAAGCTCAGGGCGGACTGCAAGCGGATTTGGCTGCTGTTGGGGCAAAGTACCCGGCATTTCATGGCCTAGTCCTGAGGGAACATCAGGAGACAATCGTCCAGCATGTGCTCAATGGACTCCATTGCTTCGTAAGCCTTCCAACCGGATATGGGAAGAGTCACACGTATGTTCTGCCATCACTCATCTTGGATGAGGTAAATTCAGGTTTATTAAATCAGGGGTCTTCTTATTTAAGGAGGGGGCGCTGTGATTTGTAAATGTCGATATTTTCCATGTATACCATACCTTTGGAGGGCTGGTTATCCCCGGCACTTATACAAAGCGGGCGCTTATTCAAGATCCGCTGTTACTGTAAATTCTCGTGTATAAGCCTAACTCGCCTACAAGCCGCACCCCGACTATGGGCCAATCCTACAAGCCGCACTGACGATCTGACTCCCCTATAAGCCATAAAGTAACTCGCCAGGGCTGCATCAGTGCATCATGCCGACCCTTCGTGAGTGTTTCAACCCCGTAGGGTCAGCAGGACCACAAAGCTGTACATATCCGCAAATTCGCGAACAAATTCTGCACTCTCAAAAATCACACCATGCATTATCACGTAGAAGCTTGCCCGAGAGTTAGTTCACGGCTAATGGGTTCCTCAATATTTTTCTCGGATAAAAAGTGTTAAAGATGTGTCCTGATTGATGGATTTTCAAAATTCAAAAACCTATAGATAGCTTAAATGACACACCAATAGCCATTCTGGGGCTCAACACATTTGTCTTTAGTACTTCAATCTTATAGTTGTTTTTTTTATCTTTTTCCAGCAAAGAAAACCGAAGTGCCATACTTCTTTGGTGATTACGCCCCTCCTAAACCTGATGAAGGAACAGGCTGCGAAGCTAATGGAGACGGGTGTCGCAGCTGTTTGTGTGTCAGCCGATATCACACCGTCAGATCATAAATGTTTGTATTCTTTAATTATTTTACTATGGTACATAGAGGCCTGTCTATTGCTTTATGTATTGTCCTTTCCATAAAAAATGGGATTTATTTACAACCCAGTAAATAGTCTTAGAGGTAATTCTGTGATTATGTTAAACCGAAAATGGAAGCTGGCTGGTTGTATTACCATTAGTGATTCTTGCCTGCAGTCTTTAACATCTATTTGAAATAGAATTCCATTCCATTCTACTTTATAAAGCCGCAACCTTAGGTGGTTCAAAACATCAAGTAAAAAGATATACTTAGTGAGGAATATTTATTTATTTTCAACAGTACTAATGGGTGGTACTGCACAAGTGATTTTTTCGACCCCAGAGGCAGCCGCGCACGGGGAGTTCAAGAAGCAGCTCCAGAAACTCTACAAAGATCGCCTGGCTGTAATTGCTGTGGATGAAAGTCACTGCATTACTGATTGGTTAGTTTGGTTTGAATATTATTTTTTTTATATTCTAGAAAAAACTTTTCTTTTGTTTTAGAGAACTCTAAAAACTCTGTAGAAATTCTGTTACCAAAACGAACCACACATCTGGGGATGCATATAATATCTTAAAATTTGTTATCAACTTAGTGGATACCAGGTAAAACTATACAGATAACGAGAAGAACAGATAATGTGTAGACATTTTAATTACAGGCAGGACATAATGTTTAAAACTGGTAGACAGACAGTGGTGTATTGTGATGTCCACAGGTAATATTTACATCACCTAATGAGTACCAATTGTTCATATGTTCTAGGGGAGCAAACTTCAGAGTGAGCTACAGGAGACTTCCAGAGCTGTCAACCCTCTTCTCTGTACCCTTCCTCTTCGTCACCGCTACAGCAACTCAGAAGATACAGGACGATATACTGAAGCTCTTCCACATGGAAGACGCTGAGGTGCTTGTGATTCTACCAGATAGGTGTGTATTTTTTTTCACATACAACATATACATACCCTGCTAATGTTAAGTTTTAACCAAAGCAAGTTCTCAGTCAACGTCTACAAATAATAAAGCTCTTTAGAAACACTTATCTGTATCATAAGGATACAACATTGTAGATATAACAGTGCACCCTCAGAAAAGAATAATTAGATACCATTCAAGTATGATCTTCGTCAAATGAATTCAATCTGTCACTATATTAACCCTCTGGGCAGTATGGGCACATTTATCAGCCAGGCAGATTCTGTATTACACATTCGTCTTATTAGTGTATAATAAGCTAAGCATTGGGATTTCTTTAACATAGATTCGGGATATATAGGGGAACATTTTCCCCCAGCTTCAAAACCACTAAATGAATTTTACTACAAAAATACATCAAAAAAGGTCAGGACAATTTAGTTGTTTTTTTTGGGCTTGCATGTATTTCGGCCATGTCTGTTCAGCGGCACTGAATCGGCTCTATACGGATGAATAATGAACTTGGGACTGAGATTTTTTTTTTAATACGTTCACAATGTACAGGTGTGCGTGTCCCCTGAGTTTTAGAACCACAGGATGAATATTACCACCAGAATACATAAAAACGGGTCAGGGAAATTTATTTGTTACTTTCTTCTGCTTGTATGTATTTCGGCCGCCTGGTCAGCAGGATTGAATCGGCTCCATAGGGATGAATAATGAACTTGGGACTAAGATATTTTAAACATACGTTCACAATATACAGGGGTACGTGTCCCCTGAGTTTTAGAACCACAGGATGAATATTACCACCAGAATACATAAAAACGGGTCAGGGAAATTTAATTGTTATTTTCTTCTGCTTGTATGTATTTCGGCCGCCTAGTCAGCGGGATTGAATCGGCTCTATAGGGATGAATAATGAACTTGGGACTAAGATATTTTAAACATACGTTCACAATATACAGGAGTATGTGTCCCCTGAGTTTTAGAACCACAGGATGAATATTACCACCAGAATACATAAAAACGGGTCAGGGAAATTTAATTGTTATTTTCTTTTGCTTGTATGTATTTCGGCCACCTAGTCAGCGGGATTGAATCGGCTCCATGGGGATGCATTATCAACTTAAAGGAGTTGAGATTTTTAAACATAGGTTCATGATATACAGGGAGAGAATTTTAGGGGCGATCTTTGATACCAGGAGGTTGCCCCTAAGTTGCCTAGGGCTGGGGAGTGAATGCACACGCACTGCGGCTAGGGCACAGCATGCACCAACCATGCTCTGCCTCCATGGCCCAGAGGGTTTATCTGTAGAGATGCAATGCCAAAGCATACCTTTTGAACAAACCATTTTACTTATACATGTACCAACTTATAATTTATTTCAGGCCAGACATTCGTCTGGATGTTCATCGAACCGCACATTCCTTCAAGGTGCTTGGTTGGGTACTGGACCAGATTAAAGCACTGGGGGCTGCAGCACCAAAGACAGTAATTTTTTCTAACAGCATGGATGAGACAGGTGACCTCTATGAGTACATCATGGGAGAGCTGGACGACCATGCCTTCCAGGATGGTGTACGACGAGCTGATCATCGGTTTGTGGAAGTATACCACTCTGGTGTATCTTCTGAGCGTGAGGGCTACGTCATGAAAGAATTCCCTCGTTCCGATACAATTGTCAGGTTGTTGATTTCCACAATCAAACTTGGTATGGGGGTTGATATACCCGATATTGAGAGGGTTGTGCTTTTTGGTGCACCCCAAAACGTGGTTGCGCTATGGCAAGAGGTAGGACGAGCGGCACGAGAAAACGGTCTGACCGGACTGGGTGTCATCTACCTGACTGGGAGGTCCATGCGAAAGGAGATAGATGAATGGGTGGAAGGACTTGGCAGACCTACTGGGTGTCATCGCCTCCACATACTACAGGCGTTCACTACTTCAAGCATTCCGCAAAGCGACCACTTTGTGCCCCCCACAGAGGTGTGTGCAGGTGATTGTGATAGCCGGTGCTTGTGTTCGAAGTGCCGGTGTTGCAACCGATGTGCGGAGACTTGTCCATGCCCAGCTCAGGACATACGTGAATGCTGCTCCCCCCTGGATGTTGAATCTGATTCAGAAGATTCAGATGAAGATGGTGATGAAGATGTGGAATCGGACTGAAATGAAGACTTCAATTTATGTTGAGTCTTTTTTGTCCAGCTAGCTTAGTTTGGTGTTTCTTCACCCGTTCTTGGAACTTGTCTACGTCATACACGCCAGTGAATAAGACAAACTCTGGGAACGATGCATGACTTCGTCCTGGGATGTTCTCGAACACTTGCTCAGGTTGCAGTAGCTCTGCTACCTTCAGGACATCGCCAGTGTGGTTTGGTTTGGTTGTACGGGTAGTATTGGCCTTGGAGTTTGTCACCTGCAATCAGCATAGTCTATTTTAAAAAAGCTGAAGAATTTTTATTTTCTTTGTAAATCAGTCAAGCCTAAAGGTACCTATGAAAGACGTAGTACATCTGTGGTAAGCCTACATTTTCAATAAAGCAGTGTCAAGTTGTGCACAGGTATGAATTACTGTTGACTTTTACTGCTTTCGTATACGCCACCACCTGAAGTCTTCCTTAAGCACCTGTTCATAACTCCCAGTAAATCTCTACTTGAACCAACCTAATCAGATTTTGTACAGGAAGAGTCAAAGTAAAGAATGCCATCACCCTAATGAAGCCAAGCTTGCAACTAAATCTTCAGTTCATGCCACCACCTTTTAAGAAGCCTATATTGCAGCGTTAGATCTATTCAATGCCATCACCATATAGAAGCCAAGCTCAAAGCACTCAATGTTTGCATTGTGTGTGATTAAAGTCAAAAGAAATAGCCATTTCATTTCTTTTACTCCTTGCACACAATATAAACACTATGTAAGCCATGAAAACTAATATGTGTACTAATGGCCCACTGCCTCGATACAAACCTCAAAAACTGATACTAAAGAACAAATTGCACTGGAAAAAATAATGACAAACATTATTAATATTTAGACATGATCATGAAATGAGCCATTTGGAAATAAATTGTGGTTCAATCCTTATTACGTCAAATACAGCCCTTTTACAGTAGGTATCAGTTGGTATCAACATTTTCGGAAAAAGTGTTACCTTGTCGTAGATACCGGCCAGTTCCATCACAAGTCCAAGAATCCTACTGTGCCTTTCGATGGTCTTTTGAGTCAGTTGTCCGTTTGCGGATGAGGAGCTACCTAGAAGAAAGGCATTACTGTGACAGTAGGGCGGAAGTAAATTTGGAACTTAGGACGATAAAGAGAAAATATATGGCCAGCGATTGAATGCCAGTACCATGAGGGCCTATTAATTCTCTAGCAAGTCTAGTTATCGTGCTTACAGCTCTCTAGGGCATAATTAGCCCTGCTAATATAAGTGGAATTTTTAAAAGTTAGCTTATGGCTTATTTGAGGCTTTGTTTTAGTTCAGTGGCAGCAAAAATCATCTGGCGGAGACTGCTTTAATTGCGGAGATATGCTATTCCTTACCTTTATAGTAACCATTGTAGTGCTCATTTTGTAGGTCGCCCTCAATGTTTTTCCCAGTCCCACCACCAGGGTTCACCGTCCTAGCATGCTTCAACTGGAAACCGATCCGTTCTGAAGCTGCCCCCGCGATGTCTAGAAGGAGACGCAGGCCCATGATGAAATATTTGGGATGGTTATGCTGGAAGAAATGGGGCATGAGAAACTTCCAGTGTGTAATGATTCTGTCCCCATCGTTCTCTCTAATAGCATCACGAAGGGCCAGGTGAAACAGGCCTCGGAACAAGACACTTCGGCTGTACTCTCGCTTGTGATCCAGTTGGCCTGTGCTTTGCACTCCTGCGTCTTCCTTAGGGGGTTTCTTCTTTGTAACTCCGTAACTGTCCAGTTGAGCCCTTTCGCACTGCGTGCTACAATACCATGCCTCCTCGATCACCTCCGCTTCACCAATACAGCCACAGTGGTACCATCCACCGAAGTTTCTACACTTCTCATAGGTACATCCCATCCAGTCGTCTCCGCTCTCATCTCGCGTTTGACAACAACAGAGCCGTCCGTCAGGTTTGGATGTCATCATGTCGACATCGTATCCCTCAAAACACAGCTCCATGATTTGTTCGGCTGTTTCGTTGAGGAATTCAATGTTGATTGCTTGTTTCGGTTGCTCATTGGGGGAAGCCATGCCCATGAGTTCAAGTCCGGCAGCAACAACGTACCCCTCAGTTACGGTGTGCATGAAGTCTGATGCTGCCGAGAAACAGTGTTTTACATCATTGGACACGTTTGTTCGATCGAGTTCGTACTTGAGGTTCACCAGCGTCCCTACTTCACGCATGCTCGCGGGGCGCCACATCTCTCCAACGGCATCCTTTATAGAAATAAAGAAATGGCTTCTTAGATCTTTATATGCATGTTGTGCCCCCATCAGTATTGCACAAAGGGCCAAATGGATCTAAATAGAGCAGATACATGGCTAAAGCGACAGTCAGGTTGACAGGGGTTTATAAGACCATAGTTAGCTGGAAGGTTATGCAATTTAACATCAAGATAAACTCCATATTGCTTGGCAACAGATAAAAGTACATGAAGGCATAGTATTTTTAACTACAGAGGCAATAGGGCTGGTTAATATTGAACAGGCACTTACAGTAAGGATGTGCATCCTAAGATGCCAATCTTGACCGGCTGGTTCAACGCCTTCCAGACGCTCCCAAGGTGTAACACTTGTCCGGCGGTCGATTTGTGCGTGTTCCATTCGCTCCCAGCTCAGGCAGTCACCAAACAGGATTACCCGGAGAGGGGTCCCATCTACTTTCAAGACGATGTAGAACTGGTGATAGTGCTCGATTATTTCGATCATCTCCTTGGGTTTATTTTCATCCTTGTTCAGGACACCCAAGGGAACCTAAAATTCAAAGACAACCAGATCATGCGCCTGGTTCTAATAGTCTGGTCCTTACAGGGCCAATACAGTTCCTCTATATTATTGCCAAATTTGATTTTTTTTTTTTTCATTTTGCTCAGCGGGTTCTATGCTCTGCCCCCTTTAGCGACCTGCTCGTAGAATTTATTGAGACCTTAGTTTAGTGTAAAAAGATTATGCGTACCATTTTGCTCTTCTTTGCTGACTCTGCACTGTATTGGTGGGGAATATGTGCAACTACCTCCTTCTCTAGGGGCTTGAAGCAGGGAATAAATTGCACAAGGATGCGCTGGATGAGCACAGTGAATTCCCATTTAATGAGATTCATCTCTTCTTCATTGGGGAGGACTGCAGTGATGGGTATCTGTTTCAAAACAACAAATGAGAACCATAGGTTACCATAGGGATTAAATATGCAGAGGTTACTACTGACAAAGGACCAGACCAGCAAGGAATGACATTAGTCGACACTCGATGTGGTGTCCAGCAGGGAGCTGCCAGTTGGCTCACATGCACATTTAACTGTACTCCCCCCATACCTGCTGTAAGTTAGTAGTTAAACAGAACAAATAGCAGTAATTCCTTACCTGGTTAACCTCCTCTGGCGTTGGCTCTTTGTCACTCAGATGCATCGATGGGATCCGCTCTTGCGCTGCATAGCTGAGAACCATGTTGTGTTCTGTGTTGCCTGGCTTACCTTTTGACTGGTAGCGGGCAGTCGTGTGCTGGTTCACATTATCCATACACAGTGTGTATCCCAGTTTCTCTGCAATCCAAGAGTCTCAAGTAAAAGCTGCGACAGATTTAGCTTATAGACTTTTCCAAAGATAGGGAGACAGCGTATGGAGGGTTTGGCTTACAACGTGTACAGTTTAAACAGAGATTTCTTTAGGGGTAAAGTAATGTAACTGAGTTCCTTGGAAAGAAATCTTAATTGAAGAAGCAGGTGCGTTTTAGAGCATTTCCATTCAAATATGTATATGTAAGACACACCTTCCTCGATTAATCGTCGGCGGGTTTGGCGTTGTCCTACTGCAGGATCTTCCGTCAATGCCTTTTTCCAGGCGAGGAGGGTTTCGTCGAAGCCAACTATCACCTCATCCAGGACCTTCCTGGTTGTGGTGATGCTGCAACAGATTCCTAGGTGACCTAACTGTCTGAAGATCTAGGAAAAATTGAGGGGAAAAAAGAAATATTACTTTAAGCCACCCAAAAAATAAAATTGGTCTATGTATCGCGAAAACCGGTACGGGGGGACGTGTTGTTTTTTTTTAATTGGGGGAAATCTTTTTCTGCGTCTATGGGGGCTATATATACTCTAGTATAAAGCCTATATAGGGATATTTGGTATCAAATTAAAGCTGAGTCTTGACTCGTGTAAAAGCTGAAACGATGTGCAAACGGTATACAATTTGTATTTCCGGAAATATAGTGGGGGAAATCCGTAGACCAACTTTTTATTTGGGTCTGGCCAAATCATTTCAACCCACTGGGCTGCTACATTATAATGTTGATTTTCAAAAAAGAAGATCCTGCATCATTTAACTGCACAATGTTCAACTTTCATTGACATCACACACATCAGTTATAATGTGATTTCCAGCCAAACTACTATGTACTTTAACGTGTAAAACTGGGAATATTCTCAAGTTGACTTTAAGGTTTGTTATCCTGGCAATCAAATTGGGAATTGTACACAGAAAATTACAGAACTTGTCCTTTAGATTTCAGCAACCAGTAATGTTATGCTTAAAGTTTCATCCTGACCTTACCTTTCTCTTACAGCCATTCAGCCATAGCATCATGCCATTCAGCTTGGGTATGCGGTTATGCTTCCGCCGGTTCAAGAAGAAGAAGGTGGTGGAGATCAGGACACCTATTTCGTGGGAGATTGGCTTGTTACGACGCTCCAATAATTTAGCCCCATGCTTGCTGGTTAGGGCCCCTGTGAAAAATAGACATATTTATTAGTTTTAAACCCGCAGGTCTCGGTACCCCTCCAGCGGCAGTCGGAGTGGAGTGGGGACAGGTACTCAGCGCTATATATAGGGGCACTGGGCCTTTAAGTGAATCAGGTACAATCAATATACAGTATTATTAGGGTGTGTTCATTATTTATGTCGGGGGGGGGAGCAAAAACGAGGGTAGCATATTGCTAGGGGGTATTCAAAGGCATGGACTTTTACAAGCAACAGCCACATAGATAGACATAGCTAAATAAACATATTTTTGTGAGAGACAAAATTATTCATATCACCTGTTATTGCACCAGCCAGGAGAGGGCATTCGGCCTGGGCAAAGTTGACAACATTCTGCCATGTGTCCTTTGCTGAGTCCCTGAACTCCTTCATTGTGCAGTTTTCGATACACATGGGGCTTTCCTTTTTCTGTGCCTTTCGCACCTCAGTCCGAATCAGATCAGGCAGCACCTACCCAAAAAAAAAAACGATTTTTAGAAAAGTCAACCCTTTTATTAATTTGAAACATTATAAGTTGTAAGTGTATTGGATATTGGGCCACTCCAAATAATATCCTTGTTTCTCATCACTAAGCCATGACAAATACAACGAGGGCGCTTTTTTTTTGTATGCTGAAGACCAAAAAGGCAAAATTTAAATTCACATGTAAAAGATTAAGAAATTAATAATCTACAAACGTTTTGAATAGGTATATTTTCTCTAGCGCATTGTATTTGCGCAACTGTAAGCTTCAATTTGATACCAATTATGCCTATATTTGTCAATTATTATCAACTTTTCCCTCAAAATTTTCAAAAAAAAAAGAAAAAAGAAAAGGATCTCCAAAACACTATTTTGGTGATGCACGCGGTGATGAGGAACAAGGATATTATTTGGAGTGGCCTTACAAAATAATTGAAAGACTTCTACCTTTATGTTATCAGTATGTTTACCTGGCAGCATTTAGAATTGGAAAAATTACGGTCAATTAACTAACTTTCGTAAGAGTTATTTAGTACATGTATAAATAACCAAAGGGTATGGGATTTAATTTCAAACAAACGAAACTATACCTTGATCAACGCTTTTCTAGCTGCAAACGAATTTTTGAAAAGCTGCCTTAGCCCTCTCTCGTATTCTGAGCGCTTCAAGTAAGCGATGGCACGGAATTTTGGTGTTCTAGGCTCCATTTCAGGCTCCACTTCAATCCACTCCATGTCTTCCTCCGCTTCCTATCAGTGAATTTAGATCATGAGTTATATAACATGCAAAGGGTCCATGGGTCAAGGGAGATGAATGAATAAAAAAAAAAGAAGCTTAGTCCAGATTGACAGACAAAGGAGACACTAGTAATAGTGCAGGGGCCAGCTTGGTCGAACCGTTTAGACCTTAGGTAGAAAGTGTGTGACTGAATTTATAATGGCAATTATAGTCTAATTCCGATGAGAAGTCCTTACTTTAAAGACATTGTACCAGGATTCTCGCCAACATAAAGTCTTAAAAAATATTTCAATGCAAATTAAATGTTTAATCTTGCTTTTTCTAATGCTTTTACGGATCATTGCTTAACCTTTTCGTGCCCAGAAGTGTAAAAATGTGCGGTTTTAGCACTATCTATCTCATATCCATCACCCTAACCCCTCTATTCATCGGATCAGGAAAATTCTTTCAGCAATAGAAGCGTATCGAGACCAGCTTTTAAATGATACCAAATATGCTACGGTGACATAACTGGTTCGACCAGTATGATACATAAATATACCAGAAATATGTTTTAAAATAGCATTAAAACCACTCCCAATGCGCGGTCTGGCCCTCGTGTGCTACACCATTCGAGGAATTTCTAACTCAAAAACGTCAATTCCCAATTTCAAGAAATGGTGGAAAACTTTTTGATTTATTTTGAAAAATTGTGAAAATTTCCAATATTTTGTTCCATATCCACTGTAGTTCCCAGAAACATGAAATATCACATGTAAAACGTCTATGGATTCCCCTTTACTCAAAAAATAATTTTATATTTTTATGCTATGGCATTCTGGGTAAAAATATAATGCTTCAGGAAAGAATAAGAATAAATCATCATTATTTCACAGCCTTATAGGATACCGTAGTGGCTTGAATAAGCACGGGTCTCAAATAAGCGCAGGGTAAATGAGGGTATTGAAATGAGAATTTAGGCCATTTTCATATCTTGAATAAGCGCAGGTCTTGAATGAGCGCAGGGTAAATGGTACCATCGAAATTCATAAGCGCAGATGCGCTTATTCAAGCCACTACTGTAAAAGTATTTTCTGGGTTTTGGGCCTTTTGAAAAAATAAAATAAAATAAAATAATAATGCAAAAACGGACTAGATTTCATGTTCAGCACAGTGCATGATGGTTAATATCATTAAAAATTCACTTTTGATATGTACAGTGATAGCTTGATTTTTCTGGAATCATATACATGATACTGCAGTAAAGGGTTTTGTTCAATCTTGCCTACCTGTGCAGACTTGTGACAGGCCTTGCATGGCGATGCAATTTTTCTCGGAGAGCGTACGGTCTTCCTTGGGCTTCTGCAGACAACTTTGTTCCGAGGGGTGCATCCGGTCCGTCCCTTGTGTGACCTTTTATGACGAGTTGGTGTGGAGAGCAGAGAAAGGTCATTCTCCATCTGAGGCTTGTTCTTTTGTCGTTGTGGTGTTGATATTAGTGACAGCAGGGAGGGTGATTCCTGATAGTCTGATGCAGGGGTTTCTAGGTCTGTTGGTGTCATAAGCGAGGGTGGTTGGTTGTGTGTCTGTGGCTGTTGCGAGGGTGTTTCATGGTCTGTGGGTGTCATCGGCAGTGGGGCCTCATGGTCTGCGGGCAAGTCTTTGGAGGCTGATGGAAATTTCAGTGAACGCCTTGTTTTGAAGTTTGGAGTAGGAATGTCAGGCTTGAACACTTTTCGCATAGTGTCATGGGCCTCTTCAACTTTTTGTAGCCCCTTCTCAAAGTCTCTGACCACACCTATGCATGAGTTGCAAGAATATCTTTTATTTTCTAGGCTAGTGAGCTTAACGCCAGTTAACTTCAATGCTTCAGTTGTTGAGAATTTTGCCCCTTTTATCACCTTCTCATTGGGAGCACCCAGGATGTGTCTGTTCTTGTCCTTTTCTAAATTGTTACCACACAAATGGCATGTTTCATAAGATGGCGATGCAGATGCCATGATGACGTTTCCTATGAAAAAGAACAAAATTAGATTTTATTACTACAATATATTGGTTAAAAGAAATGTCAGAATGAATTGTGTAAAAGCAAATGAATAAAAAGTCATCATTGGCTCACAGGAAATAAATACATAAACATTCAAAATAAAAAGGAGTGCTGTGTCTATTTTGTCATGCTTTAAATTGGGACGAAATAAATTATCCCTACTTAGGCCATATGGAAAAAAAAGGTTTGTGTTTCTGGTCTAGCAAAACAGTGCCGGGTCCCCCTAAATTTTTAGATTTCTATCATTTTGCAAAACTTTTAGTTTTTTACGGTTTGTAAATCGGACAATTATTAAGGATTTTAGAGTGAAAACCCTCTATCCAGACCTAAAAAGGAGAAAAGCCAAAAAAAGTATTTAAAAAAGTGATTTTAAAATCCCACCGGACAGGCCTGCTGTCTCAGACCATGTTACCGGAAACTAACCTTTTGTTTATTTTGGCCTTATTATGAGCTTATTCATATCCCATTTTATCTAGAATAATAATAAATGTCATTACTGCAACCGACCCCCCTAGTTACTATATAGAACATGGATCTTTAAAGGCATGACCAAGAAATCAATTTGGATTGATAAAAATAGGATACAGACTGATACACTATTGGAAAGTTGACATCACAATGGAAAATGCTATTTAACTCTTATTTAGATAGCCCTTCCACAGGCTGTTACCAAAATTCGCGACATTTCAACGTACTAAATTCGCTACATTTTTAGGAATACCCCTAAAAAGGCCCCCCCCCCTAAGAATAAGGTAAAAAAAAAAGCCCCCCCCCCTTTGAATACCCCTAAAAAAATTTGCCCCCCCCCTCAAATGCTCACCCCCCCCCGGCCATAAATGATGAACCCTCCCTTATATTAAAGTAAAATATGCAGCAAAATATCTGCCCCCCCCCCCCTTTTACCACAGACACATACAGAAACAGTGAAACGAAATGGTCACTCTCTGGTTGAAAATCGGCCCTCCCTCTTAAAAAAAGGATAATATTTTGACCATGAAGATTCATGAAAATTGCAGTTCGATCAAGTAAAATATCCAGCAAAATGTGTGCCCACCCCCCCCCCCCCCACCCACACACAACGAAATTGGCACTATAGGGTCGAAAAAATGCCTCCCCCCTCTCCTCTTTAAAAGAAATTGTGTGCCTAGAGCCAGCAAGACACGAAAAAATTGGCCATAAAGTATCTGTCTTGGTCAATTTCTCAGTTCGCCCCCCCCCTCCCTAAATATAAAATAACAAAGAATCAGAATCTCCCACTGCTTTCATGAGAAGCTTTAATTGAGAACGAAAGTTGATGACTAATAACCAGCAAGGCACGAAAAAATTGGCCATAAAGTATCTGTCTTGGTCAATTTCTCAGTTCAATTATGGTCAATTTTCGCCCCCCCCCCTCCCTAAATATAAAATAACAAAGAATCAAAATCTCCCACTGCTTTCATGAGAAGCTTTAAGCCTGGACGAAAATTGATGACTAATAACTAGCAAGGCAAGAAAAAATTGGCCATAAAGTATCTGTCTTGGTCAATTTCTCAGTTCAATTATGGTCAATTTTCGCCCCCCCCCCCCTCCCTAAATATGAAATAACAAAGAATCAAAATCTCCCACTGCTTTCATGAGAAGCTTTAAGCCTGGACGAAAATTGATGACCAATAACTAGCAAGGCAAGAAAAAATTGGCCATAAAGTATCTGTCTTGGTCAATTTCTCAGTTCAATTATGGTCAATTTTCGCCCCCCCCCCCCTCCCTAAATATAAAATAACAAAGAATCAAAATCTCCCACTGCTTTCATGAGAAGCTTTAAGCCTGGACGAAAATTGATGACTAATAACTAGCAAGGCAAGAAAAAATTGGCCATAAAGTATCTGTCTTGGTCAATTTCTCAGTTCAATTATGGTCAATTTTCGCCCCCCCCCCCCCTCCCTAAATATAAAATAACAAAGAATCAAAATCTCCCACTGCTTTCATGAGAAGCTTTAAGCCTGGACGAAAATTGATGACCAATAACTAGCAAGGCAAGAAAAAATTGGCCATAGAGTATCTGTCTTGGTCAATTTCTCAGTTCAATTATGGTCAATTTTCGCCCCCCCCCCCTCCCTAAATATAAAATAACAAAGAATCAAAATCTCCCACTGCTTTCATGGGAAGCTTTAAGCCTGGACGAAAATTGATGACTATTAATAACCAGTAAGGCACAAAAAAATTGGCCATAAAGTATCTGTCTTGGTCTTTTTTTTAATTTCCCCCCCCCCCCCCCCTAAAAAAGAAAAAATAATCCGAACCTCCAACTGGTTTGATTTCAGAGAAGCTTAAAATACTCCTGCACGAAAATTGATCTTACTAATTATTGTTCAAAATTACAGCCTCACGTGGCAAACCCCTCCACCCCCCTCCCCAACCAAATAATAAAACTTGGCCCTAAAAAAATGCACCCCCCCCCCCCCCCCACACACACACAAGGAAATGAATGAATAGCCATGGCCTTGTGCCTGGCCGAAATTGGGCCTACCGAAATCACCATTAAAACTATTATTACAACTACTTACAGCATAGAACAAGGGTAAACTTACCAGTCCAGATGTTGCTTTTCCCTAAGAGAGCGATGATCAGTGCTGCCAATTATTCCTTTAGTAGAATTAGATGCACAAAACATTCCCAAACACAGAGAAAGCACATGGTGCTTTGTTGATGTTTATGGTCCTGTGAGGTGAGCCAGAACGAGGTCGGGTCAAGGTGAAGGTCACCAGGTCACCAACCAGAAACCAGCTCCAAATCCAAGATGGCAGCCGGCAGATGTTTGGGTTGGTGAGGCAGGTTGGAAAAACAGCCATCCTAGCTTTAAAAAACAACTTATGACACTTTTAATGCTTGAATACAACAGATAACAAGTTTATTGAAGGTCGGTGCTACAAAAAATAGGGTGTTAAGTGCATCGTTTTTGTTGAGAGGAGATTCCCTCCACTTCAGTGGGTTTTCTGCCCTATGTAGGCCAGACTATTATACAGCCCGGTACCGTCCGATTTTGACAGCTGCTGTTAATAGTCTGGCACGTACAGACTAGTATAGACTAGGCTATAACCCTCAGTCACCAGGGCAGGGACGGAGCTGGGAGTCTGGTCACTCTGTCTGGCCCAGTCTGGCCTGGGTGACTGGCTATCCGGCATCGGATAGCTCCCGGATATCTTCTAAAGATTAAAGCTGGGTTTTCATGAACATAATGTTGCCCCCCCCCCCCCCTCAGTGGGATAAGGGCATGATGACCCCCTGCCCCCTTAGTTGGCAACAAATGAAGTCCTTCAATCAATAACATCAACAAGCCATTTGGCATTTGTTCAGCAGGCCCGACAACTGTAGTGTAGTGTAGTTCCATCAGTAAATTAGAACCCCTGATAATATATTCTCCATGTATGTTTTACTTACTTCAGGTCCGACAACTGTAGTCCCATCAATAAATTGTTCATGTATGTTTTACTTCAGGTACGACAACTGTAGTCCCATCAGTGAATTCTTCATGTATGTTTTACTGTACTTCAGGTATGACAACTGTAGTCCCATCAGTACTATTAGTAAGTTCTACATGTATGTTTACTTTTTTGAGGGAGTTATTAATTACATGAGGGGTGGTGAGGGTGAAATTTCACACGCAACCGAAAAGTTTTTATGTCGTATACCCCCTCTAGAGTGTGTGGAATATTTTTCGCCCCCCCTCGCTGAAGGCACCCGAATATTTTCGACCGCCCTCCCCCCCCCACTTTGAACTACAGTAATGCACAGGCTTTTTTCCCCCCCCACTAAAGAGGGGTCAAAATCTTTAACCGCCCCCCCCCCCCATACCCACCACTCCCCCCTGTAACTAATAAATGAACACTCCCCTACTTCAGGTCCGACAACTGTAGTCCCATCAATATGTTCTTGATGTATGTTTACTTTACTTTAGGTCCGACAACTGTAGTCCCATCAGTAAATTCTCCATGTATGTTTTACTTCATGTCCGACAACTGTAGTCCCATCAGTAAATTTTTCATGTGTGTTTACTATAATTCAGGTCTGACAACTGTAATTCCATCAATAAATTCTTCATGTATGTTTTACTTCAGGTCCGACAACTGTAGTCCCATCAGTAAATTCTTCATGTTTGTTTTACTTTACTTCAGGTCCGACAACTGTAGACCCATCAGTGAATTCTCCATGTATGTTTTACTTCAGGTCCGACAACTGTAGTCCCATCAGTAAATTCTTCAAGAAGGCGCCTCCAGAGACAGGTAAGAAATGCCTTATAAGAAGCGGATAAAACCTTTAATATTCATGTTCATTTATTATCATGACGCACCAAAGCAACGCTGGCGGTAACTAGCAGTCACTGCATTACTGCATCATGTCGGGAGAGTATCAAGGTACGGCCTGATGAATGCAGCAAAGGACAGGCACTCGCCGGGTTTGCATTTGTGTATCATGACGACAACAAACCATCAATATATTATTCTGCCCTCTAATGGTGTTTCAAGACATCATCATGCTTTTCCTGGTGGCGGAAACTGAACTGCAGTTATTTATGAAGAAGTCAACTATATACCCAATGAAATAAATATATGTAGAGCTGAGAGAATACTAAATAAATGTCAGGTTTTAGAGTTATACCAGAGTTACATTTTCTGAATCCACTTCAGGTTATTTCCACGCACTAAGGCACTAACATGTAAGTAAAGCCATGGAACTATCTATGATCATTACTCAAAAAATGGTTACCATATTTATTTTCCTAAGTGGCCATTCATGAATAAGCCAATAGAAATAGCCCCCTTTTCACAATCTGAGAAAAAGTTGCACTTTTGAGTTATTTTGCGCTGCGTTCATTGGGATCTTGGAAGAAAAAAGGACAAATTGCATGTTCGCCTAATTTATTATACAGAAAAATTCATAAACGAGTTCATTTGGTGGACCATTATTATTTTGTGCCCTAACACCTTGCCTTATTGAGTGTTTGTGGTTAACTTTTCTAGAATGTCGCCTAACCGGTTTTAAATGAGCATGTCGGGTGATGCAAGCACAACAATTCTGCACACAAAATTTGTCAAAAAAAGAGAGAACAAATAACGTTTCGCGCCTAAAGTGTATATAAAACCTCATATGTAAGCCGATCCTACTTATTTGTCGACCATCTATCTTGAGAAATAATAACCTTATAATGTTAATTTTTTTTTTTTTTCACTTGAACATTAAACCCTGTCTTCTTCAAGACAGACCCCAGCTTTAGAATTATTAATACTGCCTACGACTTTAAGAAAAACTATTCGCACCTTAGGTAATTGCATTTTACAAAACCCCGCCTAACCGATGAACGCTGATTTTTACCTGCGAAAAACCCTTATTTACATTATTTTGTAATTGATGAGTAAACCTTGCCCTGCTACCCTCGCCTCTTGACCTCAACCTTTTGTACTCCTCTCGGGTAGTTGGTTTGACTGGTTGGTGGATTTTTCCTAAAACCCTCTTTAGGGTGAGGACAAAATTAATAGCCTAATAAATATGCATTTCTTCTTCTTTTCTCCACACTTTGAGTGGTTTTCTTCCTCCTTACTAAGTTGTGGAGTGATGTTTTACAGTTTACTATATAACCTCTTTAAATATAAAGTTATTACTGCAGTATGCCGTATCCTCATGAATATGAAAGAGAAGTGAAACTGATTATTGCAATAAGACACTTTGTAAATCTAGATGATGATCAAATACCAATCAATGCTAGAGGTTTGTGTAGCACAATGCTATATAATAAAATGTCACTCACATCGCCATGATGCTTTCATTTTATATATCATATTGTGTGCTTTTTTATTGTGATCGCTGCTGCATTTCACACCACCACAAGACCATTCACATAATAACACAATTGAAAATATATCAATACTTTAAAACCTATATACTTTGTAGAGCCTAAAGAGAAGAAGGCTGAAGAAAAGAAGGCTGAAGTCCTAGCACCTGTTAATACCGCAGTCAGTCCGAACAAAGAAGGTGCCGAAAACTGCGGCAGTCCCAACAAAGGCGACACGATGCACGGTCAGTGGGGGCGCGGACAGAGGCAGCGGGGAGGGCCTCCGCACAATGGATGGAACGACAGGTACAGTAAACCCCTCCAGTGTTGCTGAAATCTTTCTCCGCACAAAGGCCAAACTGGCCTGCATCTTACACAGGCCTTTTTTTTGTCACACAGGCCATATGTACTGTGCCATTTTAGGGTGTCTGAGTGGTCATTTTTTAACAACGGGAGGGGGAGGTCGGTGGATTTTTCGCACGAGAGGGTCAACATGTTTTTGGTCCCTCCCGCAGGAGGGGTCTAAATTCTTTCAGTCCCCCCCCTGGGAAGGTTGAAATTGAGCGCGACCGACCCCTTTGACATATAATAACGCGCTGGCTTTTTAGCTAAAGAGGGGTGCAATTTTTTGGGTCCCCCCCCCCTTGAACCCCCCCCTTCAAGAGGGGTCCAAATTTGTTGGTCCCCCCCTTCAAGGGGTCCAAATCATTTTTGTTCCCCCCCAAATCCACCAACCCCCCCCCCCCCCCCCATGTTGTTAAAAAATGACCACTCCCTTAAGCATGTAAGCCTATCCCTCTCAGACGCTGGATCCTTAGTTTTGAAAAAGAACCGAATTGCATTTTTTTATGAAAAAAATAAATCATGCTAAATGCATAAAATGTTTGTAAATGAGTAAATCCATTCTGTAAATCCATGTTTGTAAATGAGTAAATCCATTCTGTAAAATAATCTTGTTTCCCATATACCATCTTTCTCAGAAGCGGGTTCCAAAATGCCCAAGGTCCGCACCAACGTAACAACTTCCAGCCAGGGATGCAGCAACAAAATGCGCAGTTCCACGGAGCACAACAACAACACAACAACCAACAGTTCCAGCACCACAACAGCCAAGGACAGGTAATGCCCTTTTATTCTGATAACCGTAAAACCTCACGAATCAGCCTAACTCGCGTATTAGCCGTGCCTAAACTTTAGGGAACAGGTTTTACTGAACTTGGATTACGGATCCACTGATTGGAAATTTTGGCATTTCAAAATTTTTTTTAATTTAAAGTTTATGTGCTGACGAACTAATGCTCTTTAGAACTTTCAAATTTGGGGGGTATTTATTAATATACCTTAATTTGATAGCCCAAATAAGGGACTTTCCATGCTTTACCTTGGTTATAAGCCCGATGTGAGTTTTACTGGAAAAATCACGCATATAAAAAAAGAGCTTGGAATTAGTTTTCGCTATATAAAATTTGGCTTCTAAATCTCGCGTAGAAGCCAAACCCTTGTATGAGCAGCGCCACGTAACTTGAGGGAATCCTATAAGCCAAATCTGTGCTTTGATTATAGCAACTTCAGTACCGTACTGTAGTATACTTCCGAAAACCCTCGTATAAGCCGCCCCCGATTTATAGGCATGTTTGGTATCAAATTAAAGCTGGTTTTGATTTGCGTACCGGCCGTGGCTTCTACACAAGACTTTACAGTACTGTAAACATAGTTTATTTCGCGCTGTACATATTTTTTGCGGATTTTAAAATCCGCCAAAACATGTAAAGAGCGAATTTATCCAGTACAGTCATACTACATCTACAACCATATTCCAAAATTCGCAAATTGAAAAACATGTGAAGTTGTATTTTTCTCCAAATTCTCGAAAATATATGGGAGTAAAAATATCTACGTTTATAATAATAGATAATGACCATACTTGCAGGGTATGCAGCAGATGCAGCAGATGCAGCAGTACCGCGGGCAGGGCGGACAGTACGGGGGGATGCAGCAACAGCAGCAGCAGCGAAGAGGGGGGGCTCACAACCAGGAGAATGTTCAAGTGAGTACCGTAAACTCCCTTGATAACCCGCACCTAATGTATAACCCGCACCCGACTTTGGTAGAATCCTATAACCCGACAAAAGTTACTAAGGAACCCACAGCCGAAAATATTTAATTGGTTGATCTGCGGGAATCAAAAGAAAAAAGTTAAAAAAAAAAAAAAAAAATCTTGATTTTTGAAAAAATGAAGTGAGCGAAATCCATTGACAATTCCCCCCCCCCCCAAAAAAAAAATCCATTTCCGAAAATTGGGGGCACGAAAAATCCATTGACAATTGTTTTCTTTGGTCCGGCCCAGTGTTCCTTAAACCAGAAATGATATAGCCTACTTATTAGCCTACAGTATTTTGCACATATTTTAAAGTAGGTTTTAGAAGTTGTTAAAAAATGGATATCCCCACTTTCAGTTCCAGGGTCGGCCGGTGCCCCAGCAGCACGCTAACACAGGAGGTCAGCAGCAGAGTAACACCATCCCGGTCCTCATGAACCAACGCTACGACAACAGAAGTAAGCCACAAGTGTTTCTACACTCATCTAACCCTTTAACCCTTAAATAATGCTAGCCTTAATGTATCATGCCATGAGTCGGCATCATGCTTGAAGGCAGCACTGGCGAGTTAGTGTCTCAACCTTATGGGGTTGAGACACTACCGTACCGGAGGGTCGTCATGATGCACCAATGCAGCCCCGGTGAGTGAGTCCCCGATGCTGCATTGGTGCATCATGACGACAAATGTCATCTTTTAGTGACATCTGTCCTTAAAGGGTTAAGGGCTGCATAGCGCTTTAACCCATTACGGACGGCATGTCGCTAAAAGATGACATTTGTCACTGGTGCTGCATTGGTGCATCATGGCAACCCTTCTGGAGTGTCTCAACCATGGATGGTCGGCATGATGTTTGAATGCAGGACTGCCGAGTTTCTCGCCAGGGCTGCATTCATGGCCCTTTTAAGGAAATTGTGTGGCAAACTCATACTATTTAACTAATAGAATAAGCGTAAAAATTGCCTTAAGAGTCTTTCTCTTTGGACTTTTCCCCCCATATACTAGAACATGTACTAATGTTGAATATTTTCCCCGAAGTAGGGAATCAACAAGTTTATAGGCAAGGTTTTGATACCTAAGAATATAGTGTAGGCATTTTTCTATAAGTCAGTTTTTTTCTCTTAAAGTAGGATGTCGACTTCTAGGTGAGGTAGACTTACAGCCTAGGTTTGATCGTGTATGCTTTCTCAGGCTTATTTTTATACTTGGATAACGTACGATTACCCTTTTCCGGATTTTCCCATTCTTTTTAAAACATTTTTAAAATTTGGGCGGACAGAGGCAAAACTTGAAAAGAAAACACCTTTTTTTTGGCGGGGGGGGGGGGGGGTGGCTGGGTAAGAATTTTTCTAAATTTCTAGTGGTAGATCCGTAATCCAAGTAATAAGAAAAAAAAAACGGCCTTATTAATGAAATGATATGAAATGCTTAAGATTTACCGTATTCAACGTAATAAACACCCTGGGTGCTAAAAAAAATAAAATCTTATGGCGTTTTAATACATTATAGCTTAATTGTCTCCAAAATCGTGAAATTTGAGCGTTTGTTGTAGTCTAAAAATGCCCCAAAAAGGGGGGGGCGCTTATTAGGCGGAGGGCGCTTACTACGTCGAATACGGTACTCCTAATCAACTTTTACACCCTATTATCTTTAAAACCCTTTATGGGTGGCATGATTGTCAAGTCTTCATGGTCATTTGTCGTCATAAAGCACAACCCTGTGGTATTGTCCCACGGGGTCGTCAAGATTCATGAATGCAGCACCGGCGAATTGCTTTTACTTGCCAATGCTGCATTCATATGTCATGCAGACATAAGGCCAGAGTGCACTATCCTGCTCTAATATGGTTAAAGTAATCTGTAATAACTTTGCATTATTACCTAGGACCATATCTACTTGCTGATGAGGGCACTCAAGAAATATAAAGTGGTTTCTCAGCACCACATGCATCACAAAAATGAGGGTTTTCCACCAGGTTCACGACTTATGCAGGCCTTTAAACTCTTCATACTTTATAGATGGGAATAATAACGATTTTATTTTGCACCAATGCGCACCCAGTTCAGAAAAAAATTTGTCATCATAATTCCGTGGTTGGTGGTGATCTGAGAAATCTTTTAGAAATATTGAGTGGCCTCACCTTTATCAAACTAATAACAGACTGTTTTTCTCCCATTAACATACCAGGCAATGCGATTTTACATTAAAAAAAGGCTTACTTCTCCCATTAAACAATTTCTTATCAGGTGAAAAGGGAAGTGATGAACTTCAAATAGTATCTGGCTATGAGTTAGAGGAGAGCTCTGTGCTGCAACCTAAACCAAAGCAGAGTCTTCAGTCTGTAGAGCAGGAGGAAAGTCTACCTTCAGTTACTAAAGGGCCTGAAACTGAACAAAGTCTCAAAATTGTGTGTGAGCCGGTGAAACAGTGCGGTGTACATTCAGTTGATAGTAGTGCGTGCCATACTGTCTCTAGTAGCGGTGAGGTAATATGGGAGTTCAGCGGTCCCCCTGCTAGTCTTCATACAGGCACAGACACTTGGTATGAGCAACAGCAGAAGCAGCGGGAGGTCATTGGGAACTCATCTGAGTCAAACTCGCAAAGTAAGACATTATCGCATAGAATGGAGAAGTATGGTAGACGTACTACGCACAGTAGAGCTGGTCTTAGTCCTCACACATGTCCACTTCAGTCTGTACAGCTGGTAATGTAGATATTGTCAACCTGAGCTTTTCATCTCTCTGCACTTCTCTATCTTATCTCAGTGCACTGTCTCGCATCTTGCTATTGTATGATATAACCAAGCCTTGTGCGTATACTTCAAGGACTGCCCTCTCAGTGGCTATCGTGTGTGATGGTAAAGCCTTAAGGGTGATGGCAATTGGTCACCATGAATACAATCATTACGGCCTACCATTAAATTGTGAAAAGCTCAAACTATGTGATAGTCTAGTCTGCTTAGTTCAACTGGAGGCTAAACTTATCCAAAGAAAAAAACAACAACATTTATTCTCTGTGGACTATACAGAAAGGTAGCAGGGTACATAACTAGTTTGTGCCAGTACGGTCAAATTGTTTCGGTGAGAGGCAGGGGTTCATGCATGAAAATTAACGCTTAGATGATGGAAAGTCTAGTAGATCATTACTAAAACCAGAGGGCTGTTCAATACACCAAACAAGGGGCAAATGGGGCACCCAGGAGTACACAGTTTGGGTACCTATTTCAGAAGAGTTTTGTGTAGACTTAGTGCCCCCTATAATTGGAAGAAGACGGGTACTGAACCATTAGCTTTGATATGGTGGAGTTAAACAAGGCCAGCACAGAAATTGATGCTTTTGAATGCCAACTCCATGTGTTTACTCATCTTTTGGTTCCGGCAGTTTTAGAATTTACTTAATCTTAGGTGCATTCTTGAGTTGTTAAAGAAATGAGGTGCTGGGTATATACCCAATCCCTGTCAAGTTTTCTGATCTTAGCAATGTGCAGCACCTGACCATCCAAATAGTAATCTTTTGTTGAACTGTCCTTCTCCTTATGGGAGTGGTCATTTTCTGACAACGGGGGAGGGTTAGTGGATTCAGCGGGGGACCAATAAAATATTGACTCCTTGAGAGACGGGTGACAAAAAAATGTCAGATAAAAAGCCTGTGAGTTACTATAGCTCAAAGGTGTCAGCCGCAATCAATTTGAATCCACCTTGGGGGAGCAAAGGAATTTTGCCTCCTCTCAGGGTGCTTGTGCAAAAATCCACTGCCCCCTTGTGTTACAAAATGACCACTCCCTAAGATGTTCAATGAGATGAATTCCCCACCAGGTGCCAGAGTCCCTGAGACCAGCCAGTCAAGTCGTGTAAACAAGGCCCATACTGAAAAACAAAGGAGCCATTGTGATCCACCTGCAAACCCTGAAGACCATCATCAGGTTAACAATCGAGAACGTAAATCTGAATCCAAACACCACAACACCTCAAAAAACAGGGTGTCAAAAGCTACCATTTTGAACTCTGACCATGAGGGCAGGAAATGGGAAAGAGATTCTAGAGAAAGGGGCAGTAGAAATGGAGATAAAGACTCATCTAAGTACCATCGCATCAGGTCTTCAGCAGAATCTCAGCATCGTAAAAAAATATATTCATCACCGGAACCTGTCAGAAGCTCATCCCATAGAAGAGCAATCTCTGATCCAGAGAACAAGGAACACTGTAGAAAATATTGGAACTCTCAGATATATGACAATCATGCAGCTAGTGATCATACATACAATTCCCCAGAGGTTGTCAACCGTCATTCCCATGATAGACATTCCGAGGAACATTTTGGGAACTTTGCTAAACCTTGTAGATCATCAAGCAACAAAACAGAGCACAGACACTATAGAAGAACCACGCAAGCCCATGATTGTCATGACCACAGCTATTCCCACCACAGACCCACTAAAGATAAATCCCATAGAGAGCTAGACACCCACCATAGGCTTAATAAAGAAGACTCCTATGGACACCTTGATAAACCTGTTGGTAGGAATGAGCAGAGACATGTTAAAACTTCTAAACAAAGCAGGAACACTAGGGAATCGAAAGACACTCACTTATCAGAGTCAGAAAAAGTCTGTGCTAAAACTTTAATCGCAGCCGACTGTAGAAGTTCACAACAGGAAGTGAAAAAAGCCAGAAATAATGCTCATGAGAAATTTGTTAATCCCAAGGAGCATTCAAAAATTGCTGTTCATTCTAGAAATATCAGTGTCAGAAATGAAGCACACAAGAAGTTCAAGGGCCATTGTAGAAATGTCAGTAAAGGTGACAAACTAGTTGAAAATATGAGTGACGGTAGCCTGGAAACCAAGACGGTGAGGAAAGAAAATGGCAGCAAACCTAGTACAAGTGCTCCAGTACCGGGTAATAGCAGTTACTGGTGTGATTGGCAGATTTTAGTTGTGTCGGTCGTGTTTCGTTCCGAATTTAGTATGCAATTAGTCCACCAAGGTTCATAGTGTTTATTTAAGAGATTATATCATTCAGTTATGGTTATGCATTGACTACTTGGCACAAATACTAATACATTGTTGAATCCGCATTAACAATAGATCGCTTGAACCCATGTTCGTAACTGTTGTTCATTGTTGTTAGAACCTGATTATTGTTTTGGATATAAGTTCTTAGTGAAAGTGAGCTCAGTGAAGTTTTATCTGTTGATGAATATCTATTTTTATTCACTGGAGCAGGTGTTAATTGATTGCTCAAGGTTGCAGGGCGCAATTTTTTCCTTTAAATTAGATTAATTTGAGATTAGCGTCTTACTTATTTCAAGCACAGTGCGAAGGTCTGTGACGTCATTCGCAATATTGTCAAGACAACAACATTGTCACCCTTTAATTTGTCCCAAACATTCGATGATTAGACAAATTCAAGCATTTTCGTCCTATAAGGACTCATCAGGCATATATTTGTTTGTGCAAAGTTTAAAAACAGCACAGTTGTCAAGTGGTCCCGAACATCAATAATGGTTCGGAAGAACATGTCTGTTGTTGACAGTAGCCTAGCAACAGACTTGGTGGCCAAGCTTTGATATGAGAAGTAAAAAAAACAACAAACTTTCAAGGACAACATGATGCCGCAAGGCTTCATGTTCATCTTCAGTCATTGTGCTCCTGTTACAGCCCCAACAATTAACTGCATTTCGCTGCATCATTCAAGTATAATGACATGCGCCAAAGCATTCACTATGCTGACTAAAAGGGCTAATGGAAAAAGAATGAATTGCCGTAATGTCACTGATATATTTCCTTACTCTTATCCACTGCAGGAAATCATTACGGTACTTTAGCGAAATGTTTTGTTCGCATAACACTATGACAACTCACACTTTGCTTACAAGCTTTATTTATGGTTCTGTTCGGTGACGTTTTAAATTTCCGTATCATTTTCAGGTTGATGTTGTGAAAAATATGATTAATGTTTACGTGATTAGTTAAATGTTCCCCTTTGTACATATGGTAACATGTTAAAGTTCACTCTTTAAAATAAATGAATAATTTGTCAAATTTGAAATCAAGCATCTAAATATACTACCGTAAATTCTCTCGTAGAAGCCGCGGCTTGTACGCGAGTCAGACTCAGCTTTCTTTTGATACCAAACATGCCTATATAGGGTGCGGCTTATACAAGAGTTTTTATTAGTATACTACAGTACCAAAATCGCAATATTCAGACCCCCTCTGCGGTTTATATAATTTGTCAAAGTTAGGGGTGCGGCTTATACGCGAGTTTGGCTTATACGCGAGAATTTACGGTAGTAGGCTCTTACCTCAGCATAAAGTAATTCAGATCAAGTATACTTTTTCAGCTATATTATTAAGGACATATGAACCATCTTTAGTAGTTTAATCTTGCAAGCAATTACTGTCCTTATCCACATAGTAATGAAACTAACCATGCACAACATAAGCTAACCAATCTCTGTCTCTTCTTTCTAGCTGTGCGCCAAAATGTCGCCGGTCGAGGCGGGAGCAACTACCCCAGAAACTACATAGACTGTTCACCTGAGAAACAGTTCAGAGATTCTCTGAATTCTCAGTGCTCACAACAAGGCGGGAACCACCTCCAAGGTGCCTCTCACGGGGGTCAGTTCTCCAACCCCCCGTACCCGGCACAAGGACAGCAGTACAATCAGGGTGGGGGTAGGAGTGGTCCTGGCTTTGGTGCTGGTATGAGTCCTGGTAGGGGTGGGGTGAATGCCTGCAGGGGCGGGCTGAGCCCTGGTCGAGGGGGTAGGGTGGATTACATTGGTATTAGTGCTACAACTTCATCTAGTCTCCGGGCGGCCGAGCAACGAGCTCGTGCCCGGCGACCTAGACAGGGACGTGTGATGACGCGCCGAGGGATGCGAGACCAGGCGCATCAACCAAACCAGCCGCATGCACAAAACCAGGCACCACATGGACATGAAGCTCCCTCAGGGCATCCTCCGGGGCATCCCACAGGGCATCCCACAGGGCATCCCCCAGCGCATCCCTCCCACTCCCGGGGGGCTGTAGGAGGTGCCTCGCGGGGTGGGAGGGGGGGTGCCTGGACAGCAGCAGATGACTGGTCTCAACCCTCCTCCCAGGGGCCCCCACACCCTGTACCACAACCTCACAGACCACCCACAGAAGGACTGCAGGTTGAGCCCCCTACAGTGAGTGTCTTCACAGACCCGGAGGCAGCACCAGCAGCCATGTCTCCCGTCCAGCAACGCCTCTTCACTGAGGCCTCACCCGAGAAGGGGCTCCCGACCCCCTCTAATAACCAGGCTGTACCGAGCAGCAGGATGCAGCAGGGCACTCGTCAGTCAGATAAAGACACACACTCGATACCGCCCGAAGATAGCTCCATTAACGAGTTGCTCAATGAGCTACCAGAGGAGCAGTCCCCTGAGCCGCTCAAAGGGGGCTCACAAAGAGACGATCCCGTAGGTACCGACACAAAGTCTGACGCACCAGCCTCCAGTACGGGCTCTCAGACGAGCAATACTGAACATCTTGAAGATGTCGACAAAATAGAAACTAAACTCAAGGATACTGTCCTTGACAACCGTCCAACAGTGCCTGACAACCGGCCTGCCACACCCGACAACCGGCCTGCCACACCCGACGAAGATGACTCAGACGATGAGTTTGACCTTGAGGAGATCGAGGTGGTGCCGACCTTGAGTCAAGGTCAAGGTCAGTCAGAGAGCAGCTCGGGGGTGGTTACTAAGGAGGGTGGGAGGGAGGCGGGGGTGGCAGCCGGAGAGAGCGTCCAGAAGGGACTGCAGAACCTCCGCAACATGTTCAAAGGCCGCATGAGTCCCGCGAGCTCCTGCTCCGGGGTCACTCCACTAGACGAGGGCGAGGAGGAGGACAGCGAAAAGGAGACGGACGTTGAGATGAAGTCGCCACAGCCAGAGCCGAGCACCTCGACTTCAGGGGTCGAGCCGATTAAAGAAGAACCTGAAAAGAAGTCACCAGAGCCTCCCACGTCGGCATGGAAACCCAAGAGCTACTCACAGGGATCAGATGAATATGGTAATTCGATGCTTTTTCTTTGTTGAGTATTTGTTTGTTTAATGTTTGTAACACTCATACACATGTAGTAAATTATTCTGCTATTTTCCAGTTTTTACGGTTTGTAAATCGGACAATTATTAATAAGGATTCTACAGCGAAAACTCTAAACAGGGCCCTAAAAAAATCTGACCAGCCGGGTCTGCTTTTCCAGACTATGTTAACGGAAACGAACCTTTTTTTAAATTTTGGCCTTATCATGTGTTTGAGCAGTAAGGTATGGAGAAGGGAAGATTGAAATAGAAAAACAGTTCGTGACCTTTTCTTTACCTACAGTATCAATGTATCATATGCCGACTAATCTGCAAAATGTTTACCATAAAACTCACTATTTAATTCATCTTTTCAAATAAGATTACTGGTCTGGCTATATTTTCCCATCCTGACGATGCATTTGCTTCTTGATATAGTGTCCCTTTACCCCGGGCATGGTAGGGAAAATGTTATGACTTTTGTGTCCAAATGGTAGCAATAACTATTTAGGGGGTATTTTAACTTTGCCTGTGACAGGTTGTTCAGCTATTTTAGTAAACCTAAAATCCTTGTTTAGCCTTCGACGTGGCCATGTCCGATGATGACGCCGACAGTGATGACGACTTTCTGCTGGCCGCCCCATCTATTCTGCAGGACAGGTATGTCAAAGAGCAATCACTTTATTTCTTTGTATGATGTAATGATCTTAGTAAATGATCTTAGTATTAGTAATGATACATATTTGTGAACACAAAGTACATATGTATATTATATAACCAGCATCTCACGTAAAACCCGCACCCGAAACTCAAGACAAACCTGTAACAAGTTCCTGGTTATATATATTTCCTTGCTGTTCTATAGTAATAAAAGCAAGCGGGAATCTACACTCGCTATGACAAAACAATTATATTATACATCTTGTCTTTTCAGAAAACCAGTTGTATCGTCCGCGGTGAAACCCAAGGTACAAATGTTATTCTGTTCTGTATTAATTTATAGACTTTAATAGTAAACTGTACCGGTACTTATAACAGGGGTGTGAAATCTCCGCGGAAACGCGGAAATCCGCGGTTTTTATCTCCACAGGGACAGTTCCTGAGATGTGTCCAGATCCAATGAGAAATGTATTTCCCTTTATGTAGGGGGGGGGGGACTTATAAGTATTGTCAAACCAGAACACCAAAATACATGACATTTCACCATTCTGCTTCTAGATTTTCAAAATTTTCTTGGGGGGCATGCCCCCAAACCCCCCTAGTAATGTTAAAGTATATAATTTGTAAGGTTTTGGAGTCACATCTTCACTTCAAGCAGCATCTTCAACGGGAACCATTTTTTTCATTTCACACCCCTGTATAATGACTGTGTAAATGCTATTGAAATTATGTTTGTACAATTGATAAATAAGAACTGTCAGTTTGGTCCACTAAATTCTTCTTTGTTTAAGCACAACTTGGCTTATGAATTTCAAGTAACTGTTACCCCTGGGCTTATACGTGAACCTGCGCTTTTATGAGACCAACGAAAAATAGATTTTAGGTTTAGGCCCGCGCTTGAACAAGACCTGTGCTCACTGGAGACTCCTGCGCTTAACAGAACAAACAGAAGCCGGATTAACTCCACATTCCATCCATGAATCTTATTTATAAAATAGTGTTTCATTTTTAAGCCGCTGATAACGCCGTCAGATTCTGAGGACGAGGTGGAAACAGTGCCAACTCCCAAACCCGAGCCCAGCGACCTGTTCTCCCTCGACACCCTACTCAATGAGCGCGAGCACCAAGTAGGTTTACCCCTTTAAAAGCAGCATAGTGCTTCAATTTTGATATCAGCTTTGTAAGCTCTGAAATTAATTGACAGTATATTTAGGGAAAAAATTGATATGACATCAATTCACTTAAGTTTCTTTAAAATTGTTTCTTTAGGAAGACACAGATCGACGATTTGCGGAGCTTGAAGCTGAACTTCAGGTGAGTTCTATGATGTAGGTCTTAATTCTCTGTTTGATATGTACCATAGTGTTTTAGACCTTTGTAGACTGAACACATCATATGGAGAAGCTACTCTGCCTAAAATTACAGGAATTCCTGTATATTCACTCAAATTGTGTTCATCCCCTGCAGAAAGTTGGTAAAACTGCATTACATTGATCCATGTGTAGGCACCCCAATTGTATCCTGAATGGCATGTTGTGCCTTGCAGGAAGACATCCGTCATGGCGGCATCCGTAACTTGGCAGCGAAGGAAACAGAGGAATTGATGCCTGATCACCAACTTCAGCTCAAATCGGTAAGACTACCACTATTACATCTTGTCGTATCACCAAAATATCAATCTCCGAAAAAACTTCTGAAGTAAATAAATTCACAGTTTTTGCAATCCAATAACAAATGTCCTTGTATTGATCTCTTATCCACCCCATGTTTGACCTCTCACAGACCTTGTATAGACCCTTTAACTGACCTCGTTTTTGACCTCTACATGACCTTTTGTTTGACCTCGTTTTTGACCTCTAGCTGACATTGAATTTGACTGGGTGACCTCTAACCGACCTTGTCCTTGACCTGTAATTGACCTTGTGCATTACCAGTTGGGAGACTGGACCTGGTGGTTGACCTCTATGTGACTGTATTTGCCCTCTAACTGACCTTGTCCTTGACCTCTGCATAACCTTGTTTTTGACCTTGATCTGACCTTGTGCTTGACGTTTACATGACCTTGCCGTCTACCTGACATTGTGTTTGACCTCTACCTGACCTTGTGAATGACCTCTACCTGACCTTGTATTTGACCTTGAACTGACCTTGTCCTTTACCAGTTGGAGATGGTGGAGCAGGTGATCCGTGACCACCACCCGGGTGACCTTGTCTTTGACCCTGCGCGGTACGAGCAGACCTTCTCCTACCCTGGGTCCCTGACCCTCCAGTCGTGTGGCTTCAAACCCGGCAGTTCTCACATAGATAAACATCTCTCCACACTGGAACCAGGTATGAATCTTTCACACTTTACATCAGATTTCTAGAGACATCATTACCATCCAAATGAAAGCTGAGGGAACAATGCCTCTTTTATACCTTTTTTGTCAGAGTCAATTCTGTTGTAAGAACTACCTTCGGCTCTTCATTACTTAATCATTTTAAACCAGGAAATGAATGAATATGTAGAACCTATAGAATGCAGTTTCATAGATTTGCGATGCCTTGTGTGTTGACAGAGCTGATCGCGGAGATGCTGACAAGTGAGGTTATAGAGATGTGTTTCTGTGCCATCTCCACCCCCCACGCCTTCCTCACCTGGCTCTTCCAGCTCAGTAAGTGCTAACTCTTTAACATCTTAAGGGCATCAGAGTGCATTAATGCATCATGCCCTTGGTTTTCATGATGCATCAGGGTTCCCACGTGTCATGGAATGTCATGGAATCTGGCGGTTGTCTGGAAAGTAAATTTTGTAAAAGTTTGCTGTGTGTCATGGAATGTTATGGAATATGAATTTATGAAAATAATGGTATTAATATTACAAAACCTTCTAGAGTGTACCATTTGTTTTCTAGTTTTTAGAAATTTTCTCAGAGGCCAAGCCCCCCGACCTCCACAAAAATGTTATAAATTTCATGGGAAATTGAGTTTTTTGTCATGAAACACCAGCGAGTTACTGCTTTATGGTCAATTGTCATAAAACGCCAGTGCTGCTTTGAATTAATACATCAGGTTAGTGGTTTTCCATCTTGCACCCAGTGTATATCATTTCTGTGGTGGACTTCTAGAAACTTGGATACAATGTTGTGAATATACAATTAAATCTTGTTATTTTTTCCAGTTTCCGTTCACGACAACCGGTTGGTAGCTCAGCAGTCCCAGGCCATCATTTACCGGATCCTACGTCAATCCAACACCAAGGCGGCAGACTGGGTGCCCGACTTGGCCACCATCACACGCGTCTTTGTCAACATGGGTACGTGCACTTGTACTTAAATTGAAATCTCTGCAAAATTCTTTCGACTTAAGTTTTAACAAGGCTCAATTCAAAACCGTGTTTACTGTTATAACTAGCATCTGGTGTATAAGCCGCACCAGTGAAAACAATAAAACCTGTTCCTGGGTTCTGATTGTCTCTACTTAAGGGAGTGCTCATTTTTTAACAACAGGGGGGGGGGGTGGTGGATTTGGGGGGGGGGGGGTAAAAAATTTGGACCCCTTGACCGGGGGGGGGTAAAAAATTTAGACCCCTCTTGGGGGGGGGGTGAAAAAAATTCAACCTGTTTTGAGGGAAAAAGCCCGCGCGTTACTATGCTACAAAGGGGCGCGAACGTGCGCAATTTTCGGCCTGCCGGGGGGGGGGGGTAAAAAATTTCGACCCCTCTAGCGGGGGGGGTGAAAAAATTTCGCGCGCTCCGCGCGAAATCTCACCGCCCCCCCCCCTGTTGTTAAAAAATGAGCACTTCCTAAGTACTACCGTAAATTACCACGAACCAAACCCTCAGTGCGGATCCTACAAAATTCTCATGGTTTAGGTGCGGGTAATACAAGGGTTTTTGGCGGTATCGTACCTCTGGTGCGGGCAATAGGGTTCTCCCAAAGTCGGGGTGCGGGTTATATGCGAGATGCGGGTTATACACAGGAATTTACAGTATATTTTAAAAATATATCCACATATAACCTGCACCTGTACCTTGGAAATAACTATAACTGTCACTTGGGTTCTAACTCACCCGGCACCACTACTTCGTGCCGGGTAACCTGGGAGAGAGACACCGGAAGTAGCCAGTTGCGCGCGCACACTCGGATTGAGAAACAGGACTGGAGCGTGTAGGTGAGTATTTAACCTTATTTGGGGTATTTTACCCCGTATTACTCACCAATTTTAGGTGAAAAACCTTTTTAAAGGTGTGCTCCTTGCATAGACAGAGCAAATTACGGTTCTAATGAACTTTTTCGTACGTTTTCAGTGATCTGAACGGGACGACACGAGTTGCGCCAAATCCAAGATGGCGGACCGGCCCACCGAGAAGGTGAAGAAGACCGGCAGAAAGAAAAAGTCTCCGGGGGATGGGACTGTAGTACAGCAAGCTACTCCCGCCCTCACTGAAAATACGACAGATCACCGAGAAATTTCGGGTGAGGAGTCCCTCGCTCAGCAGCAACGCCAGCTGGAGGAACGCCAGTCGGCGGATCAACAAAAGTTGACAAGACAGAGAGAGCAGGCAAAGGCCAAGCGAGAGCAGTTGAAGAAGATGGATATTCAGTATGAACAGGATTATCTAACTCGCAGGTACACCCAAATGGCTTTCTCTAATTATACTATCCCCAGAATCCAGCAAGTAAATGGTGGGGACGAAATGGTGGACGGTGAGGGCCAGGTTGACACCAATGTTGACAGTGGTGACACCGGCCCACGTGGCATTGACACCGCTGCTGTCAATGGTGCCGATGAGGAAGAAGGCGTCCAACAGGACGATGACTACAACCCGCCCATTAAAGGCCCCACTGCCACAAGGGGTCGGGGTGTCAAGAGAGGTAGAGTCATGACCAATGCTGGTAGAGGAGCAGCACTGACACATCAGGATGTGCAGACAGATGAACCGGGTGACTTGTTGACCATAGCTAGAAGCATGACCAGGGAGTCAGGTCGCCGCAGGTTTGCTCGACAGCAGTTTAGACGGCACACGGAGGAGATGTCCGACCGACAGAGTACCGCTTATGCTGAGTCATTTTTACATGGTGATGATTGTGAATATGACTCAGTAGCTGCAAACTACTATGATGAAGGTTATGAAGAAGAAGAGCAAGAGGGTGAGACTCCTGAGGAGAATGAGTATGAATATGAAGAGTATGAGTACGAAGAGGAGGAGGAACCTCCCAAACAGCCTAAGAGAAGGAAAGTGTCTACGGCTGCAGCGGCTGTTGTGGATGGGCCTGGCGTTCAGCCGGACAAAGAAAAGGAAAAAGAGAAAGAAAAGGCAAAGCCCGACCCTATGGCAAACATGAGAAGGGGAGCATTCACAGACAGAGCTAGACAACTTGTACAAGACACTGATACAGAATTCTACGGCCCACCCATTTCAGCAGGGTTGGCAGAATATGTGGGGACAATGTTTAAAAACACAAAGGACCTCACAGCAGCGAAGGAGGCTGCAGAGAGCTACCCTCCACCAGATAACTTGAAACAGCTATTGGTTCCGCGAATGGACAAAGCTTTCTATAAAAGCAACCTAGTGCCCCAGGAAGTGAAAAGAGCGGATTCAGAGTTACAGCTAACCCAACAACTGTTACTGGCAGCTATATCTGCGTTGATGCCACTGTGTGACTTGGTGGTACACAGGGGCCCCCGTGACGCCACATTAAATAGCATAGGTTATGATGTGGCTGAAGCAGTCAGGTTGGCTTTCTTTGCCAACACTACTTTGGTAAGAAGAAGACGACATGCTCTGCGCCCAAATATGGATGGAGCAGTCGCAACACCACTAGTGAATTCAGATGTCGGTGGTGAGTACCTGCTAGGAGAGGACATACAGGATACTGTAGATGAAGTAAAAAAGTCCAAGAAGTTGTATCGTGACCTCATGCCAGAACAGACATTCCAGCCCAGAGGTAGGGCCCGGGGCAGGGCCAGGGGTGGTTTCAGGGCAAGAGGTCGAGGAGCAGGCAGAGGTCAGTTCAGAGGTCGAGGCCGTGGCTCATACAGCAATGACCGTGGTGGTGGACACCAGGGTTTTCAACATCCCTCGCAACCCCAGAGAGGCAGGGGTCAGGGCCACAGAAGCCACAGAGGAAGAGGGCGGCAGCCAGCCCAGCACCACAGTCCTCTGCAGGATGTACAAGCCAAGCCAAACGGCCACGATTTCAACAAGAAACGATAGAACAGCCGAGAGAGTGTGAACAGGTCAGTACACAACTACAACATGATTTACTAAATGTGAAGATTAATGCAGAACAGCCATTTACTCACGTCCCAGAGAATTTTGTAGGGGGTCAGGTGAATACATGTTGGGAGTTGTGGGCTTCAATAACTGATGACAAATGGATATTGCAGAATATTTTGGGTGTGAGCATACCTTTCACTGAAACACCAGAACAATTCACAGTCCCCAGACCGTACAGACTCTCAAATGTTGATAAGGATGCAGTAGCTTCACAGTTGTTGGACATGGTAGAAAAAAGGATAGTGGAACCAGTGGGCCATGAAGAGGGAGAATGGATCTCTAACATTTTCACTAGACAAAAGCCAGATGGGTCGGTGAGGATTATATTGGACCTAACCGAGTTAAACAAGGTAGTACAGTATGAACACTTTAAAATGGACTCACTTAGCACGGCAGTGGAGATGGTCAGACCAGAGAGCTGGCTTGCATCCATTGATTTAAAAGATGCCTATTTTTCAGTACCGATCTGGGAGGCCCACAGAAAGTACCTGAAGTTCACATGGGATGGGGTACTTTACCAGTTCAATGTACTGCCCAATGGGCTATCTTGTGCCCCTTTCTACTTCACAAAATTGCTCACCCCACTGTTTGTTCAGGCTAGACTTATGGATGTACAATGTTTCCCATACATAGATGACATTTTTGTAATGGGAGATTCAAGGGAGGACTGTGAGAAAAGTGTAGCTACTTTGGGTAGACTATTAGATGCAGCAGGTTTAGTGGTCCACCCAGAGAAGTCTAGTCTAGAGCCTCAGCAGAAAGTGACTTTCTTGGGTTTTCAAATAGATTCAAGAAGAATGACGGTAACTCTAACACAGGATAAGCTGGGAAAAGTTGAAGGTGCGGTTCTGGAACTCTTGAAACAGCAGAAACCGACGATAAGATTGGTGGCACAGGTGATAGGCATCATGATAGCTTACACCCCGGCGGTAGACTATGGTTTGGCACATACCAAGAAGTTAGAGTTGAGCAAGAACAGGGCATTAGTGAGGTCTAAAGGATGTTTTGATGCGGAAATGGTGGTACCTGAGCAGGCTAGAGATGACTTATATTGGTGGCTGTACAAGGCCAGGCTAGCTGAGAGAGTAATTAGATCAGACTCCCCAGATCTGAGATTGTTCACTGATGCAAGTAATCAGGGTTGGGGCGCCTATGCTGAAGGAAAATCCATTGGAGGCCGGTGGATAAAAGGGGAAGAAGAACACATTAATGTATTGGAGTTAGAGGCAATCAGGTTGGCACTGTTGGCATTCTGCAGAACAGGTGGTCTGCATGTACATGTCTCCACAGATAACACTACAGCCATGGCTTACGTCAGGAAAATGGGGGGAGTTCGATCAGGCTCTTGCCATGCAGTGGCTGCGAGGATATGGGAGTGGGCGGAGTTAACGAAATCTTGGCTCACTGTATCCTATCTGCCAGGGGTTTTGAATGTCGAGGCAGACAAAGCTTCACGAGAGTTCCGGGACAACATTGAATGGAGTCTCAGTGATAGAGTGTTCAGAAAGATATGTACGGTATATGGTGTTCCCGAAATTGACCTCTTTGCTTCCAGGGAGAATGCAAAATGTGAACTGTATGTCTCCCTAGACCCTGACCCACATTGTCAATATGTGGATGCTTTCACTGTAAGCTGGACTAATATCAATGCCTACATTTTCCCTCCTTTCAGTCTGGTGGGAAGAATACTCAGGAAGATAGAGCAGGACGGACCGGCACGGCTTGTTCTAGTGGTTCCAGACTGGCCGTCGGCGTATTGGTACAGCAGAGTAAAAAGCAAGGCAAAGTTGTGCTACAAAATCAGCAGAAAACGAACGAATGTAGACAGCAACCCAGACTACGACGCAAGGTTCCCAAGAGGAGTGAGCCTGAATGCTTTACTGTTCTGAAGGACAGGCTGGTTCACATGGAAGGCTGCAATAGGGCAACAGCGGACTTCCTGCTGAAAAGTTGGCAGGATGAAACAAAGAAAACCTACTCAACGTATTACAAGAAGTGGAAAACACATTGTTTGGTTACAAAGGTTTCAAGGAGGGACCCCTCTGAATTTCAGTTATGCACATTCATTAGACAGATGTCAGAAGATGGTTACTCTTATGGTGCTATAAATGCAGCGCGGTGCGCTCTTTCTTTGTTTCTACAACGCAGACCGCATGGTGACACAGTGGGGAAAGCGTACTGGGTGTCCAGAGCCTGTAGGTCAGCCTGGGTGATAAACCCACCGAGACCTAGGTACAGCAGATTCTGGAGTGTGGGGAAGGTGTTCCACTGCCTGAAGCAATGGGAACACAACAAGAAACTGACTCTGGAAAAACTGGTAAAGAAAGTTCTGATATTGATCCTACTGACGACAGGGCAGAGAGGTCAGGTGGCCCTGGCGCTGGATGTGGAAATGATGGAACAGGAGGACAATGGAGAGGTGACTTTCCTTCTGACTAAGCAGATGAAGGCGGCTAGGACTGGAGATCCCCTACAGTACCTATCCCTAAAGCCATATAACAGGGTGACAAAGTTGTGTGTGGTCAGGGCACTGAAGGAATATCTCAGAAGGGTAGAACCAGTTCGAAAGTACTCTGACCTTTTCCTCTCCTTCAGGAGACCATTTGGGGCGGTGTCTAGGGACACAATATCCAGATGGGTCTTGTCTGTGTTGAATGACAGTGGAGTAAACACAAAAAGCTTCGGTGCACACTCTACCAGAGGGGCAGGCACGTCTTCAGGAGCAAGGCTGGGGCTGGCGACCAATGTTCTTCTGAGATATGGGTCTTGGAGATCGGAGACCACCATGGCAAGACACTACAACAAGCCAGTCGAGCTGGACCCAGAGGTGACGCTGGGGACAGCATTATTGGACAATTATGCTTAACTACTTCCCAAGTGGGGAATATTGTTTGTTCACATGTTGGTTCATTCTGATAGAACTTTAAGAGAAGTTATAAATGGACTCAAGATAGAGTATAAATTTAATTTATTTATGAGAACAAACCCGAGTGGTTAGGGTATTATTTATGTTCTGTGATATTGCTCGGTTGGGGCTACATTGGTTGTGATTTTACGTGGCTGACAGGTAAAACCTTGGAGGCATTTGTTGTGATATACGCGGTTTAACTCAGGATGGTTACATGTTTAACATGGACAGGCCGATAAAATTATTCTTTCATGATTGAGATACATGGGATAGATGGACTGAGATAATAGTTGCATATGAGGACACGATAAGATAAAGTGTCAAGTTACAGATTTGTGTTAACAGGATATGAGCTGATATGACATTGCGCTACATGATGGGCGCAGGTCAGAGTTGACTGCATTTAAGTTTTTCAAAGTTGGAAATAAAAGTTACAGGTGAAGTTTAAACACCAACACTAGTAGTCCTGTTTTTTGATCAGGGATGCTAGAAGGGATAATTCTAAAGGGTTACTTTGAAGGTCTCCCAGGTTACCCGGCACGAAGTAGTGGTGCCGGGTGAGTTAGAATAGTAATTACCCGAGGTAAGGAACGTAGTGGATTACTGAAGGGGAATTTAGGTTCTAACGAAGCCTGGCACCACGTGAGTGCCAGGGGAGCATGGGCCCTCCAACCTTCCCCCTTTTCTGACCTCCAGGAAAAATGTTTCGGTTTACCGAAGGGTGGTTTATTAATATTTTGGAAGTGAGATAAAATTGTTTTGGTTTGGTTTGCCCTTAGAATTTCCCTTAGTGTACGCGCTCCGATAACTGGCTACTTCCGGTGTCTCTCTCCCATGCTCCCCTGGCACTCACGTGGTGCCAGGCTTCGTTAGAACCTAAATTCCCCTTCAGTAATCCACTACGTTCCTTACCTCGGGTAATTACTATTCTGATTTACATATAATCTGCGGATTGTATCTGGGAATTTTTGTGTAAAGTGTCCATAACCGTAGATAGACCAGAGCCACCATTGCCACATGCACAGCTCCACTGGTTTCATGTTCATCGGATTAAAGCAGCAACATGTGTTAAAGCACTCCCTCAGCTCTCCTATCGAGCAGTTTATCAGATTAAGGGTCGAAATTTGTATCCCCTCAAAACAGGTTGGATTTTTTTGCCTCCCCCCAAGAGGGGTCTGAATTTTTTACCCCCCCCCCCCCGGTCAAGGGGTCCAAATTTTTTTCACCCCCCCCCCCTGTTGTGAGGGGGGGGGGCTGCATTCCCTAAAATTATTCAAGTATTCATTCACCATTTCTTCCAGGTGCTGATGAGCAGACCCTCTGCCCGCCTCGCGACATGGACGAAAACAAAAACACAGTTAAGTCAGAGCCCGGCCACGAGGGTGCAGCAGCAGAGGTGGTTAGTGTGGGCGGGGGCCAGCAGGGGGCAGCAGGAGGCAGGGGTGACGGGGAACCCGCCGAGCGACGCTCGTACAAACTGGATAATCTACGCCTCATACTGCACACTATAGCAGACGCTGTGCACATCAGGTAGGAACCCGCCACGTGCGAGGTTTTAACCCTTTAATCTTGACCCTTTACAATTTGAGCCTTGGTAAGCCTTATTCATAAATTTATAATGAAGTAATAAAAAATAAAATTTTAAATTTCAAGAAAAAAGAGGAAAATTTTAAATTTCATTCCCGATATTAAGATCTGCGCTATCCCTAGCCCAACTGTTTCATTTGGTATGGTTTAAGATAGTGTCATAAATTCTAGTATATACGTCTAACTCGTGTGTAAGCCGCCCCCTAACCCCCTACTACCTGCAGCTTCTACGCGAGAATTTATGGTATCTTGATCTAAGATACTACAGATAAGAACAATGTCCTTCACGTTACAGGAGTTCGTGTTACAAGGTGGAGGACCTGGTGTCTATCCTGGTTATGGTCTTCAAGGTGTCCCTCGACAAACGGCTCAACCAGTAAGTAATGTAATGTCCTGCATATAACCCGCATCTCAGGTCTAATCTGCATCTACCGTAAAATCCCTCCCTTTAAAATCCCTCCTTTTTATTTTGGTGTTTCTTTTCCAAGCTATGGGGTCGTCGTTTCTTATATAGGATTCCTCGTAGCTGTCAGCTATGAGTTGAAACAGCGACACAGGATAGTCAAAGGACACCAGTGGGCACTTTGTACGCATGCGCCGATGAATCAATTTTATATCAAAGAAAAAACTCTTTTAAATATTTCTTTCATACAAGGGGGTCGTCTAAAGGGGAGGTTGTCTGAAAGAAGGGGTTTTACAGTAGTCTGATAATATTGCATAGCCCCCACCTGGAGTCTGATTATGGTTACTTTAGCACTGTAATATACTTTGCAGTTATACATATAAATAGTCAGATTAAACCTAAAATAATAAGATCAAATTGAGAAGGAAATTTAACATGACTATTGATGATCCTAAGCATACACTTTTGTCTCTAAAATGACTACTTAATACACTGTAGTGATTTTAGCATTCCACATTATATAGTAATGGCGTGGTTTGTTATGTTTCATAGACAGGTGTTGGACTACGACCTGGAGGTGCTGCTGTCCTCCCTGCTCTATGCCATACCCACACACCACTGGCCGGACAAGGTACTGACACACTACTTTATTACCATATTGTATAATTTTGAGATGGGGACGTGCCCCGGGAACGGTTTCCTCAGTCACCTCATAGATGCGGTCATTCATTTCATAGATTCGATCATCCACAGATGTGGTCACTGCTGTGTTGGGCAAGCAGCATAAATATCTGTCCTACTGCGAGGGAAGACTACTACTATTTCTGGATGGCTACCTCTCTGACTTGGTTTGAGGCATCACTTGGACATTAAACAAATCAATCAATCAGTGAAGCTTGAGTGCAGAACTGGCAAGTTTCTCGCTAAGGCTGCATTCATGCATCATGCCGGTAAAGGCCATATCACCTTAAAGCCCTATACAGCCCTTAAACTTAAAGGCTTAAACATTAAAGTCAATTAACACAGGCCACTTTTCCTACTTTCTTATGAATTCCTTTTTTCGGAATTTCGGTATTAGATTATGTTAATTTCCTACAGAAAATGTCTAACTTTTCCTAAGATTTCCTACTTTTTGTCGACGGCTGAATTAAAATTAATTAACCAGTTGCTGTTGTTTTATTCCAGGTGGTAGAGTTGTGTCGCGTGGTGCCTACCCTTACCTCCCACCACAACTTATAGCATATGCCCTCACTACTCCCCGCGTGAACCGAGTACTTCAAGGCACCATGCCATGCCCTGGCGAGTTACTCGCTAGAGCTGCATTCATGCATCATGACGATTCTTCAGGAGTGTATCAACACCATAGGGTCGGCAAGATGCTTGTATGCAGCACTGGAGAGTTACTCACCTGGGCTGCATTCATACCTCATGCCGATAAAGGGAATATAATATAAACGGTGCTATCTATATATAGGGCCTATTGCAATAAAGCGCTAGGCGACCCTTTAGAGGTTACAATATATTATATAATAAATCCCTATTGTAATGTTTCAGGTGGTAGAGTTGTGTCGCGTGGTGCCTGGCCTCACCTCCCACCACCACAACCTGCAGCACATGGCCGCCCTCCTCCCCCCATGTGAGCGCGGACGCTACCTTCAGCGCCGCCTGGCCTACAGCATGCTGCACCACCGCCTACTCAGGAAGCCACCCACAGACAGCGTCCTCAACTATAAGGTCTGTTAACCCTTTAGGGACGCATGTCGCTGAAAGATGGCATTTGTCATCATGATGCACCAATGCAGCCCTGACTCCGTAGGGTCGGCATGATGCTTGAATGCAGCACTGGCAAGTTACTCACCAGTGCTGCATTCATGCATCATGACGACCAAGGGCATCATGCATTAAGGTATGCCATCCTCAAAGGATTAAAGCATATAGCCTCAAATATTTCTGCATATTTATAGATAGTATCCTTAGTGCAGTGTACTGGTTGGATTTCAATCTATTTTGTGACTTTAGCTGTGCTGAATTCAAAGAAATCAGGGGAAAAAATCCAGCATTCTATCCAACACTTAATAACATCAACAAGGTAGCACCATCTGTAGTGATACACCAGGTGATAATACTCAACTGCAAAGTTCAACTGTATAAGTGGTCGACGTTTCGGCTCTTTCGGGGCTTCTTCAGGACGGATATTATTCAAATATTTGAAGGACTTATGATACATGAAGAGCCCTTTTCAGGAGTCCTGTTGTGAAACACTTTGACATTTTATAACCAATTAGACTTGCTATTCATTTACACTCATTATGAGCATAACTGAACATATATACGTATACATGAATTTTATAAACATGAGGTAAGCAGACCATTCAATGACAATGCACGTTAAAGTGGCATAGTCCGATGATTAGGGCTCAAAAATTAATTTTGCTAAAAATCAACACGAATGTTGAATATGGCCACACTTCATGTCCTACCTACTTTATTGAACATTTTCCCCCAGAATTATCAGTTTGTTTTTACTCAATTTAAGACTTTTAGAGTGCATGCTACAAGTCCACCAATTAAAAATACACTGTAAAGGGCTCTACCTGTGTTTATGGGACCCTCTTAATTGTCTCTTATTGCTCATCCAAGCTATTTCATTGTGCTTAATCTTCCAAATATGATATTGTAATGCCATTTTGAACACATTTAAGTAGAAATTAAAATGTGCATAAAATCTGACCATGCCGCTTTAAAAATGTGTTCAGTTACTGATTCTATCTGCCTCTGCCCCCAGTTGCAGCACCTGCACCCCCTACTGGCAGGTATCGTCATTAAGGGAGACCAGGTGGACTACTACTACGTCTCCAGCCTCATCACCCTCATAGACCTGGCTGTCGGTAACGAGGACGTCACCTCCAGAGACAGGGTAATGCTCCAACACTCAATTAGACACTTAAGCCAGACCAAGGAAAAGAAGTTACTGTAAAACCTCGCGTACAAGCCTAACTTGCGTATAAGCCGCACCCCGACTCTGGGCCGATCCTATAAGCTGCACCAACAATCTGATTATGGTGACTTAAGGTAATGTTCTATCTATAGTGGCAAAAGCTCTCGTATAACCCGCACCCCGACCCTGGGCTGATCCTTTAAGCCGCACTACCGATCTGACTCGCGTACTAGCCGCAACTTATATGCGAGATTTTACGGTGAGCCACTTGAAAAACGATTATCAGATTTGCAGATACCCACGCATCCTATAAAAAGGGCCGCATTGGTTCTATTTTATTTTATCTTTTTAGAAAAGAATTGCCAAAAATAGCTGCATAGAGAAAAACTGTTCAAATATTATCAACATAGTGTATTTTCAATGGGGGAGAATAAAAGCGTGCTCATTTTAATTCCAAAATGACCATGTATTGGCCAAGAAAATCTAATTAGAGCAAAATCAGAGGGAATTAGGGGGAATGGGGACAGACAGGAGGTCTTGAAAATAAATTATTTGTGAACATTCTGACTCATATTTAGGGAAATTTATTTTTCCCCCATACGATGTAAAGATACTAACTTTAAATAACATGACACCTGTATGTTTTATTATTCAGAATGAGCTGACGCAGCTCATGAACTTCCTGAAGAACAAGATGGGTGACGTGCGGGAGTCCATCAGCATCATAGACAGGACCGTGGTATGTACCGCGCTCCTTTACTGCTACAGAATCTGTCATTGACTCAGGGTCACACCCCTGGGTCATATCCACGGGTTGATGCAAATTAAGACATTTTAGGGGACATTTTTAAAATCAGTCCACGCTTATCTGATTTATATTGTTGCATGAGGGTAATCCCGCCCGATATTTCGAATTGAACATGTAGTCATTGGAGAGCAGCGCCTTCACCGTTGTCCGTTGTATATCTGCAGGTGAAGGACCAGATGGTCCGGCTGTGCTCCAAGTGGACCTTCCTACTGCAGAACTTGGTCTCCAGCGAGGTAAGGCCCAGCTAAATAAATGTTGTGTTTCAGAGGGTATTTTTCCTTCCATTAAATGCAAAATTTATTTTGTATTTTACCATTGAAGTTCTTACCGGATCGGCTCACCATTAGTTAATGTCTAGTGTGTGTGTGGGGGGGGGGGGGTGGGGGAGAGGTAACATGCTGGGAAAAATAGGTACGTAGGATGGTCGGATTTATTTTATCTTGTTATATGTACCGTATTCAACGTAATTAGCGCCCGCTGCGTTTATTTTAAAAAAAGATTTTTTTTTATGGCGTTTTGGTATTAGCAGGTTAAGTCAATTTTTATCTTATTTTATTTTGTTTTACTTTTTTTCTGAACTTTTTTTAGATGCGGCCATTCTTGGCCTTTTTTTTTCTCAAAAGATGAAAAGAAGCACATATGCGGCCCTTTTAAAAGGATGCAGACGCTGTCCGCAAAGCTGATAATCAATTGTAAGTGGCCTTAGAAAAATAAGATGATATATTGGGAGATAGATATGCTTTGAGTCAGGTCATATCTTTGTACTATTTTCAGGAAAAATATAGGGATATTTGGTATTACATTAAAGCTTACCCTGTTGGCGATCCATTGATTCAACCAAATCTTAATGATTAAAACCTTTAATTTTGTTTGCGAAAACCCTATTATTTCCCTATTTATTTTAGGCCTCCTCCAGCAAAGAAAAAGAAGGGGGGAAAGCAACACCCTCGTCACATTATTCAGTGCCTGGTGATGAGAAACCACTTTTTTCTTTTTTGAGTGGCCTAATATCTCTCTCATTTGTATGTTTGCAGAGGACTATCTTCACCTACACGACTGTGAGCACGCCGGTGCAGTTTGAGAGTGTGGTGACCCAGGAACACGCCGAGAGCGATCAGGAAGAGGACAGCATTCCCATGGAGTGACCACTCATGTCGTGATCCACTGCCGCGAATTTGCTCCGTTCTCGCTGCAAGTCACTCTTGACCGAGTAAACACGAATAGAACGTTCCAACAGTGGATCTGCTGCTGCGACTGCCTGTGACAACGTCACTGCGAGGGATGAGTGGCGTGTGACTCTACTCGCAGAAAGTTTTGATTTTTGCAAACTAAATTCGCAGCACAGTTGTAGCAGTGGCTTATCACCGGCTTATCACCGGAACTGTCGTAGAAACTGGGACCATAAATAGGCATGTGCATTGTTTTTACTGGGATGGCACATGAGGACGCCCATGGAACCAAAAAAAAGGCCTTTTTATTATAAGGATGAAGACAGCATACCTATGGAGTAACCGCTCACCTCATGTAGTAGAAAAACTACGGCATAAAAACCTGCCTCCTTGCATAAAGTGCAGTTCACGTTATATAGGGCACCCGTTTTTAGCCAGGCGGCAGTGTGAAAAAGCTTCAGTTCCGAACATACCCAGAAGAGGGTGTTACTAGTCAGGGGTTTAGTCTATGGTGCGCCCACCTGTTGTCCTAATGGAACTTCTAACCCCTGAATTTGGATGCGCCCATGGCCTAACCCGTAGGAGGCGCATATTACGGAAACTGTGGAAAACTGGAACCATGACTGGTATGGGGATGGCACGAGAGGATGCCCATGGAAGCAAGCGCCTATTATTATTATAAAGATGCCACTTGTTCTATATTTTATTGTAGGAATTCTTATTTTTCCATTGAGATTTTTGTATTACATTATATTAATATCCTTATAAAATTTGACCAAAATTGGAAGATTTTCCAACTTCGTGTCGATCAGAAAGAGCCGTCTCTGTAGGTCTCAATGTATTTGTTTCATCGTGCCTGGGCCTCTGTGTGTAAGTCTTGCCAGGACTACGCACACAACGCCTAGACTTACAGCGGTCAGGAGACTTTCAGGTGGTCGCGAAAAACATTGTCTCCAGTTTTATTTGTTCGGCTAGAGCTCTCAGGTTCTTACATATACTGGCAGCCATTCACCCTACGACTGAAATTACGCAAACACCATCTATCCTTAAAGGCTGTTTGGATACCCTCAGATGGTTTGGAACCAATGTGAACAGTTTTATTTGTTTTGAAAAAGCGCTCAGTTTCTTACATATATATAAAGGCAGCCAATCGCCCTATGTTCGGATAGCGGTATTTGCCTATGAATTCGCCTGGGACCAAATGTTGGCTAAAACATTATACTTTTGTACCTTGTATTCCCCTACTTTAGAAATGGGTATTGCTAAACATGAACTGCCAAATCCTGTATAAATGTGTGTTAGAGAAGGTCGAGAACTGACACCTTCTTTGTCCCATGAAGTGGAGATTATAGAAGGCTGGCCCTTCCCCCTACTGTGGTATAACCCTGTTAAGGGCAGCATAGTGCTACGTAATATGACTTTATGTCATCATGATGCGTGAATGCAGCCCGCGTGAGTAACTCGCTGATCCTGCATGCATGTGTAATGCTGGTCTTAGAATCGGCATGATGCACCAATGCAGTGCCAACGAGTTATAATCCGGCGCTGCATTCACGCTTCATGACTGACAAATGTTGATGTACAGTATATCAATATTACATGATGGACTTTGGAAAACATTGAAAAGGCAATCTTGATTGTGTAGAAATATGATAAAAGTACCCGAGTCTTAACCCCGGTGTTCAGGGGCCGAGAAGTCCTCCTAATAGCGCTGAGAACCTGTTTAAGACTCAGCAGGGATGTAAATCTTCCTGAAATTCCAGGAATTCCTGGAATCTCTCTTTAAGGCACACCAATACTAAAAGTCCCCTATTTTCACACGGGGCTCTCCCTGCAGTGTTGCCGGTCAGCAGAACGCCCTAGGAAGGCAACCGCTCCTGAGGCTCTCCCCGTCTCCCCTGCAGTGCCCCCGGCCAGCAGAGCACCCCCAGGCGGTCTCTTTGACCCTCTTAGAATGCTCCTTGTAACTTACTGGGAACATCCCAGGAAGGGCAAAGAGGCCGTCCTCGGGTGTTCTGCTGGCCGGGGGTACTGCAGGGGAGGTGGGGGAGGGCCTGGTCCGACTTCCTGTATTTTCACCTTTCCTAACGTACTTGTATATCTGTAGACTGACTTTGATTCTGGTTATGTGCATTCATCCCACCGTCCGTATACGCAGCATCTTTGTACATGTCGAAATAACATGTTGTCAGGGAAAGTCAGGGAGACAGCTGACAAAATGACAGGTTGTGACACAACCTACTAAAATATACAATTTACTCTCCTGAATTTTAAATTTTCCCAGGGGGCCAAGACTCCCGACCCTCACTTTGTATTGAAATAATTTCAATGTTATTCAGGGAAAATGATTTGTTTTGGTCATAAAAAAATAGAGATTTTACACCCTTGTAACTTGTTACTGTGTGTGCAATATCTGTCATGAAGTATATATTTTATCTTGAGATTGTGAAAAAAAATTAAATTAAAAAAAATTACCAGATGAGGGATAATTGTGTCGACTTTTACAACTGTTGTGAAGTCAAGTTAATAGCAGTAATGAACTGTATCGATTTATAAAACCTGCTGAATTATTTGAGAAAAAGGTCGTTAGAATTGATACGACCCTTTTTGCAATAGCTTTAATTTCAGATTGTTTTAAGTTGCCTTTAAATACAAGGTAGGTTGATTGAAGGATTATGAGTCCGTATGATGCGTTGACCTTGTTTTGGGCTAAATGTTATGATGAAATGGTTGCTTCAGTCATGTATCGGCGGCCCCTATAAAATGTCATTTTTCCAGAGATCTTATATTTTGTACCATTCTCATTGTATCATTAAAGTCATCCATTATATTGTCAAGCTTTTCTGCTTTGGTTATTTCTAACAACTAGATAAACCATTCAATGACACATAGTGCTTTGATACATTCATGCATTATGACGGCTATGTGGGCCTTAACCCTTTCCCTGCCGCTTCACTATTGAAAAATTGTTCTCAACCACCGGGTGCATTGCAGATGAATGTGTCCTACTAAAACCGGCACTACACTACAGATAGTGCCCCAGTACTGCATATATGCAGTATCGGTTTTTGGGTACTAAAATACAGTACTGCATATATGCAGTATCGGTTTTACAGTGGTACTGCATATATGCAGTATCGGCAGGGAAAGGGTTAAAGTTAAAGGCTTAATGACATTACCGCATTCGAAGTAATAAGCGTCCTCCCTTTGATAAACGCCCCCACAGCCGTTTGGGGCATTTTCTAGAGTAGACAACCACAATCTTACCCAATTCTTGCAGACCTTAAACTCTTTTAGTATTAAAATGCCTTTAAAATGAATTGCTGGTTATTGACTCAGGGTCCATACCCTGAGGCATATAAGACACCTGGCCTTTTCTTTAAGACGTTTTTTAGCCATTTTAAAATGCTTATTACTCACTTTGTATTTTAGTTAGAAAAAATACAATGAAATGAAAGAATGGGCAACATCGGGAGACAAATATTTCCTTCAAAAAGTAAATCAATATCTCTTTTCTTCTACTCACAAATCAACTGCGATCTTTGCATATTTTTTCTCTCTTTTCTGTAAACACTTAAGTACTGTTAAATGACTACCCTCTAAATGAACTCTCCATAGGCTGCAAGGTTGAAAAAAAAATTGGAGGTGATAGAAATGCTGTTCTCACCAAAGAAGTAGCACATTTCTATCTTTCTGGGATAAATCTACCATCTAACATATTAAAATGCCATCCAACTAAGCTGAAATGCCCTCTATATTATTTAAATCACTTAAATGAACTTCATATAATACCCTGTACATACCAAAAACAAGGATCACTTTTATTTACAATATGGACATGGGAGAAACCTTTTCATTCAGTGTGTGTTGGACATAGACGTGAGAGGTTAAAAGACATAGATAGCCAAGATTTCTTAGGGCACCTGCGTCATGCCACCTATAGGTTGTGTGGTGCAGGTAGTTGTCAGTTCCTGATATGCTATACTTGTGACGCACAATTTGGGTATGCTATCTGAAACGGTGCAGCCAGTATATAATAGGGGGAGCCAGTCAGGAATCCTGGAGAGAACCTGGTATGGTGACCAATGGATGGTATGGATAGTGGACTAGAGTAAACCAAAGGTGCTGAATCCATTTCTGTTATGTGTAGAATGATATCTAGGTCGGAACAAGGTCAAAGGTCACGTCTTTAAGGATCCTATTAATACAAGAGTGCACCCTTTCTCTTTCTTACGAGGATAAATGATACATTTCCCTTCACACGCTCAATCTTGTTTATTCGATCGGCTCATTATTTGATAATGAGTTTATGTAGTTCTTAAAAATAAATGTTAAAAACGCTTATTTAATCATAATATGTCGAATACAGTAATCTGTTATTTTGATCTTGTTTGCAGCTAGGATTTCTAACTGAATGATAAGAGCAGACTTTTAATAACAGTTATAAAAATATATTTACACAACTTGGCACATATCACAGCAGCAGGCAATACACCTCCCGACTGTATCCGTGGTCATGAGGCCCTGAATGTAGTACATGTACAATGTATGAGTAAAGCCCTAGGTCCATGACGACAAAAGCTGTGTTAAAACGGCAATGCACCCCTGTGACACCTGTGGACACGGGCAGTACTGAGGCGTTATGGTAATACTCTGCCTCACAAGGTCGTGGACTTTGGGCATATGACTAGTATAAGTTGGGGACAATGCAAGGATAGCAGGGGGTAAGTCCAGTACGTCATCTATACATGACGTGACGTCAGCAGGTCTACATCTCTTCCATCATCATATTCACTGCCTCTGCACCAAGAAAAGACAGAATGGGAACAATTATGGTATGATAGTGGAGGTTGATGATAATTGGCACCCAAAATTCAAATGTCTAGTATGTTGACCAATGGCAATACCATATTTCCTGTCCTTTCCCACCTACATGTATTCTATATTTAAGCTGGACCCACTTTCTGAGCTGTTACCATTTTGACGCACCCCAATCAATCAATAATATATATTAACTTTACAGTATTTGTAACCTCTTTATGTAGGATTTTACTAGTATTTGGTGAATGTCGGATATATACCAATTTTAACAGCTGACCTTTAAAAATATTTACTGACCATTATTTAAGTACATCTATTTGCCATTGACTGGATTTAAAGCCCATTACTATGATTTTCTGTCCTTTTATCCCATGCATAGGCATTTACAGACCTTTAAGACGCCTTTGATGGCCTTTAAGGCTGCAGAGGTAAACGTGCTCTCATATATATCAATTATTGATACATGAAGCCATTTATTTAGTGACTTTAACAACTCTATATTGGCCTTTAACCTTTTAATGGGGGAGGGAGGGGGGGTATGGAAAATCACTGCTTTGGGCTATCAAATGCAGGTATATCGAGAAATATCTACAATTTGAAAGGCCATATATTGAGTTGATGCTGCCGGTAAGCAATACATGTACTTTTTATTTTTGCAAAATGCCAAAAATCCTATCGGTTTATCAGAATAAAATGGCCTTACCGGTGAAGTTGAAGCGTCCGTCGCCGTCTATGAGCAGCATGTGGAACATCTCGTCGAGTTCCTCGTCCGTGAGCTGCTCCCCCATGTGGGTCAGCGCATGCCGCACCTGGGAGGCGCTCACGAAGCTCGTCTCATCCGACTTGAACACCTGCAGAGAAAAGGTTTAATAGTGGCCTTTTACACATAGCAAGGTGCAATACAACTATGTATAGAGGTCTATCTCTCTATGACATGAACAAGGTGTCAAGGTCCAGTACAGCTAAGCTGTAACGTTGTGTTTAGCACCGTAGGGTTGCATGACGCTAGAAATTAGAATACAGCCCGGGCAAGCAACTTGACAGGGCTGTATTCAAACATCATACAACTCCCATAGGGTCAGCATCGGCGTTACTAACTGGGGCTGCATTAGTGCATCATGATGATCATGCCTCATGGGGTTAATATTAAGTAAAACAGTGTACGGTACTACTTACAGAGAAGGCGTTGGTGAGTTGCTCGGTGGACCCCAGCATACCCCAGGGTCGTCTGGACATCAGGTCCACAAACTCAGGGAACTCTATGATGCCGTTACCTGAAACACGAAAGGCATGCATTGTATATTGGAAAGGTATAATGATTACTCATTACCATCCAGTCACATAGTTCACCCAAAAGGGACTCCGTGGGCTCGTTGGCCGATTGACCTCACCCTGTCCACCCAATCCTAGTGCCACACAATCCTGATCATTGCAGCCCACAGGGCGGTATTTGCTGCCGCAGCCGTGGGAATTGTAGGAAGGGCATCAGTTTTACACGGTGTCTATGACATGCGAGTTGCTAACTCTGATATCTAAATATCAAACTCTGATATCGAAGTTTTAAAGTCCGATACTGATATCAGAGTTCTAAACTTTGATATCAAGGGTGAACAAATGGCTTGCCACAGTATTCCCTGCTCTAGTCCCAAGGACTGCACTCGCGACAGCAATTATCCTGCTTCTGACAACCCTCTCGCCATGAGGATAACCCTCAGTTTATCCCACCCAGGCAGACAAAGCGTCAACTATGTGTTGGACTAGGTGCACCAGCCTGGCACCCTCCAGTCCATTGAAGATCTGCATCATGGCTCTCAATAAGTTCATGTGGAAGGCTGACCTGCTCGGGCCTACCGCCAGCTATGAATAGACCCGTTGGATGTCTACAGGTGGATGACCTCTATTACCGACTATTTCTATTACTTCTGGCAATGTCTCCCCATATAACCAGAGTAAACTCTCCAGACCAGGGGTGCAGAGGGGTCCTCTCATCAAGTGAGGCCAAAGGCCTGTTTCAGGTAACATGGGCAGAAAATGTAGGGTCGGTAGGTCGGATTTTTTAAAAACATGAAAGCACTGGCCAGCCTCTCTGAAGACCCTAAATGTGACCAAAAAAAGTGTAAAAATATGGAAATTTCTTCAAAATTGCATAAAAAAAACCTTCGTTTCTTTTGGGCCTAAGTCACCTTTTTATTGCACCAGGTCGAAAAGTGGCTTTGAAAACAGCTTACATTTTACCCCTCTGCAGCCACCTATATGATGACAGTAGTGATTTCTAATTACCAGATGCATTTGTCTCTGCTATGAAAACTAAAACTGTAGACAGTTCTTACCGTCAGCGTCTATCTCGGCTATGATGGCGGCTAGTTCCTTCTCGGTCGGGTTCTGCCCGAGTTGCCTCATGGCGATGCCGAGCTCGGCAATGGTGATGGTCTCATCTCCGTCAGCGTCAAACAGGTTAAACACCTCCTTAATGGCTGAAGGTACACAAGGTAGGGGGAAGTGTAAGTCCTGATGTAATCACGTGTGGGTAGCAGATTTTTGATTTTTCCCAAATAGCCTACATTATAGCAGATATTATAATGCATACTATGGTGCCTATGGTACGGATAGATTTTCTCTGGCGAGTTACTCAGATCTTTGTTAGATGCTATAGTTTGTTTCCTCAAGCAATAAGGCAGAGGCTTTTATGGTTGTATTTAAAGAGTGGACTAACTCCTGTTCCTTTTAATGCAGAGACTCCATCAATAATTGAAATAAAAACATCTTCTTGACAGGGCACAGTATACGAGCCCTAACGTTAATCATGTATACAGACACAGCATATAGAAAAAACAAAAACAAAAACAGTTAATAGAGCAGTCCCTCAAAAGAAATAATGTTAAAACAATAGAGTACAACAAACCTTAACTAAACGGGTGCAAGAAGCAGAAGGATATCCAGAACGACACGACAAAGGAGAAAGACAATGGGTGAGGACATAAGCAAAACAAGAAGAACAAGAAACACTAAAAGATTATTGGAAGGTGCTGTATATGGGAGATGGGACGAGAAGAAGGATGCAGAGTAGAAAGCAAAAGACAGTGCTATCAGTCACGCAGAAAGGGTTATATGTGCGGGGCTTCCTTTCGGTGCAGTTACCCAAAAGAGCATGCAACAAAAGCAAGAAGATCGCACAGAGGGGTTAATTCAATGAACCATTATGCATCAATGCATGCCCTATAACAGTCAAGATACATTAATGCAGTCTTGGCAAGCAACTCCCCAGTGCTGCGTTCATGCATCATGACGGGAAAAGTCATAACATATTAAATCATCATGCGGTCCTTAAAAGGTTAAGAAGACCAACAAGAAGAAGAGCATGAAATAGAGAACCGGCCACTTACTCGCAGGTACTGCATTGCCGCCCCATTTTAACCGTTCTGGATTTATCAACTCTACAAGGTCGGCATGATGCATGAATGCGGCCCTGGTGATTAGACTTCACACTCAGAAAAATCAGCGTCATTGTCACTAAAACTCAGGTGAGAGTGGTTTTAGCAACAATGACGCTGACTTTTCTGAGTGTGTTGGCAGGGCTGAATTCATGCATCACGACGACAAAGGTCATAGTATGTTGAAGCACCATGCGGTCCTTAAAATGTTAACAGGACAAACAAGAGGAAGAGCATGCAATAAGGAAAACACACAAATAATGCAAAAACAATAAAATGAAGTCATTATTAATATCATGAAGCACCAAAGAAGTATCAGCGAGTAACTCGCTGGCACTGCATCATCTGTATCAACCACATAGTCACTATGGGGTTGATACATTTGGGGTACAATACCCACGAGTTGCCATGATAACAAATGGGCATAATCCATGCAGTTAAGAACTCTACTGCCCTTGAAGGGCCAACACTCCTCCCACCTACCTTCTATTTGGTCCTCATTGAGCTCGGCGGGCTGTGAATCAGTAAGACCAGTGTTAGGGTCAACTTTACCCTTCTTCTTTTGTAGATGAGCCATTACTCAGTGTATTAATGTTCAACTAAATGCTCAACTTAATCAATAATAATATATCCGTTTGAAGCACACAAAGTTAGTATCAATCCTGTTGTTGTATACAAAGTATCAATCCTTTTGTTGTATACAAAGTATGTAAATCAGAAACCACAATGAATGCTTCCTAGAGCAATCTTTATCAGAGACAAAAACTGGGCTCCCAGTATAAATATCCAGCTCAGAGATTCAGCTTAATAAGTGATAAAATATCCCTTTGATGATATACAAAGTATGTAAGATATCCCTTTGAGGTTGCAGGAATCTTTATCAAAGAGTTCCCAGTGTGAATGTCCAGCTTAGAGATTCAACTTAATAAGTAGTAAGATATCCCTTTGATGTATACAATGTATATGTTCGTCCACAATGTATATTGTATAGGCAATGATCTATCAGAGGCAATAAACTGGTTCTGAAGGTGGCTTGGACCTTAACAGAGGAGGATTGCTGTGGATGATTTAAACTCCTCTAAATCAGTATCACATAACACTGTGTGTAGCTCCTCCTCCCTGCAGTTACCAAGTCCATAAATCTCCCTCCACAATGCCGACTGTAGTAAGATACCAGAGGCAATGCCCAGACTGGATCCAGGTGGCTTTAACCTCACCAAAGGCCTTTGTTGATTGTTATTTTGTGCTTTTTAAGCTAAAGTCAATGCTCTAATATTAAAGCCCCAACCTGGTGGTAAATATAACAATTCAATTAATCAGAATACACAAGGTATGTAATACTGGAGCTACAAAAGCAATAAACCCTGCTGTGCATTAATCCAGGTATGGTGTGACTCCAAGGGGTGCAGTGTGTTGAATGTTAGATCCCTACTGTGTGTGATTTTAAAACTTGCTGTAGATTTTAACCCTTTAAGGACGGAATGATATGACCTACGGCTGTTAGAATGCACCGATGCAGTGTTGGCAATTAAGTAACTAACCGCGGCTGCAGTCATGCATCTTGCTCACCCTTCAGGAGTGTATCAAACCCACTATATTAGCACGAAGCATGAATGCATGTATGCAACACTGGTGGGTTACTCACCAGGGCTTCATGAAATCATCATGCAAATAAAGGGCATCGAGTATTAAAGCAATATGCAGACCTTAAAGGGTTAGAGGTATTGCAGATATTTGAGTTGAGAATTCAGTGCTGCGGAGTGGTTGTGAAGATCTATCCAATTAATTCCACAGCCTGGTTCATAAAGCCCAAACCCCATGCGATTTTCTATTGATCGGAAATGTTTTGGGCCCAAAAGTCCCCGTGGATTTTGGTCGACTCTTGCATAAAAACTTTACCATCTTAAAGATTATTGGAAGATCCTTGCTTATAAATGTTAGAATTGCCTCCAGTATGACATTAATATTTCTGTAGGCTCTTTAATGAGTCACTGTAGGGCAAAAGATGTGAATATATTGCCCATAACCGTGCAGTGATGCAAGGATAATTTCTGGATTACAACTGTTAGCATCATTAACTAAATAGTTTGATCTTAGGTTCAAACCAAATTGCAATAATTTCTTGTTGGCACAGTCTGAACCTTTATCACAAGTTTAGGGAATTGTCCCAAAATCGCAAAGCTTTACCAATACTCCGGCCTTTCGTACCCAAATCATAATGATGGATTGAGCTTTACCCATCCCCGATAGCCCAAAAGCACACGGGCTATTGCAAGACCTTTGCCTTTTATAAGGCCTCACCCACGGGTAGCCTACCATTTCTAGTAGTAGGCTCTTCTTGTCAACTAGCGAGGGAATCGTAGGTGGTGAAAGTGTAGATCTATAGCTTTAGATCCCAAAGTCAAATATATAATTAAACTCAAACCTCAACCACGATGTGCTTTTGGGCTATGGGAATGGGTAACGCTCAATCCATCATTATGATGCTAGGTACGAAAGGCCGGAGTATTGGTAAAGCTTTGCGATTTTGGGATAGCTTTGCGAATAATTTGGCCATCAATTAGTTGAAGTATGCACCCAAATAGTCCAACCTTTCTAATTCTCAGATATTTCCCCAGTTGAATAATAATGTGGGTTTTGGCCTTGAGGATGTTTCTGCTTCAGTTAGACCCCCAGCAGTACTTGTGACCCCCCCGCCCCCCGCCTACCTTCTCAACCCCTGACACTACATTATGTGAGTGCACTTTGAACTGGCGGCCTAAACTAAGGCCTAACATGGATCTATTGAACCTCCAGTAGGCCTACAGTAGGCGTGTTTAAACTCGTTAAGAGCAACATAGCACTTTAATGGATATGTCTTTAATGTTCTATAAAGCGTGTATCGGTATAATGCATGAATCATTGAATGCAGCCCATTTCAGTAACTCGTCAGTTCTGCACTCAAGTATCATATTGGATTACTCCTGGAAGGTCTGCATGATGCATGAATGCAGCATTGGCAGGTAAACTTGACAGGGTTACACGTCTGCATCATGCAGACCGATTGCACGGCACATTAAATCACTATGCTGCCCATAAAGAGCTAGGCCCCACCTCCTTCAGGAGCTCCTTGAGAGTCGAGTCAATAAAAGGACACCAATATTGACTAGAGGTGTGTGAATACCTTTACAGGCTGGGGGGTTAATCCTTTAAGGACGGCATAATGCCTTGATGCATCATGCCCTTGGTCATCATGATGCATGAATGCAGCCCTCACTAGTAACTCGCCAGTGCTGCATTCAAGCATCATGCTGACCCTATGGGATTGAGACACTTCCGAAGAATCGGTATGATGCACTAATACAGCACTGGTGAGATACTTGCCGGGGCTGCATTGGTGCATCATGACAACAAATGTAATCTTTTAGCGACATCCGTCCTTGAAGGGTTACTCCTTTAAGGGCAGCATGCTTCCTCAATTAAAGCTGCAAGTTCATTTTGTCGTCATGATGTACATACGCAGCACTGGTGAATAATTGGACAGTGATTCATCAGTGCATCATTCCTACCCTTTGGGAGTGTATCAAATCGCATAGGGTCGGCATTATGTAGGGATGTAGCATTCAGGAGTCAGTAACCACTGCTGCATTCATGCATCATGCCAATAAAAAGGCAGAAGTGCATTAAATCAAGCAGCCTATGCTGCCCCTAAAGGGTTACAAGTATACAGTAAACACGTGGAGGGCAGGGACTGAGTACCTGTACGTGCTGCTTCACTTATTTCACTAATTATCGCTCAGTATGTTTCTATAGGGGCTTCTGTGTGAGAAGGAACAGGTTATTGGCGGATATAGTGGACAATATTGAATTCTATACATAATACTTATAGGGTTAGGGAACAGATTGTTATCGGAGCGTGAGGAGCTACTCTGTCTATACAACTATAAGCATCTATTATTTTAAATAGATTTTGGTGTCTGAGTTGATACCGTTATCGTCTTCGCCTGCAAGTCGTTTTTTTCTATACTTTTTAGGCCGGGGGTGAGAAATACAAGATTTACTTTATCAAAGTAAGTAGTTTCAAACTAAAACACACCTTTCTTCTTTCTTCTGATCCCATCAAAGCATGACCCCCAGGTTTTGTTTCAGAGGGTTGTGCTCCTCTTATGGTGGATTATCTAAGACAACACGGGGGTGTTAGGGTAATGTTTGATGGTGTTAGGCTGGAGTGGGGATCAGTGTACCATTAACAATTTAAGGGCAGCATAGTGCTTTAATAACTACTCCTTTTTTGTCGATATGAGGTATGAATGCAGCCCAGACGAGTGGCTCGCCAGTGCTGCATTTATAACCCCTATGGGGTAGATACTCTCAATCCGAAGGGTCAGCATGATGTACCAATGCATTGCTGGTGAGTATATCACCAGTGCTGCATTGGTGCATCATGACAAATAATAAACAAGGACCTGTAATCCTTAAAGGGTTAACCGATAGGTCAATAGTGCTAAGTGAGTCAGGATCAATATACATGAGTCTACATGAGGGCACCATAGCCTGGGGGAGAACTCTCTCCCTGCATAGCAATGGACTCCTACCTCTACCCCAACCTGCAAGAGTACTGTCGTATGTATGGTAAGGTAATTAGCATCACCATCTCTACATATTGACTGTATCTATGAAAGGAATGACCGCATCTATGAGGTGAGGGAGAAAACCGCTAGCGAGGCAAGCCCCCTATACTCTTTGCGAAGGATATCAAGTGTTTTTTCTTATTTGCCTGGACCCACATACCTAGGCTACTACCATAGTAGGCAGGGCCAGACAGACCACAGCCTTGATATCTCAGACATGGTTCACTGAGGAGAGATCACAAGGTAGACCACCAGCATGAAGGCCCGGGCCTGCGCATAATTATGGGCAGCGGCTGCCAATACAGCTTGGTTAGTGACAATCACAGTAGTCCAACAAGTGACCGCTCAAGTTTTGTCATCTTTTACGATTCCAGTATGCCCATTGGTATTATGGAAGGCTCCTGATGAGGTTATTCTACTCCTTCATGACCCCATCATGAAGGTCCCCACTAAGACAGGGGGAGTTTAAGCCTGTGATAAAAGGGGAGTCAGGTAGGCTGGCGCAGAGATAGAGAACATGCAAAAAGTATTCATTTGTTGTGAGCAAAGAACTGCTTTGCGACTGCAAGGATTTCAGCTCTTGTGGATCTAATCCTAAGACCAATTGTTAAACTAACAGACTCATATCTTAAGGACACGGGTCATTTCTTACAGAAAATATCTGAAGCAGCTGACAAGATATCAGAGAAAACCTTACTCTGCAGTCTAGATGTGAGCGCCCTCTACACGAACATTCCCAATGAGGAAGGACGATGCTCCATAGCCAGGTGGCTGGCCAAATATAGACCCGAAGGAGGTCGTGAAACTGGGGAGCCATCGAACACGAGTATCCTCAGTCTCCTGAAAATGGTGTTAGAATTTAACAACTTTGACTTCAATGGAGACCATTACCTCCAAACGGGAGGCACAGCCATGGGAACCCGGGTGGCACCAAGCTTCGCCAACCTATTCATGGCCGACTACGAGGACAAATTTGTCTACACGTACCACCAACAACCCACAATGTGGGTGAGGTTCATAGACGACATCTTCCTCCTATGGGACCATGGGGAAGAGGAACTGAAACAGTTCATCGCACACTTGAATGGATCACATGATTCAATCAAATTCACTCACGAGATCTCAAACAAAAGTGTTGCCTTTCTTGATACGGTAGTGAAAAAACAGGGGAATATGTTGGTCACTGACCTCCACAACAAAAGTACTGACGCGCATAACTACCTGCATTTCCAGTCTGCCCACCCAATACATTGCAAGAAGGTCAATTCCTACGGATACGACGCATCTGTACATATACAGATGACTTCATCAGGCAAAGTCTGATCAAAGCCGCACATTTCAAGTGCCGCGACTATCCAATAAAACTGATAGCCGAGAGCCTGGTCAGAGCCCTATACCAACCGCGGCCTGACCCTCTGAAATATGGCGAAAACGCCAAGACCAAACAAGATGGCGATGTTGCCATTTGTGTCACAACATTCCACCCGAGTTTCAACAACGTGCAAAAAATTGTGAGAAAAAACTGGGACATCCTGTCAACTTCGGCAAGAACCAAACACCTACATGAACAACGCCTCATCATAGGCCTGAGGAAACCACCCTCCATGAGAGACTACCTAGTGAAGTCCAAAGTAGACTTCCACCCAGACAGACCAAAGAAACACCGTGCGGCTATAGGGGGCCGTCTCTCAAACGAGTGCACAACAAAGAATTATAGGTACTGCCCACTAATCAACACCAGTGGCACGATAACATCAGGATCCACTGGCTTCAGCTATACTTCAAAGACCAATGTGTCCTGCAAGAGTAGCAACTTGATATATTGTCTGTCTTGCAAACGCTGCAAACAACAATATGTGGGACAAACGCTGCGGAGACTAATGGACCGCTTCTCGTCCCACCTGGGTCACATTGGGAATATTGACAACAAACACATTGGAACCCAAATGGGCGCCCATTTCAATACCAATGGACACCAAGGCCTCAAGGATGTGGAAATACACATCGTGGACTTCATACATAGAGCTCCACGCACCGATATAGCGCTGACACTGCGCAACAAGATCGAACGGAACTGAATGTTGAAACTCAAAACACAAGTTCCGTATGGTTTGAATCTAATTGACGCACCGAACTTTTAGAGTCAAAGACATCACAAAATAGTGGGGTGGGACCCCCCTTGCCTCGTCCAAAAACACACGATGTTACAGGGATCTCACCTCCATACTATGACCCATAGGGTCCCATGAGTATTAGAAAAGAAAAATAATCCCAATAAAATTGGCTTTGTTTCATTTCTAATACCCCAATGTGTTGTCACTAGGGCATATGGAACCAGAAACTGGCCCATCCCCCTTCTGCTAGATCTCCTGTGTCTACACACCCCAGTGGACCCTGTCTAATAAATTATTTATTGGATAGAAAATTAGTGACAATGTCACAAGCCTAATTTATCACCATAAATTAAGATGCCTGATGAGACCCGAGGGGTCGAAACCTAAATATTACATCACACCAGGATTAAAAATCCAGGACCTGTCTAAATAAATGCTTGGACAATAATTACCTATCTGTGGAGAGTGTAACATTCACACAGATAGAGTGGGACACTCTGATTGGCTGAGGCCCCTTTGTGATGTCACATCCTGTGTCTGTGACAATGGATGCTGGGAGATCACCATAGCAACATAGTGGGTCAGAGCTTGTAAAATGCTCATTTGATTAGGTAGCGTCATGGTGGAAGGGAGTTCCCCCAACTCCGTCAAAATAGAAGAACTGCTTTGTGACTATACATGGGTGCTCAGAATTTTGACCTTGTCGCCGTGTCGATTTTTAGCAAGAGGGCCGTGTCGCCGTGTCGATTTTTATTTAATGCATTATGGCCTAATTGACTGTGTCCGTCGATTTTTAAACCCCCCGTGTCGCACGTGTCGATCTTTACAACCCCCCGTGTCGCCGTGTCGCACGTGTCGATTTTTACCCATGTATAGTCACTGCTTTGTAGAGAGTGTAACTACTACTAGTATACTGACTTAGACAAACACTAAACAGCCTGAGGTTATGTATGGTAGACTAGACATTGTTATGTACCAACCGGGCTCTGCTGCCAGTATGTAAGGACTAGAGACTCCTGGTGAAGAGGTAATCGGCTGTTAGTTCAGGACTTGGTACCATGAGGACCCTTACCTAGTTGTGGCAGGAGTATAGACTAGGTACCATCAGGACCCTTACCTAGTTGTGCAGGAGTCTGGGTGGGACAAGGTGGTATCAGGACCCTTACTTAGTTTTGGCAGGAGTCTGGGTGGGACAAGGTGGTATCAGGACCCTTACTTAGTTGTGGCAGGAGTCTGGGCAGGGCTATAGATACCACCAGAACCCTTACCTGGTTGTGGCAAGAATACAGATAGGACTAGGTACCACCAGGACCCTTACCTAGTTGTGACAAGAGTATAGGTAAGATTTGGTACTATCAGGGCCCTTACCTAGATAAGATTGGGTACTATCAGGGCCCTTACTTAGTGGTGGCAGGAGTCCGGGCAGGGCTAAGTACCACCAGGACCTTTTCCTGGTTGTGGCAAGAGTACAGGTAGGATTAGGTCCCATCAGGACCCTTCCTGCACAGGATTATTGTGTAAAGTAACAGGCTGGCTCTCTGCTAAGACCACTTCATACATGCCTGCTAATGGACATTGGAAAGTGAATACATGTGTCAAAGTAATGTCAATAATGCCAAGTCAAGCAGCCATTTACATGTCAGGTATATATTCATATATCCAGGTCCATGTTGGCCCTAGGTGTTTGATACACTATCCAAAGGTCAGCATGGTGCATGAATATGTCCCTGCCGGGTAGCCGCACCAGAGCTGCATTCATGTATCATAACGATAAAAGGCAGACTGATTTATTGCAGTATACTACCTGGCGTTTTGAATAGGAGTGCTCTCTGTGGGGGAAGTTATTGGAAGTTGCTTATTTATGACAATTAACCTATGCATTAATCAACCCTTTAAGGACGGCTGTCGCTAAAAGATGACATTTGTCGTCATGGTGCTGTATTGATGCATCATACCCACCCTACGAGAGTGTCTCAACCCTGTAGGGTCGTCATGATGATTGAATATCCTATTGTCAAACTTTTCCAAAAGTCCCCAGGTCGCTTGTAGCAGGTCACCAGCTCGCCTCGAAATCAGCCCAGGTCGCCAGGTCGCTTTTGACCCCTCTGGAGCCACAATACAACCAGTTCAATGTATCTCCTGTCTCAAAGTTGTACTGCTGGACCATGAATGAAGGTGAATGAGTTTGACAGTAGATGGCATCACTGTTGTGTGCACTTCCGCTGGGAATGTGGGATACACCACTGCTGCCATCTATCTCAACATTGGTTTTTAGCCTAAAGTGGGTCAGTGGTACAGTACTGCAGCCACATGGTTATTGTATACATAGTAGGACTAGTAGGGCATGTGGGGCACAATCTGCACACCCAGTATAATACATAATACACACTAATGTGTACAGGACTGTGTCAGCCTGATGTGTATGCAGCAGCACAACAACTGGTATGTAGAATATCTGCTCATAACAGTTCATATACTCTGCCATTGCAATATAGCACTACAGATAACTCAGACTCTTCTGAATGGGGTGACCCCGGGGGTGACCCCAGACGGGGTGTCCCCAGATGCTTCCACAGGAAGGCTCTGGTAACTACCACTATGACCTTAACCTTTTAGCAATCCATGTTGGTAGGTTGTGTTGGAACCAGTGAATAGAAACCAGAATGTATGGTGGGAATTTTCCATCATACCTTCTGGGTCAAATTCCCCCCGTCTATCTCCCCCTGCCAATCCCTACCTCTGCATTTCCATCCCTGACCTACCCCTTGCCTATCTACCCTTCTTATACCCCTACTCAATCCTACCTTTCTCCCCTTCCCCTATTTATTCCCCCCCCTATTTTTAACCTGCTTCCCATCCCTCCCTTACCTATCCTGCTATCATACTCTCATTACCTCCCCCTTGCCCATCCCCACTACCCTTCCCCCACACCCCTTTCAGGCTACCCCACCTTACACATCCTCCCCCCAATCTATCCTGCCCATTGCCTTTCCTCTCTCCAGTCTATCCTTCCCTTTGCCTATTCTCTCTCCAATCTATCCTTCCTCTTTCCTCACTCTACCAGTATATCTTGGCTTGCTACCTGGGCCTTAGTAATTATTAGTAACTAGTATACATAATTCACCTAAATTACACCCCTTTGCTGTCTAGTATGTCACAACAAATATTTCTCCTCTCCTACTTGCAGATTGACCATGACTTGAAGTGGAGATTGACATCCCACTGTCACAGTGCAACTTTAAAGTTGCCCAAAATATCTTTACTTGTTGAGCAAGGCCACTCTGTTGCTGTCTCACCGACGACACTCACACTCAACAACATGGCAGGGAGCAGTGAATCTCAGTTGGGTTTAGATGATTTAAATATTTCAGATGATTCTGTTGATTTGTCTGGTTGGACCAATTTCAAAGACCCTGAATCCCAGAAGAAGAGGTCTGATATCATCCACAACATAATACAGGCTGATTGCCCGGACCAATTGAGGACCCTTCTGGCAGGTGGTTGGGATGTGAATGAGGAACTGATTGGTTACGAACCATGTGAGCCTTTGCTCCATGCAATTATGTACAGTGGGGCTAGTAATAAACAGGGCTCAGATATCGTCAATGTCCTGCTGGAGTACGGAGCAAATCCTAAAGTGGCACACAGGGTTTACATAGGAGTATATGGAGAAGAGAACAATGAGTCCAATTGGGTATGCCGGACTGCGGTACATGAAGCAGCAATAGTAAGGTGCCCTGTGGTGCTGCAGATGGTATTCGACGCTGGTGCTGAATTCTCGCCATGTGAATCGGAAAACCCGCTGACGCTGGCTCTACAAAAAGATGACTGCCCACCTGAACTCATCGAGCTACTTCTAAAACATGGGGCAGAGCCAAACTATCACAGGAAAGAGACGGATGTTCCGTTAGTATTGGTTATTGCAAACTATCTTTCCACAGAGAAAGTGGATACAGTCAAGATTGTCAAACTTTTGTTGGAGCATGGTGCAAACCCAAATGTAGCACACAGGGTAAATATAGGAGGATGGGGAGAGACTAAATGGGTGCAGAGGACTGTACTACAAGAGGCAGCAAAGAAACAGTGCACTGATGTAGTAAAGATGCTTCTTGATGCTGGCGCTAAATGTACAACATCTGATGGGTTACAAAACCCACTGGCGCTGGTAATAGAGTATTATAGATGTTCACCAGATCTCATCAAACTGCTGTTAAAACATGGAGCGGATCCAAATGATCATGATGATCAACCTGAACATATTCCTTTGGCTGCTGTACTAAAAAACGCCATGTATGCTCCTCTACCGGACACAGTGGTTACTATTATACAGCTCTTGCTGGAGCATGGAGCGAACCCAAATGTGGCATACAGGGAAGATATTGGGAAATATCCTGAAGAGAAATGGGTACAGAGGACTCCTCTGCATGAAGCTGCAAGTAGAGGGTGGACTCTGGCAGTGAAGATGCTTTTAGACGCTGGTGCTAAATCAGATGAATTTGAAAACCCATTAGCACTGGCTCTACAAAATACTGACTGTCCTCCTGAGCTTATTGAACTACTGATAAGAAGCAATGGAGATTTAATTTTTGATATAGAGTCTGGAGAATTTGTGGATGAGCCCCAGCCTTTGCTTCACAAATTGACACAGTACACGTCCTGTGGAGGCTCTCACCGATTTCTACAACAACAGCTTGACCTATACTTCCTGAATGGAGGCAACGTCAATGCTGAGGATGGTGAGCACAGAACCGCCCTAGAGCGTGCCATCATAGAGGACGTTCCTACTAACACCATTCAGTGGCTCATCAGGCATGGGGCAGACATGCCGCTAAAACTCACGCTGCTTAAAAGGCGTTTTATTCCACCGCAATGGAACCAATTTCCTGACACGCCTCTGATCCTGCTGCAGGCTGGTATGAGGGTCTCACATAGAGCACAGAAACAGCTCAGCAACATGGAGGCTGCCATTTCTTGTAGCCTGCAGAACAATGATATGGGGGATGATGATTTGCGAATTACAATTCAGGAAATGTGGGAGCAGCTAGAGAAGATGGAGAAGGAAGAGACATTTTGGTGTGATAGGCAGAAATGCACCTTCCCTCAGTATTGGCCTCAACAGATGAATGACTTGCAGGAATTTAGTGATGAGTCACTGCAGGTCTATGTGGAGGTACATTCCCCATGTTTACCATTCTGGTCTTTGGTGTTAGACCAGATTCAGAGAATTCAGGAGTTTCTGAGTCAGCCCCAGTCTCTACAGTGGCACTGCCGCCGCTGTGTGCGGGAGAACCTGGTGTCCCTTCAACCATCTGTGGTGAAGACTCTCTCTATACCAGCAACACTGAAACGCTACATTCTATGTCATGAGATATGAGTGTTGCGTTGTGTGATTGGTCGATTAACTGATATAGGGATATATTATGATGTGCAATATTATTTTTCATGTAGTAAGTGTTTGTGTTTAAAGGATTTAAAGCTATAAACAATGTTGGCCAAGTTTATTACTATGGATACATATCACACTAGACTGCATGGAACTAGGAAGGTGTAAGCATTTTCTTAGATCATATTTACTGTCCAGATTATGTGTAGAAACGAGAAGAAGCGTAGTGCCTTTGACCAGATTAATTATCATCTTATACACAAAGGCAATTTAATATCATCTGAATGTTCAATGTTAAAACTGACAACTATAATCGTTAAGGTGGTGGACCAATATCAAACAGGGAGACAACGAAAGTGAAATCAACATTGAAATGAAATTGAATAAGGAGACAATTAATTTGAAGCTAGATCCAATATATTTTGAAAAGTCCCTTTTTATTGATTATTACTACGATTGTGTATCTGGCCCAATATTGAATCAATGTGACTGTATCTTTGAATATTATCATGTGAAATAAAATACGTTATAGAGTTCATTGACTTTCTGTGAGTTCTCTGCCTGAGTGCCCAAGGCTAAAGTTCAACCGAACTAATATCCAACAGGAACTAGAGGAAAATAGCCTAGTGGTGAACAACCTGACCTAACAGCACTGGATAGTGACTATGAATGGGGAATAATGTGTTCTCATCAACATTGTAATATAAAACTTTTTAGCCAAAAAGCCTGCATGTTACTATAGCTCAAAGGGGTTGGCCCGCGCTGAGGGGGGGCCGAAAAAAAATTTCAAGCCACTCGTGCGAAAATCCACCGACCCTCCCTAATTGCCTCTTGTCTATATAGCAATAATGGTAGTTGCAGGTCTAAGTTGTACAACACCTTCCCAAATTGATAAGACAATCAATTGAGTATGTAGCAGTTAAACCACTGCCAGAGGCATCTATATACGTATTATAAAACAGGTGAGATCACACTACTAAAATGTAAACTTTGGTCATAAAAAGGGGGTCTGGATGGGGGGGTCCCAATTTCCCATGTCGATTTTAAGTAATGACCATGTCGCCCTGTCGATTTTAAGAAATAGCCATGTCACCATGTCGATTTTAAGAAATGTCCATGTCCCATGTCGCTATCTCTAATATTCCTCATGTCGCATGTCACTAGGCCCAAAAACGGCCATGTCGCCATGTCGAATTTAGTGGTCCACACCCATTAAAAACATATATTATTTCCCTATAGTGATCATTCTGGTGGCTCCATATAATTATATGTGCGGCCATGTTAGTTCCGTCCACAGAATATTTTGTGAGATTCAGCTCGGTAACAGACTCCCATACACCATAGTTGCCAGGAACAGGCTACATTGTCAAAGCAGAACCAAGGTCTCACGAGATTGTCAGTGTAAACATCATCGTTGCGGGAGCTCATGTCACAGCGCTATATACATCTTAGCCCTCCTCTGTTTTAGTTGTTGTTAGTACCTGGTTATGAGTAGCCAGTTCCTTTCATGGCCTTACTCTTTATAATGACTTCATATGAATTGCAGCCATACATAAGTCAAACCCCATTCAGGAAATTCAAATTTACAAAGCTATAACGGCCTCCACCACAATAGTACTTTGTGAATATGTATGTTTAATTACCCATGACTCAAAATTTAATCTAGCTTAACACTTCAAAGGCTACACAGTGGTTTGATGAATTAGGGTAGATTCACCTGGAGTCCTACACATACCTTGAGATGGTGGACACTTGATTTTGCGTTTATTCAAGCATTTTAAGCTCTTAATTTGTAAATAATGGAAAAGTTTAAGTGTCATTCTTTCCAGACAAGAAACACTGGAAGGACTACAAATTTCAGTGTTTGCCTCATAGTGAATCTATCCTTCGTCATCATGCTGCGAGAGTGCAGACCTGGTGAGTGACTAGCGAGTGCTGCATTTGAGACATCATCACAACCCTCATCAACGGGAATGATGCACTCCTAAATGGTCAGCATGATGCATGAATGCAGCCCTGGCGAATAGACCCACCAGGGTTGCATTCATACATCATAATAACGAAGGGTATAACGCAATTGGACCATAAAAGATGCAATTTGACTTATATTTATAAAGGGAATAAAGATATCGAACAAAAAGCGATCGACCATACAATTGAAAAGTAATCTTTTATTTTACAAACTACCAAATGAAGAGAGCAAGATTATCATAGATCTACTCGGAGAATAAAATAGCATATTATTGACCTCATCATCAACATGATTATGCTTCAATTCAAGTCAAGACCTATTCAAGAAAACCTAATAAATGCATCAACTATAGGGTATCAGGGTATATTATTTGTCATATCATCAACACAATGTATACATGATTCAATTCAAGTCTGGTAAAAAAACACACAACAAATTTATGAATTATAGGGTATTAGGGTATATTATTGGCCATATCCATGCATGCTTCAATTCAAGTCAAGACCTATTCAACAAACCCTACTACATGTATCAACTATAGGGTATATTATTGGCCATATCATCAACACAATTGTATACATGCATGCTTCCATTCAAGTCAAGACATATTCAACAAACCCTAATTAATGTATCAACTATAGGGTATTAGGGTATATATATATATATATATATATATATATATATATATATATATATATATATATATATATATATATATATATATATATATATATATATATATATATATTGGCCATATCATCAACACAATTGTATACATGCTTCAATTCAAGAAACCCTAATAAATGTATCAAATATAGTACAATGCAGTAGGGTATAGTGTCAATAGACATGGACAATTGCCCAACCTCCAATTAATGTCCCCCACTCACCTGGTTAGCAGACATCCTGGACGTAGACGAGGTGGGTACAGCCTCAGGTAACAGTGATACACACAAACTCCACCTAATAATGCCAAAACTGCTGTTAATTAATGAAGCTATCCGTGCTGTATTCTGCCAAGTAGAGCAGCCCCCTATGGACAAGTAATGGACAAGGTGTAAGTCTGGCAGTGACTGTGTGAGTGTAACTAACTGAGTGAGACACGGTTCTCATGCCGGGGGGGGGGGGGGGCTACCAGCAGGGGCCCTTTCTATGGTTATTAACTGATTAATCCGTTTAGGCGGCTATAAGCCTAATAGTATAGGTACAGGAGTGGGCCGCCGCCGCCGCCGCTGTTACACTCTCCCCCCGAGGCTTGGTCTGAAGGCTGTAGGGTGGCAGAACTCTGAAGGGGTCAAGTCTCAACACTGTACAATATGGAGTGCCATTTTGTTTATATTTTTTATGGCTAATAATTTTTGTTGTGATTTCCATTTAGATGGTACATCTACTAGATCTGTAGGAAAGGGTTCAGGCCGACCCAACACCCATTTGATACAAGAACATAATATTTGATCGGTTTTCTTTGGCATCGTCCGATTTTCCCCATATGTTAAAATCTATTTACCGATAAATGTCTTCTAAATTATATATATAACGGTATCATATTTGGAGGATGTGCACAATAAGAATATTAAGATATCCATCATTTTCGGCTCTTTCCTTGTGAATAATGGTAAAGTTTAAGTGTTATTCTTTCCAAAAGAAACAAACACTAGTTCTGAGTCATGTTGTACATGAACAACTTCAAATTTCCCTGTCCGACTCAAGGTATGTGTCCGACTCATGGTGAATCTACCCTGTATATGTGCAGGTCACTTGACGCCACGTTTAGATTGTATCCCTTGTGTTGTTTTTCTATGCCTAGTAGGTGCTAATGTAAGGTCGGGCATCACCCCCCCCCCCACACTCACCAAAACCTGCTAGATATTAACCCTTTAACGGCGGCATAGTGCTTTAAAGTACGTTCAGTGGTCATGATGGAAACCAGCCCTGCATTCATGATACTGACCCTGTGGTTTTGATACACTCCAGGAGGATGGGCATGATGCCCCGACACAGGCACAGAAGTGACTTGTTGGCGGCAGTGCATTTAGTGCATCAGCCGGGTGCATCATGATGACCTAAAAATGAAGCATTGATGTGTAATTTTGTACTTACCCCTTCAAGGACGGCATGATGCACTAAAGCATCATGTCCCTGTTCGTCATGATGCGTTAATGCATGAATGAGTAACTCGCTAGTGCTGCATTCATGCATCATACCGACCCTACAGAGTTGAGACACTCCAAAAGTGTCGGCATGATGCACCAATCCAGCACCAGCGAGTTACTCAACGGCGAGTTAATGCATTGATTCATCATGACGACAGGTGTAATCTTTTAGCATCATGCCGTGCTTAAAGGGTTATTAAAGTTTCCGTCTATACGCCTACATCCACCTACACGTGTACTACATGTAACTAAATGGCTATAGTTATCACAAAGGACCCTGTTTGTACCCCATGTACAATGAACTAGACCATATTGTCCAGGTGCCATATTAACGATCATAAATCAGACCAGGCACCCATCCAACTCCAGGCATGGTTATGAGTAGGCCTATTGTCAGCAAAGGGAGGGCCCAAATGGGTAAAATCGACAAGGTGACACTGTTTTAAGCCTTTTGGACAAGGGACAAGTGACTGCTGGGGGGTTGGCGACAAGGAACAACCCCACTTTTTTTTAACTGACAAGGGACAAGACCCACTTGTTAGGATCGAGATCGAGGATGACATGGGGATTTTGCAGACTATTTATTTAGAGGAGCAAAATGATGTTGTATTTCACAAAAAAAATCTTCTCCGAAGCCGATGTAGTGATAATTATAATGTTGGAGTGTTCACCCAACATACTTGTGGAGAGTATAATAGATATGACTTGGATCAGAGGCTAATCAATACCCGCATAGCGTTTTAACCCTTTAAGGACGGCATGCTACCTTAAAGCATCATGCCGACCTGATGGGATTGAAAAACTGGCATGATGCACCAATTGATGCAGCACCAGCGAGTTACTAGCCGGGGCTGCATTGGTGCATCATGACGACAAATGTTATATTTTAGCGACATGCGTCCTTAAAGGGTTAATATATACCTTTAATACCATATTTGTGATATATATGTTTCTACCCCATACACAATAAAGCAGACCACATTGTCCAGGTGCCATATTAACGGTAATAAATCCCATCAGGCACCCATCCAGCCCCCACGGATACAAATGATTATGAGGCCCAAAGAAACAGAGCGGCAGAGGGGCAGGGAACTGGGATGTGAAGGAAAACATATCATAATAAAAAAAAGTTATACATTTTTGAAAAAAAATATAAAAAATAGGGTCAGCGCCAAAAAGCGTAGGGTTGGTCAGGATACCAAGGAATACAGTTTTTCTTTTGCCTAAAGAGTCAGAGAAGGAGAGGATGAGGTCCCTAACCAGTTTGTTATTTCACGGTTATTTTGACATACACCCAGTCACTTGTAGGGTATCTATTACATCGTTGTGCAGACTGTGCTTGGAGAGTGGAGCGGGACGCGGGAGCAGCGTCTGGCAGCACTCAGGGTGATTAAGTCACGTGATTAGGACGCGTTTAACTCGACAGAACAAGGGATTAACCCTTTAAGGGCCGCATAGTGCTTCAATGCTGAAGGGCCTTAGTCGTCATGATGCATGAATGCAGCCCTGGCGAGTAACTCGCCAGTGCTGCATTCAAGCATCATGACGATCCTACGGGGTTGGTACACTCTGGAAGGGTTGGCATGATGCAGGGATGCAGCACTGGTGAGGTTCTCGGCCAGGCTGCATTCATGCATCATGACGACCAAATAGTATAATGCATTCAAGCACTATGCGGTCCTTAAAGGGGTATAACTCCACCCTACCAGGGCGGTCACACGGTAAGCTCTCACAGCGGAGGTTGTGTACACAGGCTACCGTGAAGTATAATGGGGATATGGTGATATGTGTATGAAGAGTATGTTTAACCCTTAGAGAACAGCATAGTACATTGATCACACCACGTCATTTCATCAGTGTCAGTGTGAATTCAGCCGCGGCGTGTAACTCGCCAGGGCTGCATTCATGGATCATGCACACCCTACATTCCGACGACCAAGGCAGTGCCGGTGAGTTAATCACCGCCACTGCGTTGGTGCATCATGATGACACAATTAAAATGAAGCTTGGCGGCATCAGTTCACCCTTAGAGGGCTAAGTACGTGGAGTGGGAGTAGGTGTATGTGGGGGTGGGAGCTTTCTCACTCTGCCAGTGGGAGAATACGAGGCAGGTGGTGGGGTAGGAGCTTGTCAGCATGAGTAAAGGAATTACCGGGTAATTGACTTGCAGTTACAAGGAGAATTGTTCTATTCCAGTGGAAACTATTATATAGTGGGCAATAGATATAGACTAGTGACAAAATGAAATTCTCCCACCAAGGGGCATTTTGAAATACAAACAGGCAATATCACTTTTGGGTTACTTTGGGTGTGCTGACTCTAAACACCACACTTACCAAGCTCAAAAATGACTCCTATGCAAAAATTACAAAAAAAAAATAGCTGCCAATCGTTTTAAAGAAAACCTAAAAAGCGATTGGCAGCGATTTTGATTTTGTAGTTAAAATACACTTAGAAGGAGCCATTTGGACACATTTGCGCACCCAAATTACCTTCGGGCCTTATCTTATATCAATGATATTGCCTCTCGACCTCCAGGAGTATATCCAGTACATACTCCCACACAAGAGAAAAAGCCACCGAAGTCTGATTGCTGTTGCTCTGCTTGCTTGCTGCTACTCTCGTTCCCAAATCCTTCCGAAGGAAGGCTCTGGTAACTGCCAAATGTTGGGATTTTGCTGGGTCTGGGCAACCCCTGCTGGTAGCTTGGAACCAGCGAACAGGAACAGGAAATGGAGCCAGAAAGGCTGATGGTAAAACTACATAAAACTACCATCATACATTTTGGTTCCTGCCCACTGGTTCCAGCCTACCAGCAGGGGTTGCCCAGACCCAGCAAAATCCAAAGTTCAAGGTCATTTGGCTGTTACCAGAGCCTTCCTTCGGAAGGATTTGGGAACGAGAGTAGCTTGCTGCTTGCTTTGTCTAAAGGTGCTACCCCCTCCTATGCTGGAGAGTTCCATTGCTTCCAAGGAGAGGTACCAAGGGGCACTGTTAGTCCCACTAATATAAGGATAACTTCCCCAATGGAAGTTATGCCTAAACATAATTATTTGCTTACATTCTAATGTCCATGCAGTGCTACAACGTTAAACCCTATAGCTATTGCCTTTCGTACATGTGTCTGCACTAGTTAAATACGGTCTAGGAATAAATGGGATACATATGTTGACATTGTTATGTATCGTTTTATTCCATCAAGATGGGTTGTATTGGTGCAAGGTGGTTCCAAGGTATACATAATTCATAGTAGGGGTTGGGCCAAAAAAATGAGGGGTTCTATATAATATAGCATATTGTGCATACAGGAACACTATTTGCCATTTCCCTCGCCTAAGAAATGTTGCTCCCCTACAGGACCTCAGAAGTTTCACGTTTCTGCTCGGCAATAATAAACCCTTTGTGAAAGGGTTATTCACATTTTCCCCCACAATTTTTCTTTCGGGCAGAATCATGCACATGTCTACCCTCACTTATTCCGCACTAGCGAGTTGCAGTGATTCTTCTTTTTCAGACTTATAGCTGGTTCCTAGCAGGTCCAAAATGGACAATCGTAGGGGTCATCACTTTTTGAATTGGTGATACTTGAGTAGTTGTTATATCCTGTATATCAACTGTCCAGATTGAGGGAGTGGTTAGGACACTGGCAATTCAATACAAAGGTCCTGACTTCGAATCCATGCCAAGGCCACATGGTCAATATTTTTCCTAGTTGGTCAAGAATAATAATAGTATTCACATAGAAAAACTAAAGATGCATACAAAATCATTTTGGATTACCCTATAAAATTGCATATTATGTAAAGGAAATTTACAACTGAATTGTATACTATCACAAATTTTGACTAACCAAAAGGACATTTTATAATGATGTGTGAACCAAACAACCTTGGTATGGATTCGAAGTAAGGAACTTTCTATTGAATTGCCAGTGTCCTAACCACTCTCCCAATCTGAACACATGATATAAGGACCCACAATAGAGGCATATAACTGAAAGGTTAATGGCCCCTAAAACCCCCAACTTTGGACATGACAGGAACCAGCTTCAGCTAATCAGCTGGCTGCTATAGTTAGCAGAGGAAGGAGCACTGGTACCAGACAAAATGGCGCTGTACACTCAGCGTCACCAAATGTACCGCGCTTTAGCCTAGAATAGGTGCGTCAGCTACGTTAAAACAGCAACGTCCATCAAACAATCCTTCACAGATCCTCTCAAAATCAAGATAATATTATAATCTAGGTATCAATAGAAAGATATAAGTGCCGGGCATTCAACCAGCATATTTTCAATGCAGAGTAACATACTTGCTCTGCAGTAGAAGGAGTTATTTGTGCTCATAGTTTTGATTTATCCTCCCTTTCTCACTCCTGATGCGTGGTCACGTATTCCCGACGTCTTTACTCGTAAATTTGCACTGAAACCCCCTCAATCTATAATCCCATGACAACTGGCCGTTAATTTGTTGTATTCATCGAGATAATTATGAGATGGGTTACAAGTAGGTCAAATCCCCGATTCTCTGTGACCATGGATACCCACGGAGCCCAGCTTGTAAAGTGGATGAGTCCACCATTTTAACTGCCACGGACGAACCACGTCCGCGCATCACTAGTGAGTACTATTAAATTGTAGAGGAGGAAATTACCTTTCTCCTGATATAATATGGTCATATTTGAAGACTGGGAACGTCCGCGGCTTTTACATTTTGTCTAAAAATTGTTGACAAAACTTTTACGTGGTCACGCACCGCGCCAAATTTGGCGCGCCATGTTACCACGTGAGGACCGGGCGTCATTAGTCCAAGAGCCTCGGGCCGAGAGATCGCGGGAAATCTTTATTTTCATGATAAAAGTTTAGTCCAGTAGCCAAACGAAGATGTTTATTTTGTTGAAAAAAGTATTTGAACTGTATAGGCCTATGTTTATTCTGCTACTGGTAGAGAGCTTTATGCCAATAAAATAAATCAAAACTCAAAAACTCATTCCGATGAGAAAAGTGCTTAAAGAGCCAAAACAGGATATGTCATTGCTATCGAATTTTATCTAGGTTAGGGAGTGTTCATTTATTAATTACAGGGGGGGGGTGGTGAGATTTCGCGCGGAGGGGCGAACATTTTTTATGCCCCCCCCCTCGAGAATGCGTGGAACGTTTCGCGCCCCCCCTTACCGAAGGTGGCGAAATTTTTTCGCCCCCCCCCCCCTTTGAACTATAGTAAGCTTGGCTTTTTTGCTAAAAAGGGGCTTCAATTTTTAAGCCCCCCTCTCAAGAGCGGTCACAATTTTTTACGCCCCCCCCCCTCAGGAGGGGTCGGAAATTTTTACGCCCCCCCCCCAAGCCCACCACCCCCCCCCTGTGAATAATAAATGAACACTCCCTTATCAGTTATTCACTATTTTGGTGTCGATATGGCGATATATAGGTTATTAGATATATCCAAACAAAGGTTCTTTTATTATCTAGAAATATGTTATAACTCGGTTCTCAAAGCCTGGAATCTCCATTTTGCGAGTCTGTTGTCATTCATTTTATCATGTATTGTTTAAAAGACATTAGCTTGGCTTCTGATAGGGATATCAATTTCATGTTTCACGTATTTCTACATAAATACGTTAATAATAATCCGATTTAGGCCTACAGTAAAAACTGACATGTAGAAAAGAAAAGAAGGTGGCGAAAATCCCCCCCCCCTGAAATATATATATATTTTTTTGCTAAAAAGGGGCTTAAATTTTTGCGCCCCCCCCCCCTAAAGAGGGGTCAGAATTTTTTATGCCCCCCCCCCCTCGGGAGGGGTCAGAAATGTTTACGCCCCCCCCCCCCCCCCCCAAAACCCACCACCCCGCCCCTGTAACTTATAAATGAACACTCCCTAAATAGTGATATAGCGATACCTATGAAACCAATGAAATCCCTACCCAAATCCCACCCGTCCTTTATAGTTTATCCGGAGCTTTGCTGCCGACAATACTGGGGTGGAGTGCAGTAGGCCTACTGGGGGCAGGGGGAGGAGGGAAGTTGGTAGGCCTACGCCTACACAAAAAGAATTTGCCCCCATACCTTCACAAATAGGCCTACTCTCACAAGCCACATTATATTATGATCTACATACCTTTGAAAAGGGGGTTGTTCAGGGGCATTTTGACATTTGAGAAATGCCTATGTTGCCATATTTGTTTTAAGAATTACCAGGTGGCCTGGAAAACAGCCCAGGTCACTTTTGACCCGGGCCATCTGATCATCTGAGGGGCGGGCCTGAGTGCTTCAGTGTGACCAAAGCCAATCTTCTGGCATAGGCCTAGGCCTACCTATCACTGGCTATCACTAACACTCGTTAAATTGTTGTTGGCTACATATATAGGCCTACTGTCCTATACTTTTGGAATAAGGGAGTGGTCATTTATTAGTACATGGGGCGAGGGTTCTAAAGATCCTACCTCCCCTTGGTGGGTGGGGGGAGTAAATCTCATGGCCCTTTTCTAGCAAAAGAGCTAGGGCGTTACTATAGTTCAAAGCGGGGGACGAGAACTTTTAGGCGTCTTCACCAAGAGAGGGCACGAATTATTGCAACATAGGCCTACCTATCATTGGCATCAGCACACTTTAAAATGTTGGCTATCTATAGGCCTACTCTCCTATACATTTTGGACCTAGGGGGTGTTCATTAATTAGTTGCATGGGGGGCACGAAAAATTCTGACCCCTCTTCGGGGGATGCAAAAATAATTTGCTCGAGATTTAACCAGCCCCTCTGTAGTTAATAGGGACTAGGTTTATCCTGCCATTGGAGGCCATGTCAACTGATCTCATGGCATTAGCAAGTCATGCACACCTTCTCCCCTCCCCTGTCAACCCTTTGTGGGCGAGCATCAACTATAGTTGATGCCATGGCAGGGCAAGCATCGACTATAGTCGATGCCATGGTAGGGCGAGCATCGACTATAGTCATTGTAACTCTATGGGATCACACAAAGCCTCGTCCTTAGAGAAAAATCCTGCAAAAAATCTCGCCCCCACAGCTAGCCTTAACAATTTCTTGCCGTCCTTAAAGGGTTAACCTTATCTCCCTGTTTAACCTATTTTCCTCCCCCTGTTGAGATTCTACCCTCCCAGGTTCTCCCCTCCCCTGATAAACTTCCTGCTCACCTCCCCTTAATCATCCCACCCCCCAGACGATCATCTTCTCCCCCTCACCCCCTTCCATTGCTCACCCCCTCCTGCACTTAATTATGCCAATAAGCCAACTATTATTCCTGAGTTGAGATGAATACTGTAAATTCTCGCGTATAAACCTAAGTTTGCAGTGTTGCCGAAACTTTTTTTCTCAACGCAGGCCAATGTGGCCTGCGTCTTGGCATCTTACGCAGGCCATTTCATTCTCACGCAGGCCATATGAATTTTGATATTTCAAGGTACCTTTATAAACTTCATTATAACTTTTTTTTTACTGTGCAAAACAAAAGAAATTGACATTTGATTTTACAAATATGGCCCTATCTTCGCTTCTTTCACTATTAGGAAGCTGACATCATGGCAGGCCATTGTGGCCGGCATCCTAAGGCCCTACCCCAGTGGGCACAGAACATTGAATCAACATTGATAAACAGTTGTCAATGTTGAATCAATGTTGATTCAACATTGATTCAACATTGACCTGAATTTAGTGCCCACTGGGACGCCGGCCATTAAGATTCTACGCCGGCAAAAGCTGGCGTGCCAGTGTTATTACAGCAACACTGAGTTTGCATATGAGCCGCACCCTGACCAGAGGTTTTACAGTAATTACCATTAGCATTATTGACTCAGGGTCCATACCCTGAGGCATATACGACGCCTGGCTTTTTCTTTAAGACGTTTTTTAGCCATTTTAAAATGCTTATTACTCAGTTTCTATTTTAGTTAGAAAAAATACAATAAGATAAAAGAATGGGCAACATCGGAGGACAAACGTTTCCTTCATAAAGTAAATCAATATCTCTTTTGTTCTACTCACAAATCAACTGCGATCTTTGCGTATTTTTTCTCTCTTTTCTTTAAACGCTAAAGTACTGTTAAATGACTACCCTCTAAATGAACTCTCCATAGGCTGCAAGGTTAAAAAAAGAATTGGAGCTGATAGAAATGCTGTTCTCACCAAAGAAGTAGCACATTTTTATCTTTCTGGCATAAATCTACCATCTAACATATTAAAATGCCATCCAACTAAGCTGAAATGCCCTCTATATTATTTAAATCACTTAAATGAACTTCATATAATACCCTGTACATACCAAAAACAAGGATCACTTTTATTTACAATATGGACATAGGAGAAACCTTTTCATTCAGTGTGTGTTGGACATAGACGTGAGAGGACAAAAGACATAGATAGCCAAGATCGGGGGACATAAAAATTTGAATTTGGGCTCAAGTACCCCCCTTCCCAAAAAAAAAGTCAGTGTTCAAATCTTTTCCCAGTATACCCTTTTTTTGCGCGACTTGCCCCACTTGGTGTGACTTTCTTAGGGCACCTGCGTCATGCGACCTATAGGTTGTGTCGTGCAGGTAGTTGTCAGTTCCTGATATGCTATACTTGTGACGCACAATTTGGGTATGCTATCCGAAACGGTGCAACCCGGATATAATAGGGGGAGCCAGTCAGGAATCCTGGAGAGAACCTGGTATGGTGACCAATGGATGATATGGATAGTGGACTAGGGTAAACCAAAGGTGCTGAATCCATTTCTGTTATGTGTAGAATGATATCTAGGTCGGAACAAGGTCAAAATCAAGGTCAAAGGTCACGTCTTTAAGGATCCTATTTATACAAGAGTGCACCCTTTCTCTTTCTTACGATGATAAATGATACATTTCCCTTCACACCTCTCCCTGACCCTGAGTCATCTGTGAGTTCACTCACACGCTCAATCTTTCAAAATGACAACCATACATGAGTGGGATTGAATCATTGAGAGCTGACAAAATTTGCTTGATTGCTTTATAAAACTGCATTTTAAAGACCACAAATCCATATTACATGCTGTGATAAATGGTATTGAGTGTTGAACTAATTAACACTACCAATTATTCAAAATGGCCGCCATTGATGACAGGTAGGCATATTGTGTGTCATTTTTGAGTTTTCAGAATCTTCATGTTTTGATAAAGAAAGTGCAAAAATTCATGAGAATAGAACAGCCAACATCCATTCCCTAGCTCAAGCGGCGCAAAACGTATTGAAAACTGTCAAAAAAAGATGATACACTTCTGAAGCTTATGTTTGACCTAATTAGCATAATTGACTTAATTAGCATAAATTGACATTCAAAATGGCTGGCTTGGGCCCTTACATGAATGGGATGAATAGATTTATGAATCAGATACCCAGAGTTGACAAATTTTACTTGTTTGCATTTCAAAACTGCATTTTAAAGACCATGAACCCATATTACATGCTGTGATAATGGTATCAAATTTTGACCTAATTAACATAATTATTATTCAAAATGGCCGCCATTGATGACAGATAGGTGTATTGATACATCATTTTTTACTGAATATTCAGAATCTTCCTGCTTTAATGAAAAGAAAGTGCAAAATTTCATAAAAGTATACCAGCCATCATCCATTCCCTATCGCACGCGACACAAAAAGTATTGAAAACTGTCCAAAACAGATGATACACTTCTGAAGCTTATGTTTGACCTAATTAGCATAATTGACCTAATTAGCATAAATTAACATTCAAAATGGCTGCCTTGGGCCCCTACATGAATGGGACAAACAGATTTATGAATTAGATACCCAGAGTTGACAAATTTTACTTGATTGGATTACAAAACTGCATTTAAAAGACCATGAATTCATATAACAAGCTGTGATAAATGGTATCAAATTTTGACCTAATTAGCATAATAAATTATTCAAAATGGCCGCCGTTGATGACAGGCAGGCGTATCAGTATGTCATTTTTGACTGAAAATTCAGAATGCTCATGTCTTAATAAAAGAATGTGCAAAATTTCATGCAAATAGACCAGCCAACTTCCGTTCCCTAGTGCAAGAGATCAATAGTGCTGAAAACTGTGAAAAACACAAAGAAATACCACAATTACCGCAGGTGACCTATGCTTAACCATCAGGCGAGAATCTAGTAAATCGACATATTTTAGGCCGCAGAGGTGCCCATAAATCCACTTTCGCTGGTCCGATTCCAAAAATTCCAAAACCAGTGGGTTTGTATAGCTACACTCTACCTGGTAAACTAGATTTCACATGCACTGTGTACATATTAAGAAACTATGTGGTCATGCGACGGTGAGTGAGTACAGTGATCATCTTGCTAATGCAGAGTCTATTTGTCACGTCCAAGGATAGCTGTAGACTTTTAGCTGCACACCTTCCTATGATATCCTGTATAGCCTCCTAACTCGCCAAGCTGAGTCTTGTAAAAACCTGTGTTACCAGGGCAAAGGTAATATATATATCTAGGTTATAAGGTGTGTGTCCACAATAGGTCTGTGTCCATTAGAACATATAACACTGTTTTGTCGCCGAAAAACACGTTTTGTGGGCGCCAAAACGTGTTTGTTGGCGCCAAAACGTGTTTTTCGGCGAAAAAACTGTTTAATATATCCTACTGGACACGGGCTTAATATGACAAGGAAAGTGAACGATTTCACCTACTGATCTCCTGATATGAGATTTATGCAACTATAACTATTACACTCATAGTAAATTACAGATAATGTGAGGTGCATTCTGCCGAAAACAATGTAATCACCACTTTATTTTGATAAAGTCATCCTTTCTTGAAGCAATGGTCTATAGTGTTTGTCGGTTACAAACACTGTAAACAGTTGGTTGCCATTTTCGTAGGAGTAGGTTCTCAGGTTTTACTGTAGGTGTACAGTTCATTGTAGGTAAACAGTAGAATCTACTGTAAATCTACATTGGATTCTACTGTGTATCCATTCTACAGTAGATTCTACTGTAGATCTGCAGTAGATTCTACTGTAGATCTCCATTAGATTATACTAACTATTTACTATATACTGAGTAGGCGCTAATACTTAAGAGTACAGCTGAATCTACTGTAAGTCCATTATACAGTAGATTCTACTGTAGATATACAGTAGATTCTACTGTAGAGCTACAATAGATTCTACTGTAGATCTACAGTAGATTCTACTGTGCACCTACACTAACTATTTACAGGTATGTCCAGAATCAAGGCCTGAAATTGGAGCAAGGTGAAGATCGGTTAAACATACCCAGATCCCAGACGTGTATGGATTTATGATCTCTTAATGATCTTTGTATTGATTTGTGATCCCTCCTATAATCTTTTATTCATTGTATCCATCAGGCAGACTTGTTACCCTTTGTTAGATGAATCCTTTATCAGCTACAATAAAACAGGGTTGCTGTGTGGATATAAGTACCGCAAAACCTCGCGTATAAACCTAACTCACGTATGAGCCACACCCCGACTTTTGGCCCAGCATATAAGATGCACTGGCCATCTGATTATGGGGACTCTTATATACTGTACTATAGGAGCAAAAAACTTGCATATAAGGTGTACTCTGACCCTGTGCCGATCCTATTCCGCCTTAGCTAGATGTCCAGTGTACTGCGCCATTTGCAATTGTACCCTTTTGTATTCCCTCTGCTCTCCAGCTAGAGACTGTGTCCCAGTTTAGGCGTCAAGCAGGTTGTAAGTATTGTGAATGGGTTGTACCTGGACATTCCTTATGTCACCTGTCCCTCATAGAATAGTGGTTAGCACGGTGGATTCATGATGCACAGGACCTAAGCTCAAATATCTGTCAAGTAAAACTTGGTAACCATACCATTAACAACAAATACCTTTTCTTATTTATACATATAGTTCCTTTAAAGAAATAGGAATACAACTCTTGTCCAAACACTATTGATATTTCTTCGATATAATCTTAAGGTTGTTACTCACTTCTACCTATCAAAGCAAAATAAATTTGATATATAAGAATATAAATGCATGGTATGGTCACCAAGATATGACTTGACAGGGATTTGACCTTAGGTCCTGTGCATCATGAATCCACCATGCTAACCACTACTCTATGAGGGACAGGTGACATAAGGAATGTCCAGGAACAACCCACTCACAATACTCACACCCTGTTTGTACCCTAATCTCGGACATGAGATTTGGCTGAGCTGGTTGCTGGTGACTAGGGGGATACAATTGGTACCGGAGGAACACATGGTGACCCCACCAGTATCTCGCTAGTGCCCAAAAAGCTGCACCAGGGATCTGACTGTATACTGGCCGCGGCTTATATGCGAGGTTTTATGGTAGGCCTGCTACATATCATATCCTGACGCCCCATGTTTAGAGGTGTGGCAGCAGGTAGGAGCCCACACTAACCGGTACCCTGATAAGGACAAGATGTGGACAGGTCTGCTCTTTGTTATCCTGCTACAAGCCGGGCACACAGGTAGGAGGGTTTGATATCAGAGTTATAAACTTCAATATCAGAGTTTAAAATGTCGACATCGGAGAAATAAACTTTGATAGCAGAGTTAGGAACTTTGATATCAGAGTTAGGAACTTTGATATCAGAGTAAGAAACTCCGATATCAAAGTAAGAAACTCCGATATCAAAGTAAGAAACTTTGATATCGGGGCTGAACATATCGCTTGCCATAGTCCTCACCTACTTATGGCAATCGATACGTTCAATCGAGAGTTTCTAACTGTGATATCAGAGTTTCTAACTTTGACATCAGAGTTGCTAACTCTGATATCAGAGTTCCTACCTTTGATATCAAAGTTCATTACTACAATATCGAAACTTTAAACTCCGATATCAGAGTTATATTATACAGTAGATTCTACTGTAGATCTACAGTAGCGTCCACTGTAGATCTGCACCTACACTAACTATTTACAGGTATGTCCAGAATCAAGGCCTGGAATTGGTGCTAGCGCTGGAGCAAGGTGAATGTCGGGTAAACATACCCAGATCCAAGACTTGTATGGATTTATGATCTCTCCTATAATCTTTTATTCATTGTATCCATCAGGCAGACTTGTTACCCTTTGTTAGATGAATCCTTTATCAGCTACAATAAAACAGGGTTGCCATGTGGATATAAGTACCGTAAAACCTAGCGTATAAACCTAACTTACGCATGAGCCACACCTCGACTTTGGGCCTAGCATATAAGCTGCACTGGCCATCTGATTATGGTGGCTCTTATATACTGTACTATAGGAGCAAAAACTTGCGTATAAGGTGCACTCTGACCCTGTGCCGATCCTTTAAGCTGCACCAGCGATCTGACTGCATACTAGCCACGGCTTTTACGCGAGGTTTTATGGTAGGCCTGTTCCATATCCTGAAGCCCCATGTTTAGAGGTGTGGTAGGTAGGAGCCCATAATAACCAGTACCCTGATGAGGACAAGATGTGGACAGCTCTGCTCTTTATTTTCCTGCTACAAGCCGGGCACACAGGTAGGAGGGTTTGATATCAGAGTTTTTAAACTTTGATATCAGACTTAAAAACTTTGATATCAGAGTTTTAAGCTTCAATATCAGAGTTTAAAATGTCGATATCGGAGAAATATACTTTGATATCAGAGTTAGAAGCTTTCATATCAGAGTTAGGAACCCTGCTCAAGTAAGAAACTTTGATATCAAAGTTAGAAACTCTAATATCAGGGCTGAACATATCTCTCGCGATAAGGAGGTGAGGACTATGGCAAGCGATATCTTCAACCCAATATTGGAGTTTCTAACTGTGATATCAGAGTTTCTAACTTTGACATCAGAGTTGCCAACTCTGATATCAGAGTTCCTAACTTTGAGATCAAAGTTTATTACTACCATATCGAAATTTTAAACTCCGATATCGGAGTTTGAAAGTCCATATCAAAGTTTTAAACCACATAAAATTGAACCCATGGTGAACTCGGTGCTTCTCTCAAGGGGTTCCCTTCTACATGGTACTCAGTCATCCCAAGGGTTCCCTTCTCCATGGTACTCAGTCCTCCCAAGGGTTCCCTTCTCTATGGTACTCAGTCATGCCAAGGGTTCCCTTCTCCATGGTACTCAGTCCTCCCAAGGGTTCCCTTCTTCATGGTACTCAGTCCTCCCAAGGGTTCCCTTCTCCATGGTACTCAGTCCTCCCAAGGGTTCCCTTCTCTATGGTACTCAGTCATCCCAAGGGTTCCCTTCTCTATGGTACTCAGTCATCCCAAGGGTTCCCTTCTCCATGGTACTCAGTCCTCCCAAGGGTTCCCTTCTCCATGGTACTCAGTCATCCCAAGGGTTCCCTTCTTCATGGTACTCAGTCCTCCCAAGGGTTTCCTTCTCCATGGTACTCAGTCCTCCCAAGGGTTCCCTTCTCTATGGTACTCAGTCATCCCAAGGGTTCCCTTCTCTATGGTACTCAGTCATCCCAAGGGTTCCCTTCTCCATGGTACTCAGTCCTCCCAAGGGTTCCCTTCTTCATGGTACTCAGTTCTCCTAAGGGTTCCCTTCTCTATGGTACTCAGTCATCCCAAGGGTTCCCTTCTCTATGGTACTCAGTTCTCCCAAGGGTTCCCTTCTCCATGGTACTCAGTCCTCCCAAGGGTTCCCTTCTCCAGGTAATTATCATGGGCATGTATTCAGTCCATCTAAAAACCTGCTGGACACCGATTATAGCAAAAAGGCTTGTCGGTCAGGCAGAGAGACTTCCACTGCTGGTAGAATAGCTGGCTGTTATCTGCAGGGCTTTGCCTACGTGTCAGGTTTTAGAGCTTCTAAATCGTACCATTATTAAGCTTTCTACACCACAAAACAGAATGCATGAATATTTTCCGTAGTGTTCTCCAGTTATTTACATACAAATCATTTATATACGTGTAACGTATAGGAGAACCCTATAGGCTATCATTTTCAGTAAAAAGACTTGCTTTATATTTGATTTAAATGTATATAGTTGGAGATTGGATCACACAAAACCAGACAAGTTGTGTACAATTGGGTTGGCAAAATTTATTGGTAGAAGTATTACATTTAAGTAGTTGGAGGAAATTGATGGTGTTGCGACGTTTCAATTCAATTAATGAATCTTCATCAGGCAATTTGATTTAAAAAAAAAGAAAGATTTCACTCCAGTATCCGGGCCTGCACAAATTAAGCCGGGCCTGCAAAACTAAATAATGTGTAGAACCAAATGTCTTGCATGGTGAAAAAGTTTTCATATAGACTGTATATTTGAAGTGAACTGCTTCTTGTGTTATACAGAGGGTGGTAGTGGGCTGCACACACGGGGCTGTGACGTAGGAGTCAAGACGCGCTGTCATGATGAAGGTATCACCAAGGACAACTGTGAACTAGGTGGATGTTGTTACGACGCTACAGCAACACCTAAATGCTACCACAGCAGCAGAGAGGCTCTAGGTAGGTAGCTCATCAACACACATATAATTTTACCGTGCAGACAAACTTGCCAAGTGACTAGCCACCACCCAAGTTACCTGTAAACTCAAAAAGCCCACTTTTCCGGTAATCATAATCAGTTTCCAGGCCTATCCTCTCGATGGCACCACTGTAAGTTGGTGACATTGCTGTATATGTCGGAGGCTCTGCACCGGCACCCCCCTTTCTTTCTTTCTTTCTTTCTTTCTTTCTTTCTTTCTTTCTTTCTTTCTTTCTTTCTCTCTCTCTTTAAAAAAAGACCTGTAACAAAACTATAATTGCACCCATTTACCTCTAAATGATGGGATGATTAAGACGTAAGGAAAGGACATTCAGATTTGCAGACTTACATTGGTGCCATCTAAAGAAGAGGGGGGACGTTCATGGTTCATGTAACTTAATTCTATACAACATGTGCCATTCTTTGGTTTCAATGCTAAATGTTGTATGATTATTTTAATAACGTATATGTCAGAATAGGGATAGATAGCCATAACAATCCTGCTGATCGAATTATGGTGAATTGCACACTCATGTATGTCTTATGTTAATGACCGGGTGTGGGAAGTCATACTCCTTCACATCTATTGTTGCATCCTGAGGGTATGGTCTAGGTCTGTGAAAAATTCAGCCCTTGGGTTCTGTGTTATAGGTTATGTTCCATCACTTCTATGAACTGCTATCGATCACACACATGAGTTATCGGTTATGTTAAGTGGGGAATAACATTAACGATACTTACTAATTCAGTAGATGACCAGCCTCATGCACTGGGTTATCGTTATGCACCATTAATCCTCCAAAGCAGCCAGCGTATCAAATCTTCTGAGCTAAATAAAGGTACATCACTAAAAATTGATGAAAATAATTATGTTCTTACAAGTTCTAGTCAGAACACCCTATCAAAGTAAGGCTCATGACATCCTCTGTCATATTCAACACTCCATTTGTGTCCATAAAGATTGCTCTAGGGGTAGCCATGGCAACACCTTTTTTTCAATTTTTGATATTTATAATTCATCAATGTTTTGGCCAAAATATACATATCTGGTGGTGAGAGGGTTAAGCACAAATACAGCACCAAGTTGATGCTTTATGTGTGCTGTCGTTTTTCGCAGATTGCCTAAAAATTACAATTTCGCATCGAATAAAATTTGCAGATTTCCCATATGGGCACTTTAATTCAATACTGTATAAATATCCACTCCGTACATATTTTCGCAGATTTTCTGATTCCGCGGAAATCTGTACAGTGGGAAAAATACTGTTTACAGTACCCCTCAGGGGTGTACCATCCCCATAGAATCAGCATGTTTCAAGAATCACTGCGTTTACCCCTATTACCTAAATTCGAATTAAGGTGATTGGAAGTGGCCACTTAGGCTATTGACAACAAATAGAAAGGGGTTAACAATATTTAGCCTACCTTTATATAAAATTCTCATAACACCGATGCATGCTTATAGGAGAGATATACATTTATAGAACTTGTTTCCATGGTTAATGTCATGTCTTCTCCACCTCTTGGTATGAACCATTCACCATCAGAGAGGAAGGCAATCCATCACATGGTCATGTATCACTGTAATTCTAGACCCCACTATGTAATTTCATACACAAGAACTCACATGCTAAGGATCCAATTCCACTCAGAAAAGGTATAAATCCATCCCAAAATTAGGAGCTGGGAACTAGTGCACCCAACTGGTTTCAGGTCTCACACGACTCTCCCACTTGGTATAATGTTGATGTTTTGAGTAATACATTAAGAAATGAAACAGATTTTAATACAGATTACGACATTTTGATACATATAACTTTAAACAGATAACGTTTTCTTGATACACACCACATTTGCATGGTCAGCCGTGATATATAGTTGATAACCTGAAACCATAAGGAAAACCCCATGTCACTAGTTATGGGGATTATAGAATCATATAGTTCTAAGGACTAGACTTTGGGAGTATTTATTCCCCAGGACTATATTACTAGTCCCCAGGACTATATCTTTAGTCCCCAAGACTTTATATATTCTTTTATGAAATTTCAGGTATCCGGGCCTGCAAAAAATGAGCCGGTCCTGCAAAATACAAGATTTGCAGGACCGAATGTCCTGCATGGCGAAAATGTTTTCACAGAGACTGCACTTCAACACACAATAAATGCCCATAAAGGTTTATTGACCTAGATGTCTGTGTTGTATAGTTGCAGGGTTTCAGCAGAGAGGTGGTACTTGTTCTATTCCATCCATCTTAGAGCAAACATCCAGCCTGGACCAGTGTAAGGCCCAGTGTCTGATGGCAGAGACCTGCTCCTCGTTCAGTTACCAAGTATCAACCCAAGCCTGCAGTACGAGAACAGGCAGCTGTAGGGACGATGAACTAGATCTGACCAGTGACGAGGCCTATATCTTTGATTCAAGTAGGTAACTCAGATAACACAAATGTGTTGATTGTATATTCTTAAACACCAATGCCTAATACACAGATATAAATGTACACTCATAATAGAACTGCTAAGGCATGACGTAAGAAATTAAAATGCAAGAGAATCCTAAAGAAAATGCAAAAAACATTGATCACTATTTCATCTATGTGAATGATAGATACTCTACAATCTTAGCAGTAAATTTGCATAGAAGCCAAATTTTAAAAATTGGTCAATGGATTTCACGCACCTTAATTTCGGAAATGGAAATTTTCGTTTTTTTTTGGAAAAGAAATTGGTAATGGATTTCGCTCTCCTCAATTTTTTTTGAAAATTGAGAATTTTTTGTCGGAGGCTGGGCTCGCTCCATTATTACATCTACAAAATCCATTGACAAAAAAACATTTTTTTCACTCGCTCGCACCATTTTTTGAAAAGTGAAATCCATTGACTCTTTTTTTTTGGGTGTGGCCTTATTCGTACTAATATGTATAAATTCTTTCATTGCTACAGTGGCACACAGGGGCTACATTTGTATGCAGGGAGTGTGTGCATTGGAACAGTACGAAACTCAGAATTACAACACACGGAGCTGTGCAGGCCTGTGTACCACCGGATGTCTGGGCTTCACCATGCACTTCTCTAATGGCTTATCCTTCTGTACCCTCCACCATGCAACATGTACCCCTGCAGACTTAGATACCAGCGCTCTCAATGCCTACTTCTGCCACAAAGGTAATATTTATTTTATGTTTTAAGGTTTTTATTGCCAAACCACAACATAAGCAATAGAAGTGGATCCATGATGATAGGTGATCCTTAGGTTTTAACAAGTAATACAAGTTGTTAACACATCATTGATGAGATGAATATGTACTAGCCCCTCAAAACCGTTTCTTTTTTTTCAACTTGGTCACATCATTTTCATGATTTTACATGACTGCTGAACCTTTATTGAACAAAATTTAACTCCTTGACAAGTGCACAACATCAGCAACATGGGTAGAGACCCATGTTAGGAAATGGGTCAGCAAGGGATGAGTAGAGATTTTTCAATGAGATATAAACAGTGTAGGGTAAACCCAGTAAACAAATAACGTTATACACCATTTTATAACGTTATATAACGTTATATGTCAACGTTTTTCTATGGCTCTTTAGTATGACATAACATTATGTAAGATTTAAAACTGGGAAGAGGTAAAGTGGTACTAAATAAACTGACCCTTTGCTAAAAATTAAAGCAGGTATACTTCCTAAGAACTCTTATCAGCACATACTATATTATTCCCACCTAACAAAAACCCTGTTATTTTACGTCAAAACAACGTTTTAAAATTTGTATAACATTATGCCGTTATATAACGTTAAAAAATTTTGTATAACGTTTTTTGTTTACTGGGTAAGGCCTCATATTGTCGCTGCTTGTTCCCACAGGTCCGGTCATAGAGGGAGTACCTCGGCCCCTCAGCTCCCACCTGACCCTGGTTGATGCAGATAGTGCCACGTGCCTGGACGTCCCCTTCACCCCATCCCGGCAGCACCAGCTCAGGATTCAGTATGGGTGGCCCACCGCTCAGTCCTCCAGTACCGCGTTCACCTTACAGCTACAAGGCACCAATCTCCTCTGTACAGAGCGCAGGACCATGGCCTACGTTACAACTGATGCCTCACCAGGAGAGCTGCGGCACCCGGACCTGGACTCTGACCTGAAGCTGTACGGGACCTGTACTCTGACGTCATCTGATGCTGCACACTGCAGCTACTCCTGCAGCTGTGACACACACTGCGCCACTCTGTTTGTGTCTGTCCTCACAGAGAAAACAAACCAGTCCTGGTCCAAAGCTCAACTCTGTGAGCTCACCATTACAATCTAGTCACAAAGCTAAACTCTGTGAGGGGAGTGTCACAGTCTAGTCATAAGGTTAAACTCTAGATCTGTGAGGTCACCATTTCATTCTAGTCACAAAGCTAAAGTCTGTGAGGTCACCATTTCATTCTAGTCACAAAGCTAAACACTGTGAGGTCACTGTCACAGTTCAGGCAGTCTATATGAAAACCTGACGGACACCGGCTCTAGCTGGCAAAAAGTCTGCTGGTCAGGCAGAAAGAAGGTTACTGCTGGTCGGAATAGCTGGCTGCATTTGATAGATTCTCGACTATATGCCAACTTTTTACAGCTTGTAAATCAGACCATTCTACACCATAAACAGAAAGCTTGAATATTTCCTGTAATGTTCCTTAGTAAATTACATATAAAAATGGTTAATTAAATTGTAACATATAGGGGAACCCTATTCATTATCATTGTCAATACAAAAGAATTGCTATAAATGTCATTTCTGAATAAGGAGATTGTACTCCAATATCTGGGCCTGCAAAAATTAAGGGCTGAAATGGTACACAGAATTGCCGGGAAGTTTGTAATATATAGTGTTAAAATATCCATTAACCTTTTCCCCCCATTTCTGTTTAGGAGGTGCTGGTAGGTAGAACCTGACACACAGGGACGGAAGGAAATATAGTTCTAAGTTAAAAATCGTTATGAACTGTTTGTATGAACAAAGTGATTGATCAGGAATCCGGTGATACTGTACCTGCTACAGAGTCCCCGGATTACATAAACACCTACTTTGCAAGCATTGGATCTGTCCTCAATGCAGAGTTCTTGGCAGATCCTGACCATGATGTGTACATAGAACCTGACCATGAGTATGTGTCCAAAGTACCAGCACTGCAGGTCGCAGAGCCCTTAATTGAATTGTTGCTGAGAGATGCTAGTACTTCTAAGACGTCTAGCCTGCCAAATGTCAGGCCTGATGTTTTGAAGCATGCACTCTTAAGCATAATTCCTCAATTCACCCAGTTGTTGCAGAACTCCTTTGACACTGGGGTCATTCCGAGTGCATGGAAAGACGCCAGAGTCACCCCCATTCCAAAATCAGGGGACAAATCGGATGTGAGCAACTGGAGACCGATCTCTCTTCTCAGTATGCCATCAAAAATAGCTGAAAGACTCATGCACATGCATCTGAGCCAAGCTGTAGCAGGAGGACTGAGTGAAAGTCAATTTGGTTATCAGCAGGGCAAAGGGACTGTAGATGCTGTGTACAAATTGGTGAATGATGTGTGTGAGGCAAAGGACCAGGGCAAATACACTGGTGTTGCCTATCTTGATTTGCGCAAAGCCTTTGATAGTGTACACCATGGCCTGTTGAAAGGGAAGCTGAAAAGTCTAGGCCTGACAGTGTCTAACCTGGCATAGTTGTCAGACTATCTGACTGACAGAACCCAACGAACATGCTTTGGTGAGAACACTTCAAAGAGAAGCCGTGTTGAGACAGGGGTTCCACAAGGTTCCGTACTAGGACCCCTCCTGTTTGTGATCTATGTCAACTCGCTGATTGAGTGTGTGGGAGACAATGTGAATGTGATAATGTATGCAGACGACATTGCTCTGTATACCTCACACAAAAGCATTGAGAGGATAGAGGGCCGCCTACAAGAAACTCTTGACAAAGTGGCAGAATGGTGTGTCAAATCCAAGCTGACCATCAACGCCAAGAAGAGTAAGTGTGTACTCTATGCCTCGTGTAGTAGGACCCCCCTTAGTGGTCCACTGAAGGTGACTCTTGGGGGAGTCTCTCTCGAGTGTGTTCCTGTGTACACCTACTTGGGCATCCCTCTTGACTCAAAGCTGACCTTCGAATACGCCATCAGTGAGCTGACTCGAAAAGTGAACAACAGACTTTTCAACCTGGCAAAGATCAGGGGTCTCATAGATAGGGGTACTGCTCTGACGATATACAGGACCAGCGTGGCGACATTGTTCGACTACGGTTCTTTCTTCTATGTCGCGGGCAGTGAAACTATGCTACTGAAACTGCAGAGATTGCAAAACAGGGGCCGAGGACCTGTCTTAACACGGCAAATCATGTCTACAGTGTAGACGAGCTCCACTCTATGAGTGGTACAAACCTGCTAGCAAGGCGTTGGGACGAGCTTCTCTTGACCCTGATGTGTAAGTACTACAGGGCAGAATACCCAGCTGGTGTTGATGAGAGGTGGGTTGATAGCAATGACCAAGGGAGGCGGCTACGGTCGGATTCCAAATTGCTGTTCACCATGAGGCGCCCGATCAAAGGCCCCAGGGTATAGAGGAAAAATGTTGTGGAATGTGCAACCTGAGGATCTGAAGCAGAGTATCTCCAAAGCTCAATTCAAGAGAAAACTGAGATGCATTGTGGACCTGAGGTTGAACTATCCTAAGACATAGTCCAATTCATAATTAAGTCATTAGAGTGTATGAATTCATTCTGATGGGTATCTAGCAATCATCAAGAAATATTGGTACAATGCACTTTTCGTACATGTGCTATTCCAAACGTGCGGCTTAGGAAGCAACTTCAGATGTCTTGAATGTATACTGTATTTGTAGATTTAAGTTTGTGATCTTTAACCTTACTGAATATTTACTGACTATTCTTTTCTGTATTCTGAATGATTAGTCTTGCAGTAGAATATATATGATTATGATGATCCTGAAAACTGAGTACACGCTTATTCTACATTCACTACTGATTCATTGTTTTTGCATTCAATATTGATAAATGTATACCGCGTCTCGAACGTGTTGTTTGTCAATAAAAGAGTTCGTTTAGAGCTCATTGAACCAAAAAATAAAAAAATAAAAATTAATCAAGTTAGAGATTATTCAAGGTGGGGAATTTTTTCCTGACCTGACTTTTTTTTACCTAAAACTGCGATCCATAATGACCAAATCCCCTTGAAAAGTAGAAGATCCCACTCAGTGGGACAAAACACATCCCTCTGGTGAAGCAACCAGTGCATAAACTCAGTTTGGAATTCAAACTCCAAACACAGGTCAAACCCTTCAGAAATAAAAAGTCATAAATAGACAAAAAATATTTCTGATTGTAAAATGAATATTCCCCTAGATTACACCTGATGAGGCCATGAAATGGCCGAAACATTCCTGACACCAAACTAAGCATTGAATACACACTGGCATTGGCATAGCAACATAACACCACACCATGTGACCCATGACTAAGTCTGAGGTTAACTTATTCAAACTTTAAAAGAAGACCCATTTTAATATTGGGATCTTTAAGTCCAAAAAGATTGGACCACTTTTTAAATAATAACATCAAAGTGTGGAAAATTAAAATTCAGAATTGTGGGAGAACTGACCTGGTTCTCACACAGCAGCCAATGAAATGCTTAGAATTGGATCACATGATCTGGCCCCACCTGAGGAGGGAAATTTGAACCTACCTTTGGTCAATAGGAATGTATAGTGTAGCCACGTCCACCGTACACAAGTTAGAGATTATTTGTAAAGATTTATTTGTCGGGTCTATTGTGCTCCCCTGAAATTATAATAATCCATGAAGCTACGGGGTTTTCATGTAAAGCTTTGGTACTTGTTACATTGTAGGGGGTCTAGATGGGGGGCCCCCCATGTCGCATGTCGAATTTAAGAAATGGCCATGTCATGTCACTTAAAATTCCCATGTCCCATGTCGCCCCTTAGGACCTGCCATGTCCCATGTCGTTGTGTGATCGATCCTTGGTCTAGCCACCTCTCATTAGGGATCTTTAGCAACAAGGCTGTAGCTCATTTGTGACCCGTTTTAACGAAATGGGTCGGAAGTCGCACATTAAAAATGTGGTGGTATTGCAATATTCGTGTACAGCTCATCAAGAGCTTTCATTTGATATGTGACATGAAGTATATTGGCCAGTTTTGACCCCTTGGCAATATTTTTATTAACTTTTGTGTTGAAATTAATTAAAATGAGACAAGTAACATTTAAATTAGATATAAACTATATTATGTAATACAATTATAAATCCTATGGCCATCATAACCCAGGTTTATCATGCGTTGTAAACCATAGTTAATTTACTGGGGTACTTTGGAACCAACCATGATTTCTATACTATGGTATACCCTGATATAAATCATCATAATATGATAGAGTACTTGCAAGACCATGATGTTTACCATGGTGTTTACTATGTTTTAATATGATATATTATATTATTTAATGACATCATAATAACTATGATTTACCTATATACCATGATCTTGGCATGTGGTGCACTGCAGTAAATTTACTGTGGTACTTTGGAACCTACTATGGTTATTGCACTATGGTATTACCATGATAGTTATCACACTATACTATGATATGGATTATCCAAGCATGTTCAAGTGGAATTCATGTCCAATTCGGTTTCTTGTACATTCACAAAGCATCTCAATACCAAGATGCATTTGTCAAATGCTGTTATCTCATCACATAAAATGCTTCTAGGCACTTTGGTACTGAGAACTAACTTCAGGTTTGTTACAATGGTACATCTGAAACGGTGTGGCTATATATAAATCCCATTTACAACAGATGGGTGTCTGTATCTTTTCAACTAATTTCTTAAGTATATCATTACTTTATGAGGCTGACTTTATCAAAAGTACCTCTAGATTACATTGTTAATGCGTGAATGTCTAAAGAAATTTTAGAATCAACATTAATTTGTACTTATAGACAACATCAAAGATTAGAACCCCATCAGAATAGTCCTTAAACATACCAGGCTGCTACCTAGTGTGAGAAAATTAAACTATGTTACTATAGTTTACCGTGGTATACCATGGTATACCATGGTACCATGTGCTTTCTATATCCTCTATTATTACGAAAACATAGAATTTGACACCAAGATTAAGCTGATTGAACAACTACATCCATTTCTATGAAGGAAACAAGTTTTGAAACATGATTCGGGCAGCCATCTTGAAAATGGCGGCCATCTTGGATTTTCAAATGTCAAATGATGCAGATATGAAAGATGACCCACTGAGGAGTAAGTATATTCATTTTCATGACCATACCATGTTTTGCACTAGGCTATTATACCCTATATCTGCTGATATCTGCTGTTTTAAGCTAAAAAGGGCAGCCATTTTGTTTTTGATTTTTCATCAAGATATGAAATGTTATATGGCAGATTTGGATTTAGCACACCCTAATTATCCTAATCCAACTCTAAAAACAATTCTACTGCAAAATGCCTTAACAATTTTAATTTCCTGAAAACGGGCCCTGACTTAACGTTAATATACGTGGTAGTAACATTTAGTGAACCTGAAAATGATGTTCACATAATGTTTATATGCATTTAATAATGTTTATATACGTTAGATAACGTTAAGCAAACCTTACATTTGGACGTTGTATTACGTACTGAAATTACGTTCTAATAACGTAGTTGTGTTTACTGGGTCATCACCCCCCCGCATCAGAAATCGTTCATGATTGGTGGTGAAAAATGTGTTTTGTAGTGGCCTGAAAATACTTGCACAATACCATAAATATGTACAAATAAATTATATTGGTTTATTTCATCAGCATAGTTATACATAGTGCATGGTTAATAGTATGAATTATCTGTACTGGTTAGCAGGTTATGATCTTAAACTAATGAATAACTTGTATCAATATATACACAAATGTATTAGTTGTGATAACTACGAATTATGATGTGAAAAATGTAAGCCCCCCCCAGCTATGTTGGACCTTTCTGAAATATAATTGACAAACTAAGAGGCACCAATGCCTGTTAACTGATGGAAAAAAACGTCTATAAGAGTAACTTCAGCGGTGGTAGATATTTCTCGTCTGCCTGGGACCTGAAGTTGCCGATATGGTAATCCATGTGGCGAAGAAATCATACTCCAAGTAAAAAACACAATTCATTCTAACAGCACCAACTTGTGTCTTTCCTTGATCAGCGAGGTTTACACTATAGTTATTACCATTGCTGGCCTGAAACGGAAGAACATGCATGTATGACACATGACTTGAGGGTACTTTTTTTCTGATCCCAGAATTGACCAATAAGTAGTTATACACCCCTAGGAGGTGGTTATATTTAAGTGCTGTTTTTCTCTTTGAGAGCCCGGGTATCTAGGGGGATCCGTACCAACAACCTCAGAACATTGAGCCCAACGGCTAACCAACTGCTCCACTGGGACTCATGCAATGATACTAATCACGAAATAGTATATGTACTGCTTCTTCCTTTTTAGCCCAATGAGTAATGCTATTTAAAAACTTTGAGGGGTTCGAACCCCATTAGATCAGGCTCCAACTAAAAGTACCCTAGCTGCATGCCCAGACAGCCACATGTGTTACGGGCTATGTTGGTGAGGCATTGTCCCATTAGACAAAGTTAAGAGTGTTGTTTAATTGGTGCTGCTGTTGCATAAATCGGGGGCTCCACAGGCATAGTCCCATTAGACAAAGTGAAGAGTGCTGCTGTTGCATAATTCGGCACCCCCGTTTTCTTTCTTTTTTTCTTTTCCTTTTTAGTCGAGCAGTATTGTACTATGACCTAAAATTCTCAGGTATAGTATTTTTCTCTCTTGATTATCCATCTATAGGGTCTGGGTGATTATTTCCAGGGGTGTGTGAACATGGCACCTTTGAGCAATTTTAATTATTCATGGTTGCCTAGCAACCAAGACATTTTGACAGAAATGCTTAGATACATGCATTTTGGTTGTCCATATGAAATATTTAACTTTACCTACCACCCCTAATTCTACCCCAAGGAATCCATTGGTGTCATTGACATGTTGCTAGGTTACTTAGTTGCCTAGCAACAGCAGTTTTATTATGAAAATCTCTCAAAAATCCTCAACCTTCGGCCTTGGCTTATATCATTAATATTGCCTGTCGACCCCAGGAGTATATCCAGTACATACCCGATCACCATATCTACCTGTATATAATACGATAAGCCACCGACACCAGTTAATGATTCCAACTAAGTATCCTAATTGAAAAGGTTTAGTCCTCTTTAAATAATTATACCCTGGCCTGCACTGACAAGTGGGACGAGACATGGACCACACTGTCAAAGACACACTATAAAAATTAGTTGCTATGTTTGTAGGTGTACAGTAGATTCTACTGTAGATGTACCGTTTTTTGTAGGTAAAAAATTGAATCTACTGTAAATCTACAGGAGATTCTACTGTAAATCCATTCTACAGTATATTATACTGTAGATCCTACTGTGTACCTACACGAACTATTTGCAGTGCATAATAAAGTGGTTAAGGGATACTTGTATCAACTAATGCCATGTTTGAAAAGTGTAGTATCACAAGATTTGTGTAGTATTTAACAAACTGTCTTTGTTGGTATTGTATCCATTAGCCAAACCTTCATTAGGCTTAACGCTTAAAGGGGTAGTTATTCATATTTCCTATTTTACGAGAAACCCATTATTTTTTTCATCTAAGATAGATTTCTTTTGAAGAGCAATTTGTAAATTATCCCAAGCACCATGCAGATTCAAGCTCAACATTTGTAGTGTTAGGCCAGAGGTGTAAAAAAAGTGGGGTCGGCGCCCGCCCGGGCTCCGGCCGGTCATTGTGGCCCCCCCTGGAGGGTCACTCACACACCACATTACATTATGCACCATGGAGTGCCACCTACCTGTAATACCCAACTTCCGCCCACCTGACCCTACTTCCGCCCTGTCCGCCATATTTCATTACCATTCCACATCTCCTCCGGTATACATCTACCTCAATTTGCTCCGGCCCCTGACACCAGTTAAGGGCCCGTTTCCAAAGAACTTTTACATTTATATGGACATACGCCGCCGTATTTTTAGTTAATTGTACAGGCGATTGTGGATGGTAATACATTAGTGAGTTCTCCCGTGGATTGTGATACCAATTATTGTCACCACCCCGCCGCCACAAAACATGGCGCGGGACCACTTGAAGAGACCCACTACACGCCTCTCCAGCTCCAAGCAGGAGGAGGCCAGGAGGATTCGCAGGGAGGAAAAAGCAGCAGCCAAACCGAAGCCCAAGGAGACCTCCAAGAAGCCCACACAAGGTACTCGTGTCACTAAACTTGAAAATGACATGGCTGGTGTCAGATCAGACATCACCGGTGTCAAAACCACTGTTGACGGCATGAGTGCCCAATTGTCTAAGATAGCCAAATTCTTAGAACCCATCGACAAACAAGCCACTGCAGGTGCCAATCCAGGTGAGGGCTCGGCTGACAAAATGTCGGCCGCCCCCCCGGAGACCTCCAAGAACGGCACCCTGTCGGCGTCAAAGTTGCTGGACAAGTCTAGGCTTGACCAGAACAAGACGCCCGGCAACAACTCCACAGCAAAGCAGCCCCGGGCACAATCCTCCAAGAACGTCACCAGGACCTCGAGTAAGTCGAAGTCAACCACCAGAGCTTCACACAAGTCCATCATGAAGTCGAAGTCACAGGTGTCGGTTGAGAGTGTCCAGTCACTGTCGTCATCCCAATCCTCAGATGACGATACCAGGCACTCTGATATCTCCAAAGGCCCCCTCAAGGCCTCCACCCCCCGCAAGAAACGGGCGAAAAAGCACAACTCGACCCGGCGTCACTCCGAGACGACGTCACGGCGTCAAGGGCACGGTGCCTCCGCCCGCGACCGACAGCGCCGTCACAAGTCCGACAGACGCCGTAAGAGGTCATACTCCAGTATGTCATCAGAGTCATCCTTCAATGACGACGTCAAATCACCAGTTAAAAGGCAACGTCAGCAACTCCCCCAGAGACTCTCCGATAGACTCTTTGCTGACCACTACCTGCAGCGTGAGGAGTACGTACAAAAGGACTCAGATGGTAAGACAAACCTACTCACCAACCTTAAGGGCAATCTCATACACAAGCCATACATGTACATGCAGAGGGAGGGCATGGTCACCCTTAAGCAAAAACTAGACAATAGGACCAGTATTGGCTCTATGGAGTATGTCACGTGTACCCTGAAGTTGATTAAGAGTAAGGATGGTTGCGACCCCAAGGACAAAGACCATATCATAGACCACCTCATTGATGTCACCCGAGACCTACAGGTCAGAAAGTGGGCCCCAGTCCGCAGGTGGACCCAGTCTGTGTGGGACGGGGTCGAGAACGATGACTTCAAGTGGTCCCACACACAGGCCATACAGAACTCGAGGTTTAATGCAGCCATCATTGGCACTGGTCCGGACGCCAATACCGGCCACAATCAGGCCGACACTTCCAACAAGGAACAGGGTGTGATATGTCGGGACTATAACGCAGATAGATGTAGGTTTAAGGGTCCACACAACCACAACGGCACTAATTTTGTCCACTTCTGTTCAATTGGTTGGAAGGCGGGTAAAAGGCGGGGACACCCACAGGTTCAGTGTGACTTCAGACCGAAAGACACACACGATCAGCCACGCCCACCCCCACAACAACAACAACAAGTGTACTACAACCAGCAGCCGCAATACTGGCCGCCACAGAACCCGATCGGTCAACAGCCTCAGTTTCCAAAAAACGGCTAATCGGCGCCCCGCCCCTCTCCCAACAGGTCGAGGCGCCCACTGTACATTGTGTAAATAGGTTTTCACCACTTGTTAACCATGAACTGCTGAATAATATGTGTAATTCCCGGTCGTACGAGACTGTTCTCTGCCAACCGGAAGGATTACGACGCCATGACAGGGGTTCCCCGCCGAGTGCGACAACTGATGACGTAGTACACGCCGCGGCGCGGATTCCCCCCACCGACAGAATTGATGACGTCATACCCCGTGTCCCCGCAGGGGTTTCCCCGGCTGCGGAACGCTGTGACGCGGCAGTTTCTGTGCACGCCCGCTCGGCCTGCACGGAAAACGATGACGTCACACGCCCGCCAACTGACGCTGGTTCCCGGCAACCACAGGCTCGGTCGCCACAACACCAGCGTAACAAAGATGGCGGTGCCCATCAGATCAACAAACGACGAGACGAGTTCGCCGAAAACAAAGACATTGTGCCGAATTCACTCCATAATATCAAGCCCCCGCCCGGCATCAAGCTACAACATGTGACAGCAGATGCCCGCGGCCCGTCTGGGGCGAACAGAAACCCACCAAACACGTCGGAGAGCCCGCAACTCGGCCCCCAGCCGGACTCCCACGGCGCAGGTATGAATGACAATGATACGCCAACCCATTTTGTTGACTTTGACCGTATTAAACGCATGTGTACCAATGATGTATGGGACGATAATGTCACCGGTGATCCACATTGTTTTAAACAACACAGACTAGACAATTGGCCCGCTCCCAGTGCAGAAGCTCAAACCCTGGACTTTGCCAAAATATATGCGGCAGTCAGGGCCACAGGTGTCCCAAACGCCATGGGGGCCCGCATACCCATAAAATCTAGTCTAAACATTAAGCAATGGCGGGCGCTCCTCCCAAAGTCAAAGGACAACGACCAGTTACTTGATTTCATGGAATTCGGATTCCCAATTGGGTATATGGGTCCGGTGTCGGACACCTCCTCCACCCCAAACCACCCTAGTGCACTGCAATACCCGGCCCAAGTGGATGAGTTCATCAAGACAGAGATGGGCCTAGGGGCATTGGAGGGCCCGTTCACTGACCCACCCTTCACCCCCTGGGTTCACGTGGCCCCACTAATGACCAGGGAGAAGGCAGATCCACACAAACGCCGAATTATCACCGACTTAACCTTCCCCCAGCAACAGTCAGTGAACGCATACATTTTTAAAAACTGTGTATACGGAGTAGAACGTCAACACTCACTCCCAACTGTCGATTCATTTGTCAAAGACCTCATTGACATTGGCCCCCACTCCTGGATGGCATCCTTAGACATTAGTCGTGCTTACCGCAATTTCTCGTCGGATAGCTTAGACTGGCCTTTGCTATGCATGTCATGGCGCGGTAAATTCATGCTAGACACTTCTATGCCGTTTGGTGCCCGCGCGTCCTCATGCCACATGCAGAGAGTAGCAAACGCGATAGTCAACATCCTCAAAACAAAAAACATCAAAGCGAAAATGTATTTAGATGATCTAATAATACTTGCAGAAACCCAGGAGCTGGCCCAGCTACACTTCGACACGGCCAGGGACCTCATCAAGTCACTGGGCCTGCCCGAGGCCCTGGATAAGGCCCAGCCCCCTACAAAGGTCATCACCTGGCTGGGCATCCAGATCGACTCCAAGGCAATGACACTGTCCATACCTGACAAGAAGCTACACGCCACACTCAGGAAGGTGAGTAACGCACTCAAAAGGCGTACAATGTCCAAGAAGACCCTCCAGAGCCTTCTTGGCAGCCTTCTCCATGTAGCCAAATGTGTAGCACCAGCCCGACTATTTGTCAGCCGTATATTGGACACTCTCCGAGCCATGAAATCAAAGCATGTCAACATAAACAGCGACATGCGCAAAGACTTAAGATGGTTCATGGAATGCTGTATAGATTGGAATGGCGTAGCCATCATTCCAACTGAATTCTATGACCTTGACATCTATGTGGACGCCTGTGGCTCGGGCATAGGCGCCTGCGCGGGCCACCAGGCCTACCGGCTCCAGGTGGCGGACCCAGAGGACCCAGTCAAAAACATTGCCTACCTGGAGTCCGCAAATGTCATAGTGGCTCTACATTCCTTCCTCAGCCACAAGCATAGGGGCAAAAAGATCAGGGTACACTGTGACAACTCAGGGGCTGTAGACGTATATGCAAATGGTAAAGGCAAGGACCCCATCCTCTTAGACCTCGCCAGGGCGGCCTGGATGGTCGAAGCCACCCTCTCAGTGTCCATTACGTTTGTCCACATACCCGGGGTCAAAAACATTGTAGCAGATAGACTCAGTAGGTCCCACCTATCTAAAGCCGACAGAATTAAAGCTGACGAGCAAATTAGTATAAACAATCTCAACTGCATTGACCCATGCATGCACATTTTCAACAACGTCTCTCCTTCTCTCACCTCCAGTTCCGGCCTACAGATACCTACAACTACGGGCCGCACAGAGGCAGAGACAGGCCAGAGCCGACGGGACAGAGAAGGGCCGGCGCGGGACTGTCACCCAGTACGTCCTGTTCTGCCGGCGCATGCTGATCCCCCCACTGCAGCCCACATACCAGGACATTTGTGCCTGGATCGAGCACCTCGCCGACCACGGCATCACCCCCCTCACCATAAAGAACAAGGTCAGTCATCTAAGGGTATACTGCAGCCTCTCCGGGGTGGACATGAAGCCACTCAACCACCCCAGGGTAGCACGCGCCCTAGATGCACTGATGCGCGACAAGAGGTACGCCCACAGGACCACCAGCGCCATCCCACTCCCGGCGCTGAAGAGGGTCATACTGGGCATGCCCCAGTCACCAGAGGGCAGGGCAGTCAGGGCAGCCATCCTTCTAATGTATCATGCTGCCCTCCGACAGTCCGAGGTTCTCCCAGTGACAATAGTAAGGTGGGTCGGTACAAAGCACCCCACGCGCGCCGACATGGTTATAAGCCAGACCTCCCTTACTCTAAATATCAAGTGGGCAAAGAACATGCAGGGCTACACACAAGCAAAGACAGTAGTACTGGGGAGGGCCGAGGACCCCCGACTCTGTGTGGTGGCAGCTATGGAAGCACACATCAAGGACCAGCCAACCATACAAAGCTCCCAGCCACTACTGGTGTTCCCCGGATCAGCCCGCCCTATACCGGTATCCTACGCCCGGCGTATGTGGCTCAGGACCATCAGGGCTCAAGGACTTGGAGCCATGGGCTATACTCTCCACTCTTTAAGGAGGGCCGCGGCCACCCAGGCACATCAGGCAGGCTGCAGCGAGCTGGACATACAGGTCTATGGAGGGTGGGCGTCCAATGCCCACCGACAGTACATCAAAGCCCACCGCACCGACAATGTCAACAAAGTGATCAGAAATGCACTATCAAAAGCATGAACATTGACACTTCACAAAACAAAGACAGACGATTCATGTAGAACGTTTTACCCACCATCCCACCACAACTAACCTACCACATTATTCTTGGCATTTTTGGCTCGTACTTTATTGTAATAATGTGTCTACAGGTGTATTACTATATCATATCATTCAATTCAATTTTATGTTGTCTCAATCATAAAATCAAATCTATTAAAAAGTATTTTATTTACCCCAATTCATTGTTGTGTTGTCCCTCGGGGGGGTTCGTCACAATGGTGGGGTCGGCGCCCGCCCGGGCTCCGGCCGGTCATTGTGGCCCCCCCTGGAGGGTCACTCACACACCACATTACATTATGCACCATGGAGTGCCACCTACCTGTAATACCCAACTTCCGCCCACCTGACCCTACTTCCGCCCTGTCCGCCATATTTCATTACCATTCCACATCTCCTCCGGTATACATCTACCTCAATTTCCCACCCACCCACAACCTACAATATTCATATTTACAATGTTTATTCACACAAATATTATCTCACTCAGTGTCTTCGTATATCGTACTTTATTGTAATAATGTGTCTACAGGTGTATTACTATATCATATCATTCAATTCAATTTTATGTTGTCTCAATCATAAAATCAAATCTATTAAAAAGTATTTTATTTACCCCAATTCATTGTTGTGTTGTCCCTCGGGGGGGGTTCGTCACAATGCGTGTTGTCAGCATTACGCAGGGCTTCGCTCAATCCCTGCTTCCCTTTCGTTTCTCTACGGCTCCTTACTATGACATAATGTTATATAACGTTTTAGAACGTCATTTTGACGTTAAATAACGTTTTTTCGTTAGCTGGGGAGGCACTGTCTGACTCGCTCACGATATTCTACACTTCGGCCTCAGTGATACACTATTTTTTCTCTCTGCCTCCCTGGTCTCATCCCCTTCCTACGAACCTCTGGCTTTTCTTACCATTTACGAGGAGTCTTGAATTGTCTTGAATTGTAATTTCATTTATTTATACTGAAAGTATTAAGGTCAAAGACCTGGGTTTAAGATACTACCAGTTTCCGTACATCAGATTTATGCATGATAAGAAATGAAAAATTTAGAGGACAGATATGATAGATTTTATTACCCAGGCTGATGTTATTACCTTTATAGAGGGAGATATTGCTCACCTCAGTGATTATACTAATACTAGGTTTATTAATCAACATTTAAGGCCGATGTTATCGGCCTGGGACTGATGTTATGTCCCTGATCAAAGGTGGTCAATCTTTGATTGAAAATATCGGTTCTACTACATACATGAATGCGTATACAGGGACTTTTAAACCTGAGTGAATAGATAACAAACATAATTTCTCCCTCTCCACTTCTAGTACTAGTCAGTACCTGTATACACCTGTGCGCATGTGCAGTGACTGTTTGCTCCTCTGGCTGATACCGTTGCCATGGTTACACTGATTGTACCGAACTGACCAAAGTGTATCTACACCAAACACTGCTGACGCCTAAATAGCATACTGAACCCTTTATGGGTGGCATAGTGTTTAATCAAAATCACCGTGCCCTTTGTCGTCACCATACAGTCCTGGCGAGTCTAGTCGCCAGTCTTGCATTCAAGCATCATGCTGAGCCCATGAGCTTGATTAGATACACTCCCAAAGAGTCGGCATGGTGCATGCACCCAGCCCTGACGAGTTTAATAATGGCTAGGGCTGCATTCAACGGGTATAAAACGTATAAAAGTATCATGCGGCCCATAAAGGGGTATCCTGGTTGGCAGTGGAGAGGTGGGGAGCTCCTCGGTCCTTTATCTTTACCATGGTGATGTGAAAACTGAGTCTGTACGGGAACCCCCCCCCCTGCCCAGGCCAAAAAGAAGAGCTGTGTTTCATGTTACCCTACCCTACCTAGCAAAACAGGGCTGACCCTAGACATTTTATCCAATTTTGAAAAAAAAGGAGTAATTTTGGAGCTATTTCAGAGTCGATTAAATAAACCACGAGTCGATGCCCTTGTCGGCGAGTCAGTGCTGAAGTTTGCAAGTCAATTTTTGTGTACTTAAGCAAGTAAAAAGAAAAATTAAAAAAAGAAAAATCCGACCTACCCTACCTAGATTTTTACACTATGTAACCTGAAACACACCTTTTATTTATTTTTTGGCCTCAGGGTCAAAGTAGAGCTGGTGTGTCCCTCACTCCTTCTGACCACCGGTAGGCCTACCTAGTCTCTGCCACAGTCAAGGAGTTAGACCCATGGAGTATTTATAGTATTTTTGAAATGGTTTTCTGAGGAGGATTCAAACTTGGTGACATATATGTGACAATATCTGACTGCGATTCTACCTCGTACGTCTTCAACCAGATTTAAACTCAGATCTCGGATAACAAATGAAGCTTCTTGGTGATTTCCAATATTATCTCTGGATTTGATTATGTGACGACAGATAAACAGGATTATTCTTTTATTCATATGTGACCCGTTTTAACGAAATGGGTCGAAAGTCGCACATGTATAGAGAAATGTTTTGATATTGCTATATCCGTGTACAGGTCAAGAGCTTTCATTTGGTATGTGACAAGTAGTATATTAGCCAATATTTTACTCTTAGATGATATTTTTTGTTGAATTAAATCCAAATGAATTAAATTGAGATAGTTAACATTTAAATTATATATATATAAACTACATTACTGGTATACAATACAATTACAAATGCTATGGCCACCATTTTGGGATAAATAGGGGTGGAAATCTGGTTTGTAACTTAATATGCCAAAGCATAACTATTCTTCCTTCACACTGTGCTACTTAAAGAGGCTCTTAAAAGTGCGACTTCCGACCCATTTCGTTTAAATGGGTCACATATATTGTACAATAACCTCGAGTGCATTTGAGTAAGAAGTTAATTTATCAAGCATTCCCTAGAATTCACCAAAGGAAAAGGGAATGAAGAATAACAACAGTAGCACACGTATTGTTTAAGGCCTGACCCATAGCCCAAACTGAGACTTGAACCGCAGACCTACTGCATCTACGGCAAAATCTCTACTACTCCGGTTACAACAGTTGGATACCAGACATACACCAGAACGTGAATAGTAAACTGCGACAACCCTCTATGCATTATATTGGCCTCTGTCAAGACTGATCACGAGGCGAAGAGGAGTGATCTCAGCCACGATGAGTAAGAACCATGCAGTGACGGAGGGCATCATCCGACAGGCGACTGGACAGCACAGATTGTACAAAATACTGGATGCTAAGGGCGGAGGCACTCTGATAAAACTAATGAAGGTAAGGGGGGGGGGGGCTCTGATAAAAATGAATGAAGGTAAGGTGGGAGGGGGGGGGCTCTGATAAAACTAATGAAAGTAAGGATAAAACTGGTGGAGGGAAGGAGGAGGGCACTCTAATAAAACTAATGAAGGTCCTGCATGTTGAAAAGGTTTTGGTATAGATTGGAGTTGGGACTCAGTAAAGCTACAGGAACAGGCTGGTACTCTATTCATCCCAAATTCTTGAGTACTGGCGAACAGTGACTATCCATGGCCGGAAAGCTGCAGAGGTCAGTACAATGACTAAGTGCCCGCCTGCAGTGGGTGGGGTAGCTGGAGTAGGCCCTATTTTATAGATTTCACAAAATCATGCCTTCAGCGTGGGGTGTGGGACGTCGGCACAATACACAAAACCCATCCCTGGTACGGTAAAACAGTTGTCCGATTTCTCCAATAAAATCTGCAATTTTGATTAAATTGAGCAAAAGACGTTGCTCCTTTTTTTCATCTAGCTAAGCAATATTTGAAACATAAATGATAATATCCGGTTCATGGATGCTCATCAATGTGAAACAATGTACCTTTTATTTGGATTCATCTCGTCATTTAGACCACTCAAAAAAGTGGTTTCTCATCACCAAGGACTATAAAATGTGACGAGGGGGGCTTTTAAAAAAAGATCAAATTCTATACTCACAGGGATTTTATTACAAAATGTATAAGAAAAAATATATATTTTCATGACCAAATTTCACATTTTAGTACGGGTAGTTTATTGACCTTTAAAAGTCGGGAAAATGTAATTAATTTGATACCAAATGTGCCAATATTTGTCAATTTTTATCAAAAATTCATCAGAAATTAGCATGAAAAATTAGCATGAAAAAAAGAAGACATTTTCTTCGAAACCTGAGTTTTATGGTGCGCGTGGTGGTGAGAATTAAACCATTTTATTTTTTGATTGGCCTTACACTTTACCTCAGATGGCCAATAAGACCAGAGACTTCAGTGACGTTGACCGCTGGATAGAGATCCACCTGGTGCCTATGATGTACGACAAGGGGCGTGGCAGGGTTGTCCACATCCGGGAATTGGTCAAGGCGCGCATGCGTGACCGCGGCCGGACGCTGGGCCGCGCCGTGTCGTCAGGTGGACAGAAGAGGGCGCTCGGTCTCACCGAGATGGACCACCTCACCACCGCGCAGTGCGAGTGGTTCGGCACACCAGGTAAACCTTTTTTTATTCCCACCCTCCTCCTCCAAAAATAAAGAGAGGGAGGAGATTTACTTCAATTCACTTCTGTGAGTGGCTCGCACACCAGGTAAACTGTTGTTTTTAAATGTTTGTTCATCCCCGGCCCCTTCCTCTAAAAGTGGAAAATGTAAATAAAGAGTGGGACAGAGTATATTTGCTTCATTTCAGGCTCTCCTCGGGTACTGAAGTCACCTGGCCAGGACAGCATGATCATCTAGTCCCACTGCTCACTGCACCCTTCACCCATACACTGTAAAAACTGTGCATATACTTTAAAAACCTTTTTACAGTGTCAGCCCAATTAGCGGAAGGGTCTTTTAGATTAAGTGAAGCTCACCTGGACCACTTACTTTTGCCCCCTGGTGTACGATTTGTGAAGTAAAAATCTCTCTGGTGTTCCATCAGCACAGTGTAGCGGCACAGTTATGAACTACAGTACATGCTCTACTCTAGGATTCAGGCCCCTCTTAGTCTAGTGAATTAAGGGAAATTTACTTTATTTCTGGATAAAAGTAGCAAAGTTGGTTTATAGGTAGATAAAGCCAAACATGCGTGACATGGCCATTACCAGTGCTGGCTTTCTTCAGTTATCCCATTGGTCTGCAGATGGCAGCACTGAAACTGATGTCATCTGCAAGACCTGGCGCTCCAACTATATACACTACACTGTAAAAATATTCCGTTGAATATACGGAGAATCAGTGTAAAATTTAACGGTGATTCATCATAACATATGATTACGGTGAGGCAATGTAAAATCAATCAATTTTACTTTGAATATCCGTAATCCAATACAGTGAAACACCGTTTATTTTTACAGTGAAACACAGTTTATTTTACGGTGAAGCTACGTTTAATTGATTTCAGTTTTATCACACCAGGTGGCAGTTTGGTTCATGAAGAAATTTTCCTGGATGCTAGGAACACCATTTTTGTGGTGATAAGAAATATATATATACAGATACGGCTGTAATGTTTGCTCTGTAGCCATCCCAGAGTGACTTCTGCTCATGGACTGGTATTACAAAGTGCCATGAAGCATTCTATAAGGCTTTCATAGACTAATTCCTAATGATTAGGTCTGAAGTCTTGACACTAAGATGATATTGTTGATTGGAACCAAATTGGGGTTGGAACCATACTGAGCATGGAGTTAAATTACACAAAATACCATTACAATTATTGTTTAGGCACTGAATCAGAATACAGTGATGTTTTGTATTCTGTTAAAATAACGGTGATTCACAGTTCCGTAGAAATGATGGTGACTTTGGGAAAAACGGTGACCGTGACAATAACGGTGAAAGTCCGGCACCCAGTGTTGCCAGTGAATCACCGTTTTTTTAAGGGTACTGAGAATCACTGTTAAAAAAATGTATAACGGAGATTTCTTGTTTAAAAATGGCAGTGACAGTTCCGTAAAAATAACGGTGACTTAGGAAAAAACGGTGACTGTAAAAATAACGGTGAAAGTCCGGCACCCAGTGTTGCCAGTGAATCTCCGTTATTTTAACGGAATTTTTTTTACAGTGTATGTAAGGACAGTATAATTAGGTTTGTTTTTATTGTAGTGATAATGGATTTTGAAGGATGCCATCCTGGTTCTAACTTTTTACATATTATATATAGTTATGTACACTAACTGTTCTAAGCACCAGATCCGATGGCCGCTAGCTTCTTACACGCCATATCATGGTCAGATTCCCCCCTCGAGAGAGCCAGAGACAGATACAGATACATAGCTAGAGATGGACAGAGGGAGAGGCAGATAGAGAGAAAAAGAGGTAGAGAGAGAGCAAGAGCGAGAGAGGAAGACAGAGAGAGGGAGACAGAGACAGAGAGAGAGACACAGAGAGAGAGACAGAGGAAGAGAGGGAACATACAGAGACAGAGACATAGAGACAGAGAAGGGGACAGAGGGAGAAACAGAGAGAGACAGAGAGACAGAGAAAGACAGAGAAAGACAGGCAGAGAGTGGGGTGGCTTGATAGAAGAAAGAAACCCCCTCATTTCAACTAATTCCTATGACTATGTGTATCAGTTACCAGGGCACTCACAATCATGGGCATATATGACATCCTATCTGTGTCACGATTAATGTATCGAAATATTATATTGGTAATTCATGCCGTGCAATATATGTGGACAATCAGGTATTTAGTACTATCATGTATGAATGATAGGTGGTATTGAATGGCACAGTACACACACAAAAGTCTACAGTTTCCCACTACACTGAAAACCAAGAGGCAGGAGCCTAGTCATTATGACGACCTAGGTTATGTTAATGAATAATGGCAGGTGCTCTAGAGAATGGTATATGCATATAGTCTCTTATTAGTTCACCTCATAAGGAGATGCATCCCTTTCACATAATTGGTGTACTCTTGATTGAACTAAGTAGCATTATTTGTTATAAATAAGTTGGCAATGGGTGAGAATGATGGGCCCAAAGTAGGGTGTTCCATCGAAAATTGATTAATGTGTATATAATTGATGTCTATGGCCAAGCTACTAGTGAAGATATACACTAATTCAATAAACAAATCAGAATTAGGATAACTTTAATGGGAAATGCTTGACCACTGTTGAAAGTTGGAAAAGTTGCTGATATTTCACCCCTGCTAGTCTATACATAGCCTATGACCCAGATGGCACCTATGGAGTAAAGCCGGAGTAAAGCCCTACTGCTGCATGTAGCATAGGGAGTAATCACCCTGTGTGCAGCCACACACTATAAAACAGGGAAATGCATGAACTTCACCTAGCTATAATTCAATAAGTATATGTATTAGACATTAAATCATTTTACCAATATAATATATAATTCAATGCCATTTGGTAGTGATGTCTCTATTTTGGATGCTATGTGGATGTAATTACATTACCATAGCATTCATTAGGCTCAAATTCCACAAGAGGTGTGAATAAATTTGAGTGATTTCATAATTCTAGCCTACTTTTGAATGTTTGAAGTCTCTAGTTCCTACTGTACACTTTTTGACAAATTGATTTATCATTGTTAGATCTTGATTTATATTTTATTTCTTGTCATAATCAGCAAACTACTTACACCACAAAAAGTGTACAGTATCTGAAATATGGCCCAATATGTATAGAATATCATGATCCTTTGTATTTTATTGGGGGATACATAGATACCTGCGGATTTGCCATAGACTGAGGTGATATATTACTCCCCTACTGCAGATACAGGTGCCATGGGCGGCCTACTCACCCAGTGTTAGTCACTGTTACCCTGTGGGGAGGCCCTAGGCGCCTTGGATGTAACACCCTACCCAAAGGTTTAGAGGCCACTCTCCTCCCTGTCACCAGTTTATGGCTTGTAATAGAAATAGTTATGCAGATGTTAACACTGGGTGACAGTTCTATGCCAATGAGGCACAATGCATGTCCAGTGTGCAATAGCATTGGGTAGCATTGGGTAGTCATTGTAACAACCTAGGACTTGAGAATTGTCATATCTGATGGCTTTAGGTCTTCAAATTGACAACACCTAAATCAACAACCTTAAGGTAGTCATTCTGATTACCCAATTTATGTGACTACCTAAGGTAGTCATTATGACAACTTTGGTCAGAATGGCAGTCACATTGACGACCTAAGGTCGTCACCTTGACTACTGTAAGGGGTGAATCCACTGATGTAAAATCGTCAGATTGGACGAGATTTGTCCGTAGGTTTAACATTGTGAACGTTCATCCGATCCGATAGATTTGCCTCAGTGGATTGACCCTTTTAAGTTGTCAATTTTGGTGTTGTCAAAATGACGATCCTGAGGTTTGCAGTGTAGGAGTACTGAATAATTAAGGGGGAGCTCGACATTTACTTCATAATAACTACTCAGTTAAAATGTTCTTACTCTCAGTAACACCACCGCTGCATCGGTGCATCATGACGCATCAATGAAGGACTGGTGAGTAACGGATCGGGGTGTAGCTACCCCGTAGATTGGTCGAGTTACTTGCCAATGCTGACAAAACAACATAGTCATAGTGTAACAAAGTACACAAAGGGTTATACCACACTGAATAATGGACATTAGTCATTACTAACATAATTATGACATAAGTGACGAAACCTGGGAAATCGTAACATTAGAGGGGATATCCATAAATGCTCTAAACATGATATTTCAGGAGATATAGCTAAAAATGTAAATACTTAAGAGAAACTGACCTTACACTAGCTTTTTCCAAGGAATCTTTTGAAGCTAGTGTGGATAGAGCAAGAGTATTTGGATAGCACACGAGGGTGGATAAAGGGCCCCCCCTTTTTGCTCTGGATTTTAACGTAAATACGAATACCATCAGTATATTGCCTATATCACGCCTCCTCTTTCTCAAACTCCTGAATCAAGTTCTACCACAGGTCTTCCAACACAGGAGGACTCACAGGATAGCAGTGACACACCTGTTATTTCTGTGAATACTGCCAAGAATCCATGGATCGAGGATAGCTGAGCCACAATGATCTGGGGTGCCATGACTATCAGTGTGAACACGATACTGCCACCTTGAGCAATGGTAATCAAAGGGGTCTACCGTAAACCTCGTGTATAAGCCTAACTCGTGTATAAGCTGAACCTTGACCTTGGGCCAATCCTATTATCCGCATTGCCCATCTGATTATGGTGACTTTAACACTGTACCATGTTAACAAAAACTCCTTAAAGCAGCATTGTGGATATGACACGCATACAAGCCGCGGCTTACATGCAAATTTCTACGGTAGTCAATAAAATCCCTTAGCATTGGCTCTAAAGGAACTTCAAAGGCTTGATTGATCTCATAATTTAACACATTTCAGTAACAATCTAATTGTAATAGACCTCATAAACAAATACTCAGTTAAGAGTATGCATGTTTGCTCTTTTTATGGGACTAGACTGATACGAAAATTAACTATATGCAGGGGGGGGGGGGCGTGTCAGCAGATTTGTGACATACTTTTCTAGGGGGTGTCGAAAAAAGTGTGACATGGGGTGGGGGGTGTTGAAAATGGCCCAAAAAAGCGTGACATACTTTATGGACGGCCCCTAAATTCATTACCTTGCTGTTTTTTCAAAAGATTTATATACCAAGGTATACCTCAAGTCTTTATAAGGCCATTTCTAGAGAGCAGTAATTGTTATGTGGACAGACTGGCTTCAAGGGATGGAGTTACCATTGCACATGCAGCTCATACTGTGGTTGTTGCATATTAGCCAGGGCCATGTGCTGCTGCCACTGATTGGTAATAGATGTACACTGTAAGACCATTACTAATTACTAATAAATTACTGATAATTCAGGCAATCCAAGGCAACGCTAGCTATTAGCTAAGCGTTAGCAGCAAAATGCTAAGATAGGATTGGAACTTTGGGAATGTGCTTTTCGCTGATGGTTTTACAAAAGTTAGTAAAACCTACTTTTTACTAACATTTGAGATTCATTATTTTCAGAGCATGCTATGATGTTCACATATATATAGAGCAGAAATAGAGTCAAAAGAGAGTCCTATCAGGAATGACTCCCTTCTTTAGGAGAGCCCTGATTGACTAAGGGAGCCTATGTGACTCCCTGGCTGACTAAGAGAGCTTACGTGACTCCCTGGCTGATCTAGGGGAGTCACATAGCTCCCTGACTCACCTAAGGAGTCACATAAGGACTAGGGCTCCCCCAGAGAGTGGAGTCATTTTGGAGGACTCCCTTTTGACTCTGTTTATTTTCTTGGTAATGGTCATGACATAGAGGTACCCAGTGGGAACCCAATTCTTTGGTTTCCTCTTTTGACATGATAAGATTACTATTATATGTGAGGAGGTGGGGTCTCACGACAACAAATTGATTTTTGGACCCCCATTCACAGATGAATGCAGTCCTGTATGGTTATGATTACATTAGTGGCAATGATACAATGACAGCTAGTGGTAATAAACGGATATTCCTCCGGTTACTATACATTTGCTAAGGGACATACACGTATTGCTAGATGCGAACAGTGGAGGGAACCATTTTCCTATATAGAAGGTATCTGTGCAGAAAACGGCTCAGTAGACGAAAATGACATCTTTTTTCACCCACCTTAAATGATATTCTAACGACACTAACATAACCATTTGGAACATAAATGTGAGACATACATGTAATCTGAGTTGTACCAGTAGCAATATTTTTGAGATAACAATGTCTAATTTTATAGAATTATTGGTTTTAGGGTGTGGGTGGGTGGAATTTCAATAAAGTTCAGTGACCGAATCCAATGGCGGTTGGGAGGCATCTGCCGTTTGAAGGACAGCTGAGTCACGTGATCCTTGTGAGTTCAATCTTTAGGCCTGTAGGTGGCGTATGTGTAGGCAAATAGGATTGACCAATGAGTGCTATTTATGGGTGGTTGGTACGTGCTGAGGGTCCATATGGGGATCAAAACAAATCTACAGTCCTGCCTGGGTGTCCCAGTACAGCGTGAGAGCTCCACATTCTGTCCTGTTCTGCCATGATTTAGAAGTGATCCCCTCTAGTTGGTTTTACCTGGACTGACCCTACTGACTGCACCCAGCACTGCGTTTGTTTGATCCCCATATGTAGGATGATTACCCCTAAATGGAATTAATATGTCTACAAAAGTGTAAGACATATCCCTAGAAAGATAAACATGTTTTTACCACAATGTAAAAAGTTGTATATTGATATTTACTCTAGCAGGGTCTGCACTGAGTGGGCCTAATTTTATGAATTGTTGGACACCTTTTCCGTCATCCTATTTCCGTGCCTTATGGCATGAAAATAAATTATGCTGATGTCCTGAATCCAACAGGCAGAATGTGCGCCAGTACAGTGGCCCAGGAGGGTCAAATCTTTTTGCAAATTTTGAAATTGCAAATTCACTTCAACTTGCAAAAAATCAACTAGAGTTGAAGATGAAAACTCTAACTTCAACCATTTACTGTCACCTGTCAACTGCCAATTCAAGTAAAGCTACTTGTGACTGCTATCTTTCAACACTACATCAAACCAAAAACAATGCAAATGTCAAAGTTGAAAGTGAAAACTCCAACTTCAGTCACTTACTGTCAACTGTCAACTGTCAATTCAGGAACAACAGCTTGTGACAGGTATCTTTAAGCACTGAAGTTCACTCCATGTATCTTGTGAGTGTTATCAAGTCTCAATAAAGTATCAATCAAGTGTCAATCACATCTCAATCAAGTGTCAATCACATCTCAATCAAGTGCCAATCAAGTGCCAATCAAGTGCCCATAAAGGGCTGAATCAAGTGTCAATCAAGTGCCAATCAAGGGCTCAATCAAGGGCTCAAACAAGTGCCAATCAAGGGCTCAATCATGTGCCAATCAAGGGCTCAATCATGTGCCAACCAAGTGCCAACCATGTGCCAACCAAGTGCCGGCACTTGACCGGCACTTGACCGGCACTTGACCGACACTTGACCGATACTTGACCGGCACTTGATGGACACTTGACGGACACTTGACAGACACTTGACGGACACTTGACCGGCACTTGACCGGCACTTGACCGGCACTTGACCGGCACTTGACCGGCACTTGACCGACACTTGACCGACACTTGACCGACACTTGACCGACACTTGACCGACACTTGACCGGAACTTGACCGGAACTTGACCGGCACTTGACCAGCACTTGACCGGCACTTGACCGGCACTTGACCGACACTTGACCGACACTTGACCGGCACTTTACTGACACTTGACCGACACTTGACCAACACTTGACCGGCACTTGACCGGAACTTGACCGGAACTTGACCGGCACTTGACCAACACTTGACGGACACTTGACGGACACTTGACGGACACTTGACGGACACTTGACCGACACTTGACCGGCACTTGACCGGCACTTGACCGGAACTTGACCGACACTTGACCGGCACTTGACCGACACTTGACGGACACTTGACGGACACTTGACGGACACTTGACCGGCACTTGACCGACACTTAACCGGCACTTGACCGACACTTGACTGGCACTTGACCGGCACTTGACCGGCACTTGACCGACACTTGACCGACACTTGACCGACACTTGACCGGCACTTGACCGACACTTGACCGGCACTTTACTGACACTTGACCGACACTTGACAAGTGTCTGGGACATTTCCCCATAGGCTGCATCAGAGAAAAGTGGTCATTGGTGCCCCCCTAAGCAGGGTAATTACCTGTGCGCTAGGGTTGTAGGATGGCATAATTTTATTCTCTACTTAGGTGCACTTCAAAGCTCTATCATGTGTTTAATAATAGGCTATAATAGAATAGAACATCCAAAAGTACATTAAAGCCATGACATCAAATAATAACCCTTTTGATCTATATTACTGTTTATGGACTTTGTAAATCCATAAATACTGAAATAGAATAAAATATAATTCATAAATACTAAAATAGAATGGGAAAATGTTTTCGCGGCCCTCAGCGGCACATGTGATCACCCTACTATATAGACAAATCACTCCAACGACATCAACACATGATATTCGTAATTCAATCCCAGTATGTGATATCACAGTCAGGTATTTAGTTCTACTAATACCTGAATGCCTGAAAGTAGTATAGTATGTATCGGAACGGGACTATAGTTAAGTACTGTTTATTACTCAATCGACATGCAGCCAATCAGAGGCCTCCATTTGGTCACGTGACCCCCTCATTTGCATAATTACGTAATAGGCCACGCCCCCTCATTTGCATAATTACGTAATAGGCCACGCCCCCTTGATCACCAGCCAATCAGGGCCGCCATTTGGTCACGTGACTCCCACGTGACCCCCTCATTTGCATAATAGACCACGCCCCCTTGATCACGTGACCCCCTCATTTGCATAGTAGACTACGCCCCTTTGATCACCAGCCAATCAGTGGCTTCCATTTGGTCAGGTGACTCCCTCATTTGCATAATCATGGATCACGTGACCCCCTCATTTGCATAATAGGACCACACCCTCTTGGTCACGTGACCGGAAGCGCTCTTTATTTAGAGAATAGGCCACACCCCCTTGGTCACGTGACTTGACCCCCTCCCTCATTTGCATAATATAGACAATAGACAGACTACGCTTCCCTTTTGGTCACATGACTTGGACTAGCTAATGGGAGGCTTCTATAAGGGGCGAGGGGAGGGGAGGGGGGGAGGGGGGCACTTTAAGATGCATGGGGAGGGGAGGGGGGGAGGGGGGCACTATTTATGGGGTGGGCGGGCACTTGGGGGGGAGGGGGGGCCTTTGGGGTCTGCTCGGGAGAAAAAAAAAAAATTATCTGATCTCTAGGGAATCGCTTCCTCTCTACCCCCCTTTAGGGGGGTAGGGAGGAGGCGAGTCGGAGGTGACTGTAGAGGAGTTTTTCGGTGACTTGATGCCTTTCAAACGACTGTGCTGATAGTTGATGAATTTGACTTTTTGACTTGAATATTTCATGCGACTTTGTGACTTGTAAGCGAAAGCGAAAGCGACTTTGCGACCCGTAACCCTTTAAATAAAGAGGTGACTTTGTAACCTCAGGGGGGAGATCCTTCTACACCCCCACGGAGTAGAAAGGATCTCGGTTGATTGACTGTACTTTGACTTGTTGTTGTAAACAAAAAAAAAAAGAAAAAAAAAAAAAAAAAAAAAAAAATCAATGAATAGAACGACCCCCTCATTGCTAACAAAGGAACGACTTTTGAATTACACAAATGACCCTCTTTTTGTAGGGGTTAGCGGTAACTCGACTTGAATTAGAGTATTAGGGAGAGCAAAACGCGACCACACACCGTCTTAGACTGTCGTCTTACGGCCCGGATAACAATAACCCTAGTTACCTCGGTTACTGTTGCTCAAGAGACGGCGATGGATCTGGTCACGTGGATACTGAAAGAAGGTCTACCTATAACCACCACGCTAGTTTGAACGCGGCGGGTATGAGTCATCATGGGGCCCTTGACGGGTGGGTCCTCCCCATGCAGCCGTATGTCGAATTTAAGAAATGCCCATGTCACACGTCACTAAGGGAGAAAACGTTTTTTGAAAATATTTAGAACCCGAATTTGAGCATTCTGGTACATTTTTAAGGACCCAGACACTGCAAAGCCGAGTACCATCCAAGAGAAAAAAAAATTTGGCGAAAATGTTTAGGCTTGAAATGGCACTTTTCTGATGTACTCTTTGAACATTTTTTTTTTTCCTCATGTCACTATGGTCCATGGCACATGTGGGACTCAAGAAATGCCACATGTCCCATGTCACTTAGATGTCCGTGCCCGTGTCGTCGTATCGAATTTTAAGAAAATGCCCATGTCACCATATCGAATTTAGGGGTCTAGTGACATCAGCATGTCCGGCTATCCTCCACAAATTTAGCTCTAAAATGTTTACTTTTTTTTTTGGGCTGATTTTTCATCATTTAAAAAAAAAACAATAGGTTGTTTGAAATGTTTGCTGTTGTAAATAGAAACAAAAACAAAACAAAAGCGCATGGTAAGATTATGTCACATTGCAAGTGGCGGGTCCGCTCGAGGCTTATTCAGCCTCTTCGTGGATCCGCGACTGCCAATGTGATCATATACTAATCACCGGTGTTTACGGTATTATATACTAAGGTATGAGACGGGTCTTACAGAAAAGGTGTCTAAAGAGCCCTGTGACCTGATTGAAATGACGTCAGCGCCGTCTGCTCGTCAGTGCCCGGCTGTAGCCCGTAGGACATGTTATTCTGCTTTTCTGGATGTTTTGAAATATTTTGATTTAACTGTTAATACCTGATAACAAGCCTCTGAAGCAGATTTTTGGTCGAGCACCTGTTCTCTACTCTTCCATCGATTAGCTGCTTCAGCAAAAAAAAAAATCGCGCGCGCAGTCTAGTCTATATGACGGAGTCGCTAAAGCTCTGTTTAGAGAGTGGAACTTGACCTTGAGTATAGCCTCAGTACTAACTGAACGCCCCGCGGGGTCACCCCTCACGTGGGAATATGTACAAGCTCTGGTTCTTCACTTTACAGCTTGACTAAAACTGAGACGCGTCCATGATAAACTCTAGCCTTTTTTTTCCTTTACTAGGATCGAGAGAGAGATTTTAAATGGGGCGTTTATCTAAATAGCGTGGAACTAAAATCAGGCTGCGGCAGATAGTATCTCTGCGCACCTCAAGACTCAACGTAACTTTCACTCTCCAGCAGAAGTTTAGTTGTGACTAATGATGGGCGGCGACCGTCGTGCACTGGCGGACATTGGAGAGTGTTGGAGAGCTGAACCTTACAGACATATAAATCAATCGCTTTGGTGGAAATATCTCGCCATAGATTGGAACCAAATACTTATCTAATGGAATTGTTATCAGTTTTCAGTTTTCTTGCCGTACAAAATTTATTTCCCACTCTTCACGTGGTGATAGCTGAAGGTCGCTCGTCGTAGGTAGGTGTGACCGGAACACCCTTTTTGTTTTTGGCGCGGGTTGACATCAGATTTGTACCGTACTGTCGCGATTAAGAGCTCTGAGGGAGGGCTTTTCAATTCGGTGAAGTTCTTACTCAGGAGCTATATACAAGCCAGGCGCTGGCGCTTATTCAAAGTCGCGATTTTAGTGCTTGAGAAAAAACATTTGGAGGCTCTTATACTCCGGCGCTTATAAAAGACCGGCACGCTTTTCAACACTAGTTGCTTTATCGCGACCGTACGGTATGACTTCGGTGTCAAAAGATCCCAAACTCCAAATAAGGAAGTGAAACGACGTCGTCTGTCTACCTCGCGCGCGTCATAGCGTCGTCGAAAATAGTGTGACGTCAGCATCTCTCAGGTGGCTAGGAAGTCAGTTCGACAAAATGGCTCACGGAGTGAACTTCGTGGCCGTTTCTCGATCTATGATCGATGCGGCCGTGGAGAAGGAATTCGTAGCCGTGCAACAGAGAGAGGAGGCGGAGAGACAGAACTTCGTGGCCGTTTCTCGATCTATGATCGATGCGGCCGTGGAGAAGCAGTTCGTAGCCTCGCTACAGAGAGAGGAGAGACAGCGGACTGCTGCTGAAGCAGAGGGTGTGGTGGATGAGCTGATCGAGAACGTCGCTGATCAACTCATCCGCCGGTGCGTGGAGCAGGTCAAGCAGCAAGTCTGCATGGAGGAAGGCTTACCGCCCGCCGTGCTGGAGGAGCTGCTGAAGGACTGCCACGCGTTATGACCACGCCCTCCGCTTCAGCAGCAAGGTCCCTGCGACCCTCTCTCTACCAAACGGTCCTTTTAAGGACCAACCACTGATCACAAAAGTTGAAAATCAATCTCAATATAATATACGCATCAGAAAAACCCTAATACGCTATACACTGAAACCCTGTTGAGTAGGTAGATCGAGTTGGGCTTTTTTTTTTTTTAGGAAGAGCAATCAGGTCATCGTGTGGAGATCATCAGGTGTCCTGTGTGTGTGTGTGTGTGTGTGTGTGTGTGTGTGTGTGTGTGTGTGTGTGTGTGTGTGTGTGTGTGTGTGTGTGTGTGAATTTTATACAAATACAATTATTCATTCCTTTCAGCAAGAAAATTAGCTCAATGTAATCATATGATTTTAACTGCCCTACTTATCAGAGCCTTGACGACATCTGACCGCCCCCCTTTTCAAGATCTAAATGGAAATTCACCGCCACCGCTTTTCAGAGTACTGCAGCGCCATTACCTAATTCTTTTTGTATGTGAAAAAAAACAGCACTGATAAGGGGTTTAATTAGACAGATATTGGTTTCTACACTATCAAAAAAATAAAACCCTCAGCGCTTTAATGCTAAAGGTGGCAATAGTGCTTTAATGCGCTACGCCCTTTGTCGATATGCCAGTGTATGCATGCATGCAGCCCTGGTGAGGAACTCTGAGTGCCGCATTCATGACTTATGACGACAACGGGCACTGCACATTAAAGCGCTATGCGACTATTAAAGGGTTAGATCCAGTCTTGCTACAGGCATCCAGAATGCTATACCCAGAGTTGGTGGTCTGGTCCAGACTGCTGTACACAGATTGTAGACGGGATGGCGGGTTGCTGCCAGACTATCCCTCTGGTACGATATGCGGCTGGCGCGGCCGAGCCTGTCTTATATGATGCTGAGTCTAACTATGTATTAGATACCCTACGAGTAACTGAGAGTATGTCAAAATAATCACGGCAAACTGACTGGCGTCTTCATAGGATCATAGGGTGGTTATTATTACATAACTCAGTAACCTTTGGTTATGTGTTAGATAGAGTACACTTGGACACGGTTATTCCATATACCCACTGCCCCACAGGGTCAAGACGAGGTGATTTAAATAATAAGACCCAGACGGGTAAAATAGCCAAAGTCAACAATGACCTGTTTTTTTTTTTTTTTTTGGTTTTTTTTTTTTAGCCAATATGGACAAAGAGACACGGGGTGCTGTACACAGGTTGTGGACGGGCTGGTGGGTCACTGCCAGACTATCTCCCTGGTCCGATATGCAGCCGGCGTGGCCGAGCCTGTCTTATATGATGCTGAGTCTAACTATGTATTAGATACCCTACGAGTAACTGAGAGTATGTCAAAATAATCACGGCAAACTGACTGGCGCCTTCATAGGATCATAGGGTGGTTATTATTACATAACTCAGTAACCTTTGGTTATGTGTTAGATAGAGTACACTTGGACACGGTTATTCCATATACCCACTGCCCCACAGGGTCAAGACGAGGTGATTTAAATAATAAGACCCAGACGGGTAAAATAGCCAAAGTCAACAATGACCTGTTTTTTTTTGTTTTTTTTTAGCCAATATGGACAAAGAGACACGGGGTGCTGTACACAGGTTGTGGACGGGCTGGTGGGTCACTGCCAGACTATCTCCCTGGTCCGATATGCAGCCTGCGTGGCCGAGACTGTCTTATATGAGGCTGAGTCTAATTATGTATTAGATGTGCTACGAGTAACTGAGAGTGTGTCAAAATAATCACGGCAAACTGACTGGCGACCTCATAGGTCAGTTATTATTACATAACTATTATTACATAACTCAGTAACCTTCGGTTATGTGTTAGATAGCGTGCACTTGGACACGTTTATTCCATGTACCCGCTGCCCCACAGGGTCAACACGAGGTGTTTAAATAATAAGACCCAGACGGGTAAAATAGCCAAGTCAACAATGTCCTGTTTTTTTTAGCCAATATGGACAAAGAGAAACGGGGTGCTGTACACAGCTTGTGAACGGGGTGGCGGGTCGCTGCCAGACTATCCCCTGGTCCGATATGCAGTAAATTTTCTGCACCGTGTGACAACGACCGATCAGCTACCAACCTATTTTTGGTTATTTTTCTATTCAGTTTTTGATCAGCGCACTTTATTATCGTGGTTTTTTTTTTTTAATTTTTTAATCATAAATAATATGTAGACTTGGAAAAAAAAAGAGAGAGCTGACATGTCGCTGTTTTGTCACTAAACCCAAAGACCCACCCACCCCGTAGGAAGGGTGGACGTTTGTGAACGTTCCCTTAGGTCTCTATTCTTTATTTATTGTGTGGCCCCTAAAGAGGGGCCAACCAACTGACACTGTCAGTTGGTTAGTAGATGCTACTCAACATGGGCGTAATTAATTACACCTAGTGTTGAGAAACAACATGACTGAGCTCAAAAGGCCCCCGTTGGGTGGGGGCCCTTGTGGCACAACGAGTTGGTTCGTTTTTCAGATTACCTACTCGGCGAGAGTTTCTGCCTATGTATCTTTTATAAAGCCTTAGATATGGTGTGGTATTTTTCATCTCGCTATAGTTTAGTTGGTATTCAAAGAAACTGCCTCATTTCTATCAGAAATACACAATATTGAATTGTTTTTATATTTTAATATATTCAGAAGCACACTTTGTTGCCTATATAGCTCATTATGCGTTGAAATGTTCGCGAACATCGTAGGAATGTACAAATCCCCTATTGTGGCGCCATCTGACGAAAGAGCAAGGAACTATACATGACCTGAACCCCGCCCTCAGCGCGTTCGTTATTCGCATCTTTGACAGCGACTAAGAGACGCTCAAACTGTCTCTTATTTAGTTTGAACTTATCACAAATTTGTCTTTGATAGGTCGTAGATCGACTTCTGACTTTTTAGTTAGAATAAAAAACAAGTGACGCCGCCACAGACCCGCGCATTAACGCGCTCCGCCGTCTTCAGAGGGCCGAGTCTATAGTACAGTAGATTCTACTGTGTACTTACACTAACAGTGCTACATATACATACCTGAGTCATAAGTGGGTTTTTTTTTTGTTGTTTTTTAGGGGAAAAAAAGTGATCTACTCACCCAAACCGCTATTAGTAGGTAACCTGTATGACCCATGCCGCAAACATCTGCCTCGTGACTGATAGTGTACCGGTGGTGAAGTGCTGTTACAAGAACAATTGAGGCTCTTTATGTAGCTGAGAGAGCGAATGGACTAATCTTGTTTTCACCTTGAGCCCCACCCTATTCCAGAGAGGGTATCAAAAATCGCATGTACACGTATATGGGCTTATAGCTGGTGAATAGATAAGGCGGGGCACCTGTGTATACTAAGACTCCAGGGGGCGTTTTAACGACAGGTGTGACGCGCCAGCCCGTGGAGGGAGCTTTTTTGTTTTTCACCTAGAGAGCGTATACAAAGCCTACAGGGGGTGATTAACGCCCGGTGTGACGCGCCAGCCGGTGGCCGGATCACCTCATCTTCTAAGCTTTTGTTTTCACCTAGAGAGGGGATCGAGAGTGTATACAAAAAAACTACAGGGATGTTTAACGCGGCCAGCTGCCTACATGCTATAGTCTAAGCCTGTTTTCAGCTAGAGAGGGATCTACATCACCTAAGCCCTTTCCACCCTTAAATCGATCTGATAATTACCATAAAGAAGAGTAATGCGCGTTACATGTATATGGGCTTATAGCTGAGTAAGAGCTTAAGATGCTAGTCAACTGTGTATGCAAAAAAACAAACTACAGGGGGTGTCTAAAGTCGATTGTCATGCGCCAGCGGGCGGACAGAAGTCTGCCACTCTAGCTGTGACTACAAGCGCGTGCGTGTGGTAGACAGCTTAAATCAAACACGAGTTAAGCTCCTTATAGCTTCCTACTGTCTGCGGATTCGAGTCTTTTGTTTTTTTCATGTATTTCCTCGGAGGGTCGAACAGGATTAAAGATGTAACGAACCCGCGCCTACACAGGTAGACAGCCGGTCGCCTTCCTAGTGAGAGTTTTCCTCCTGAGTTAAGAAGCTTATCTCGGAGCCTAGTACATAAGCGAGAGTGAAACATGAGTCCCACACACTTCTTCAACCACCTTCAGCATGGCGTCATCAGGAATCACTCTACGTTCTACCGAATGTGAGCAATCCCAACACTACTACAGAGCCGCGACAACACCACATGAGGAGACGTCCATGTTTACTGATGAGTCAACAAGTAGCAAGGTGGAGGTTGGTTTTTATCAAGATTCGTACGGGTGGCTGGAAAGTGTGAGGGCTACTTCTGCAGCTAATGCTGCTGCTCGTGCAAAACGTGAAGCTCGTAAGGTGGAAGTTGGTTTTTATCAAGATTCGTACGGGTGGCTGGAAAGTGTGAGGGCTACTTCTGCAGCTAATGCTGCTGCTCGTGCAAAACGTGAAGCTCGTATCGCTGTTCGTGCTACACATGTAGCATACGAAGTTGCCAATGCTGCTAACAACGTTGCTGTTACTCTCGCCGCTGCTGCTCGTGCTGCTAATCTTTTTGCTACTGTTTCCGCTCTTGCTACCGATGCTGCTGCTACTGATGCTGCAACGTCTGCTAAAAGTGTCGCTGTTGCGGCTGCTGCTAGGGCTAATGCTATTAATGCTTGTACAGCTGCTAAAAAAATAGCCTGTTTTGCTTATGCTAGTCGCAGTGTCGCTGTTACGGCTATGACTGATGCCCATGATGCTAAGTTACGGGCTTCTGCTTTTGCTGAAGATGCTGTTGATGCTCAAGATGTTGCTGCTGCTGCTGCTACTGCTGCTGATGAGGCTGCTGCTGCCGCTGCTGCTGCTGCTGAAGATGCTGCTGCTGCTGCGGCTGATGCTCTAGACACCTATGACGCTGCTGCTCTAGACACCTATGACGCTGCTGCTGCTGAAGATACTGCTGCCGCTGCTGCTACTGCTGCTGCTGAAGATGCTGCTGCCGCTGCTCTAGACACCTATGACGCGGCTGCTGCTGCTTTTGCTGAAGCTACTGTTGATGCTGCTGCTGCTACTGCTGCTGCCGCTGCTGCTACTGCTGCTGCCACTGCTCTAGACACCTATGACGCTCCTGCTACTCCTGCTCTAGACACCTATGATGCTGCTGCTGCTGCTGCTGCCACTGCTCTAGACACCTATGACGCTCCTGCTACTCCTGCTCTAGACACCTATGATGCTGCTGCTGCTGCTGCTGCCACTGCTCTAGACACCTATGACACTCCTGCTACTCCTGCTCTAGACACCTATGATGCTGCTGCTGCTGCTGCTGCTGCTGAAGATGCTGCTGCTGCTGCTGCACTAGTCATCTATGACGTGGCTACTGCTCTAGACACTTATGACGCGGCTGCCGCTGCTGCTGCTGCTGAAGATGCTGCTGCTGCTGCTGCTCTAGACACCTATGACTGAAAACATAGTAGGCGTTATTTACAAACACTGCTGTTACCTATGCCTAAACTTAGTAGGTCTTATTTACAAACAAGAGAGCCACGTGGTGTTGTTTACAAACAAAGAGAGCCACGTGGTGTTGTTTACAAACAAAGATAGTCACGTGATGTTGTTGTGGTCTATCATGTCAATGAAGGGGTCACGTGATCAAGGGGGCACGGTCTATTATGCAAATGAGGGGGTCGCGTGACCAAATGGCGACCTCTGATTGGCTGGTGATCAAGAGGGCGTGGCTTATTATGCAAATGAAAGGGTCACGTGATCAAGGGGGCGTGGCCTATTATGCAAATGAGGGGGTCACGTGACCAAATGGAAGCCTCTGATTGGCTGGTGATCAAGGGGGCGTGGTCTATTACGTAATTATGCAAATGAGGGGGCGTGGCCTATTACGTAATTATGCAAATGAGGGGGTCACGTGACCAAATGGAGGCCTCTGATTGGCTGCATGTCGATTGAGTAATAAACAGTAGTTAACTATAGTCCCGTTCCGATACATACTATACTACTCCTGAAATAACCAACAGACAACAGTGTTCAGTTTCTGCTCAGGAGCAGTGAACAATGAGGGGGAGTTCGACTTACTGTACCGTGATTAATTACAGTTATTTCTTTTTAAAGACTGTATGATGCGTCAGGTTCAATTGTCACTTCAGGTTCAATTGTCATCATGATGCATCAATGGAGAGCTGGTGAGTGACTCGTCGGCGCTGCATTGATGCATCATGCCAATCCTCCAGGAGTATATACGTAGAGTCAGCATGATGCATGAATGCAGCACCAGCAAGTCAATGTTTGTCAGTTTTATATTTACGGCTCATTTTAACCTTTTAATGACGCATGTCACTAAAAGATGACATTTGTTGTCATGATGCACCAACGCAGCCCCGCTGAGTAACTCACCGGGGCTGTATCGGTGCATCATGCAACCCTTGAGGGTGTCTCAATCCCATAGGGTCGGCATGATGCTTGAATGCAGCCCTGGTGAGTTCTTCACCAGGGCTGCATTCCTGCATCCTGTCGGGCAAAGGCATGATGCATTAAGACATCATGCCGTCCCTAAAGGGTTAACAAAAGTGTATCAAAGTTCTGAAAGAGTCATCTTGTTGTGTGCATTGCTACTGTCACAAAGTAACCCAATCGGAAACAAATCCTCAGGTTTCTTTATCCGGAAAGGTTGAATGAGCATGCGTGGACTGACGACAACAGTTTGTTTTCATTGAATCCCCATGCAGTCAGTCGTAGCAATTCACGGGAAAGTGGCATCTCCTCTCTAGTGGCCCTACTCAAATATCTCATTAGGTGTATATAAATTGTTGTTTTGAATATGAAAGCTGTTTAAATCTGTAACGGTCAACCTGTTTGGTGAATGAATGGTGAGGGCCGACATGGCTCTGCTGTGTGTGTGTGTGGGGGGGGGGGGGGGGGCTGCACTGTCAGAAGTTATTGTAGCTGCACAGTGAGATATACTGTAGATTTACAAGATAAAAGGACATATTTTTAGTTTAGTTTCCAGTATTACTTTCTGTTCAGCTACACTCATCTACTGGAATCCCCAGCTTTAGAATGATAAAGGAGCTATAGAAAATACAGAGTACAGGGTGGGGGGGGGGGGGCAGATGACAGGGGGCCAAGGTACACGGTGGCCAGATGCCTAGGGGGCCAAGTGACATGGGGCTAGATGACATGGGGCAAAGTATGCCAGGGGCCAAAAGTCCTAGAATCAAACCCAGACACAGGAAGGTTGTGGGTTCGAGTCTCACCTTGGCACAATAGGTAGTTGCTCTCTTGTTCTAAAAGTAGCTAGATTTAGGAAAATCTAGCCACTGAAAATTAGCTAAATTTCTATATAAATCTCTCAGAGTATAGGCCTTAATATTCTCGATCCAGAAAATATATTTTGAACATATGGTCCTAAGCATATTTCTAGAGTCTAGGGCCATTGAAAAGAAAACGCTCACCTTGGCACAATAGGTAGCTGTTCTCTTGTTCTAAAAGTAGCTAGATTTAGGAAAATCTAGCTACTGAAAATTAGCTAAATTTCTATATAAATCTCTCAGAGTATAGGCCTTAATGTTCTCGATCCAGAAAATATATTTTGAACATAGGGTCCTGAGCATATTTCTAGAGTTTAGGGCCATTGAAAAGAAAACGTTGAAAAGAAATAGAAATGTAATAGTCACGTATGGGGTTGGGGGTTCTCACCCCGATCAGGCAATAGCTTTCACTACTTTATTAGAATTTGGAATTACCTCTTTTTTCATCTATGTAACCTCATAGCAGTTTATTTCTTCTGTATGATGCTTCCGTTATAATAGAAACCTCTGCTAATATCAGACACATAGAACTATTAGTTAGTGAATAGTTTGTGCCAAGGTGAACCCAGGATCTCCAGATTGTGGATCACAGTAGGTGAGTTTGTAGCTGAACAGTATGTGATACTGAAAACCAAAAATACTTCCTTTTATACTGTGTAGCTACACTTTTTACTTCTAACAATGTATTTATTGTATAGGCCCTGATACACTGGTGGCATCTGCCGCACTGCATCTGCCGCACTGCATCTGCCGCACTGCATCTGCCGCAGAACTTTCTGTGCGGCAGATGCAGCCAGTGTAACAGGGCCAAAACTTGCTGCAGCTTGACAGTTCATACTGTCAACAGTGGAAAATATTTCTGTTATTGACAGTTTCTCATTGGAACTGTCAATAGTGGAATATTTCTGTCTTATTAACAGTTCCCACTGACATTGGAGTCAGTTTTTGCCAAAATCGGCTTCTCCATCAAAATCGATTTTTTTTTTTGGGTCAAAGTTGACTTTTCGGTCAAAATTGACTTTTCCATCAAAATCGATCATAGGTCAAATCAATTTTCCGTCAAAATAGTTTTTTCTGTCAAAATCGGGTGTTCCTTAATTCAAAATCGGGTTTCCCTTCAAAATCGATTTTCAGTCTAAATCGATTTTCAGTCTAAATCAACTTTTGTAGTCTAAAGCAACTTTTGATTGAAGTCAAAATAAGTTCAGTGAAAAACTATCAATTGCCGTATTCACCACTATGGACAGTTTGAACTGTCAATAAGAGAGAAATATCCCACTATTGACAATAAGAGGAAAGTTATCCACTATTGACAGTTTGAACTGCCAATAGCAAGATCATGGCGGCCCAGCTATTGACAGTGCAAACTGTCAATAGTAGAAAGGAATTTTCTTATTGACAGTTCAAACTGTCATTTATAGAATATAATTCCCTTATTGACAGTTCAAACTGTCAATACCAGGATAGAATTCTCTTATTGACAGTTCACACTGGCAATAAGAGATTAATTTTTCCTTATTGACAGTTCCATTTTGGAACTGTCAATAAGAGAATCTTGAATCTGTTATTGACAGTTTGAACTGTCAATAAGAGGATTTTATCCGGCTATTGACAGTTCGAACTGTCAATAATGGAATTTTATTCGGTTATTGACAGTTTGAACTGTCAATAGTCACGGCCTATCAAGGCACATTATCCTTTTCAAGGGAAAGTTAGCAAAAAATGAAACAGACCCTAATCTCGCGTGACACTGAGAAAATACCTTAATCGAGGCTGGGAGAGTTTAAGGGCCAGAGCAGAATAAAGTAAATAAATAAATAACAACTAACTGCCTGGAGGTTGGCTACATCATTATATCCCTCTGGAGTCAGTCACGGATAAGAACGGCCTGTTGCCGTGCAGGCTAGGCGTGCTGCACTGATTGATTGGTTATTGATCTGATCGGCAGATGAGTGGGTGATGATCGATATTGAACACGCCTTGTTTCCTGCTGCCTCCCGTTATAGTGTAGACATACCACCCGCCTCAAGGCGGGCTATTTATTCATCTGGTTAATTTAATATTAAAAAAAAAATAAAGCTAACGACTTTGGGTGAAGCACCCGTGATGCGTCAAGCTTCATTTTCATTTGTCATCATGATGCACCAATGCAGTGCCGGCGAATTACTGGTAGCCGTTACTGCATCGGTGCATGATGCTAGAGGGTCAGCCTGATTATTGAATGCAGCACTGGCAAGTGATTCGCTATGGCTGCCTTCATACATAATGATTATAAAAGGATATTGAACGAAACCACTATGTTGCCCTTATAAGGACAGTGTGATGCTTAAAGGTTTCATGCTCATTAATGTTGTACCATCCCAGTAAACATAAAACGTTATACAACGTTATATAACGTTTCTCTACGTCTCCTTATTGTGGCAACACGTTATATAACGTTAAAAACGTAATTTTGACGTAAAATGACGTATTTTTGTTAGCTGGGATTGCAGTTAATGTTATTGTACCATTGCAGTTGGTACATCATGACGACCATGCGTCTATAGTGTTATCATGGTACATGGATGCAACATATGCAAGTTACTCGCCATGTGCTGTTGTTTATCTATAAATGCAGCCCTGGTAACTAAGTATAACTCACCAGTGCTGCATTCATGCATCATAACGACCATACGGGGTTGGTACATTCTTGAAGGATCGTATTGATACATAGGTACAATCATCATGATGACAATTAAATATGAAATATTAAGGCATCATGTCGTCCCTAAAGGGTCCAAATACAGTTTTTCTTTAAACTAGCTCAAGATACTAGACCTGCGGCACCAAAGTACAAAAGATACGGCCGAATTTATATGTCATACATAAATGGCGTATTCTTTAGGAAAGTATCCGAGGTGTCTCTTTCTAAATAAGGGAATTTCAGATATTTAACTTTTCCGAATTATTGCCGACTAAAACATATGATGTTATACACTGAGGGTATATATACATTTATACAGAGAAAAAGCAAACAGAGTCAAAAGAGAGTCCAGGCTTGCATCCAGAGTCCCTTTTCTGACTCACTTTCTGACTCTGTTGATGAAGGGAGTCAGTACCTGACTCCCTTAAAAAGGGAGTTATGTGACTCCTCTAAGAGGGCCCTGATTTTGCTTCCAAAATGACTCCCTTTTATGACTCCCCACCACAAACAGAGTCCAGGTCCATGCTACAACTCCCTTTAGGCACAGTGACTCCAAATGTAAAGGGAGTGATTGAACTATGGCTCCCTTGGAATAGAGAGTCATATTGCTCATTTCTATCTCCTACCCCTCTATGTAACCATTCCAATGGCTGTCTTGATAGCCCATCTGTCTACATCATATTGTAGGGATAGGCAGAGTGAGGGATAGTCACAATGAGGGATAGGTAGGCTGGGTGATAAGAAAATTGAGGATAGGTACAAATTATAGTGGACATTGTGAGGAATCTTATGTTAAAGCTGGGCGGTCGGGGAAAAAGTTCAGCATTTATGGACATGGCCATAAATTAAGTAGTTGTCCAAGCTTCCACCAGAGGGCAGCAGTGAGTGTGTACCTCTTCAAGCAGAGTATCAGGCACAATATGAGCTTAGTTCCTTAGCATAAAGGAATAGGTAGGCTAGTAGGAAGGTCTGGTCGATTCTGTTGCCCATATTTGATGTTAAACCAGAATCTTATTTGATATCTTGATGGGCATAGGGGGGGTTCTTAAAAACAGTATAGAAAATCTAATAGTTAGGGCCTACTACCAGCAGGAAGGCAAGGGTAAAAGGTTGGTTCTGCCTGGAATTGAACCCGGGCCGCCCAGGTGGAAAGCTGGAACAGTAACCACTTCACCAGCAAGGCTTTGGATATTTAGTTCAATGTAAAAGCACTGCCTTGAACCCTTGCTCACAGTGTCGCACATGGTTGACAAACCTGACACTAGAGGGCAGCTATGAGCCAGAAGCAGTATTGTGGCAACAAAATTACTGTATGAAGATACTAGGACCTCCCTTTCTTGATTCCACCCACCTTTACCCACGCTCCTACTTTCCACATGACTCATTTTCATCCTTTTCCTATACTGCTTGTTTCCTTCCCTGCCTCTTCCTTACAAACAGCATTAACACATATCATGATCAGTGCCCATGTACTTGATGCTTGAAGTGGCCTATCATAATGTGCTGCACTGGGTGAATGGAACCATCTTCACCTTCAGTGCCAGAGGCCTAGGAATGATTCCCAGTGTGGGGTATTTAAAACTTGTCATTTCAGGGATTTTTTGTCAGCAAGTCAGCTTTGATAAAGGTACCTAATATTCGCTTGATTTACCCAAGTTGAACAGTGGATCATGGGTTGTAATCCCAATGAGAATTCAATGACCAAACAGATTGAGAGTTATGAAATGTTTGTCTTCTATGTGCAAAATACGACCCCAGGAACACCGTTTCTGGACTTACCCAGAGAAAATCCGGAAACCAATACACTATACATTATACTGCTGTACATAGAGCTGCCCCCCACCCCACTATAAAAGTAAATGTTCTTAAACCTAATCTATATCATCTGAAGGGATGCAAAACTCCTGGCATATTTGCCTGTCTTTTTTTCTTGTTCTTTTTACGGGGGGATAGGCGTTTTCATAAGGGAAAAAAAGTTGCTTCTGCCTGGAATCGAACCCGGGCCCCCACGGTGCAAAGCGAGAACAGTAACCACTTCACCAGCAGGGTTCTGGATAATTAATTCAATGTAAAAGCACTTGCTCACATAGTGACACACATGGTTGACAAACCTGACACTAGAGGGCAGCTATGAGCCAGAAACAACAATAGTGACAACAAAATTACTGTATGAAGATATTAGGACCTCCCTATCTTGATTCACCCACTTGTACCTGCGCCCCTACTTCTCACATTACTCATTTTCATCCTTTTCCTATACGGCTTTTTTCCTTCCCTGCTTCTTTCTTACAAACAGCATTACCGTAAAACTTTGCATATAGGCCACAGCTTCCATGCAAGTCAGATCACCAGTGAGCACTGCTTATAGGATCGGCACAAAGTCAGAGTGTGGCTTATACACCAGTTTTCCCAAAGTTTGATATCGATGGGCATTGGCATTTGTCTATTTATATAGAAAAACTGACATTATATTCTAAGCCAGTATGTGCATGCACCATTTTATATATAGACATGTCTAGTCATGTAAAAAATATAGCAGATTTACATTAGACTTACTTATAGTAAGGGCTCAGAGATGGGTGTGAGAGAGGATTGAACCACATAAATTCAAGCTACATGACCAATGCCCCTGGCAGTTGGGCCATGGACTCAGTTGTTCAACAAAAGGACCATTTAGCAAACCCGACATAGCTCATTTAACCCAGACGTATCCTATTTTTTTCAGCACTGCTACATCTGTGTTCATTAGGCTTTTATATGGTTGCTAAAGGTCCCTACTCACCGAGAGCTATTCATACCCAGGAAACTGGGGTGAGAAAGGGTAAGACTAGTGCGAGCATGCCAATAGAGCAAGGTAGGGTGATCCCTGTGTGAAGAAGCTCACCCTATGTGCTAGACTGGGCAAGCCTTGTGCCTATTCTGCATTAGCGAGATACAGTGGCTCCACCTTTTGGACCACTGATAACAATCATAACCCTTTGCTCTGCAAGGACCAGCTCAGCCAAATCTCGTGGCCGAGATTAGGGTACAGGCAGGGTGCAGGTATTGTGAATAGGTTGTACCTGGACACTCTTATTGTCACCTGCGTCCAGTATAGTGTAGTGGTTAGCACTGTGGATTCATAATGCTGGGAGCCCAAGTTCAAATCCCTACCAGGCCAAATAACACTATGTTTTTTAATACTTATTTCTAAATTTTCTTTAGTATTGTGAATAATGTATTCTGTTTCCAAAATTGCTTTACTTATGAAGTTGATTACCAGGCATTGCCTGGAAGAGATTTGAACTCTGGTACTCTGTATCATGAGTCCACAGTGCTAACCACTACACTATACTGGACACAGGTGACATTAGGAGTGTCCAGGTACAACCTATTCACAATACCTGCACCCTGCTTGTACCCTAATCTCGGCCACGAGATTTGGCTAAGCTGGTTGCTGTGAGTACTGGGAATAGACCTAGTACCAGTAGGAATGGCGCTATCCACTGATCATCTTGCTAAGGCCCTATAGCCTCCTCTGCCCAAACCCTAACCTGGTCCCACTGGCCATAACGAAGTCATGGACCAGGTATAGTTGGATTGACCCAACCTTGACTAGAGGCCTGGGACTAGCTGGTTACTGCAAGTGGTTGTGTTTAGCCTTTCATTGGTAGGCCTGTACATGTCAGTATTATGATTTGGTTGTACCTGGACAGTCCACCTGCTACCTGTCCACTATAGTGTAGTGGTAAGCACATTGGACTCATGGTCAGAAGTACCTAAGTTCAAATCCCTCCTAAGCTCTGTGTGGTGACCAAACCATCCATTAATAAAACACTTATCTTTATTTTTTAACAACTTGTAACAAATGCGGCCCAAGCAATCGGGGATTTATAAATGAAAATGTGTATGGCCTATCTGTAGGTAATTTAAACAGAATATCACAATGCTACCAGTCACAACGAATCTGTAAGGCCACTACCAATATTAAGCAAAACATATATTTTACATAATTATGATGGAAAAAACCAGATATCAATATTCCTGTTATTTTTTACTTGGACTGTGAAATGGTGTTGAAAATGGACCGTTGGAGAATTGATCCCCAGCCCCTGGCATTGAAAGCCAGGACTCTACCACTACACCAAATCGACTGACTATAGCTACCCTCCCAAATGTCATATTCTTGTTCCTCCTTTCAGTCCTTGTTGCTCTCACTGTGTGCTACACAGCAGCAAGCATGCCCCTGCAGTGAATCTGGATACACATTAGGGACCTTTAGCAACCACGTAAAAGCTCATTAAACGCAGACGTAGCCTATCCTTTCAGCACTGCTACGTCTGTGTTTTATAAGCTTTTACGTGGGTTGCTAAAGGTCCCTATTTCCCGAAAATCAAAGAGTCCATCTCTCACAGCCCAGATAACATAAAACATTGTATTATGATTATACATATTATTGGTAATTATTACAGATAACAGGGTAGCTTGATTATAATCAGTCCCCTCCCGTCCCCACCCATCCCCAAGCTGTGTAAGCAGGGATTCACTTATACGGGCCCATGTAGCAGGAACGTAGTGGAAGTGGAGTGGGGTCAGGAACCAGGCTACCCAAATCCCAGCCTCGAGCCCTCCAGGCCCATTACAGCCGTCAGGCTGTAATGGGCCTGGACAATTTTGTATCTAATAACTGTGAGCTACTTAGAAAATGATCTAGGATCCTGGATAATTTTTTAATGAGACAGCTCAACCACTTATTGGTTAGCCATGGTCACATGCTCATGAATGACATAGATATGTTGTGTCTGGCCTCATGGGTTCGAATCCCACCTTTGGCAAAACATAGGTTCGTTTTTTTACATTCTTTGCTTGGCCTTTTTGATGCATAAATACCCCTATACTGGCATAGTTATGTTACATATTACATATTTGGATAGGGACAATAGTGCATTATATAGATATCCAAAGTCCTACCAATTGTGCCAAGGTGGGACTCGAACCCATGGTCACCCAAGCATGCACACCGGTAGTTAGTAGTAAGTTATGTATTGCCATGGTGGATAAATAGAGGTTCCTTTAATTCGCCACTCAATACAGATCCAATAGTATAGTGGTCATCACTGCCGCTTTGTATGTGAAAGGTCAGGGGTTCAAGACTCGGCCATGTAAACCTACCCACTATTTTATCTTTAATTGTCTATTTTTACTTACCAAACTTTACAATTGTCCACAAAATACATCTCACTGGTCTATTGTTCTTAAAATAAGGGGCAACTGGGAGAACTCGCATCACAGCTGCATTAGGGCCTTCAATATGCTACTGTACGCCCCTGTTGCAACTCTTCCACAGTGCCACACAGTCCCAGCCATCAAGCCTGGATTAGGGCAACACGGGGGAGAGTTGGTTAGGGCTAGCACAAGATTCAGACTTGTGTGAGGGCAATGCTAGGAATAAAAGGTTAAAACATTCCAATGTACAATACATATAGGTTCCTTAGATATCATAACCTCGTACCCACATGGTAGTCTAGTGGTCATCGCAGTTGCGTTGTATCCCATAGGTCCAGGGTTCCTGACTCGGCTGTATCAACCTTCTCACCATTTTATCTTCAATTTTCTATTTTTATGAAGAAAACTATACTACAGTGTGGGTGTGAGGTGGTGATATATAAGTAACTGATATATATTGCACATGTGACAACCCCACACCTTGTGCAAGCCCTTACCCACCTCTCATCCAAGTTCCCCCACCAGCAGCTAGCTACTGGGTGGGATTGGCTGGGCATGTAGAAGGGCTAGGGAACCTCACCCAAAGCTCACACTAGGGGCCTTTAGCAAACCCGACGTAGCTCATTAAATGCAGATGCAGTAGTGCTAAAGGGATAGGCTATGTCTGCGTTTAATGAGCTTTTACATGGTTGCTAAAGGTCCCTACTACCTCACCCCTTGAGCTAGGCACATAAGCAGTTCCCCCTAGCTGGCACTAGCATGCCCTAGCCTCACCTCAGTTTACTGGGTAATGCCTGCCAGTCCCACACATATCATGATGAGTTCTTTTTAGAGAGAATAGGGACATATCAGTGCTAAAAGTATAGGATACACCAAGCTTTCTAAAAGTCCCTAGTATCAGAAATATGTACTTCTCTTTCAAATACATTTTCTAATATATGTAGCAAAACACTATATATAATCCTGTTACGTGTCATTAGAACATTCCCTGGTAACAAGTCACGACATATTCCCGGGAATTTTTGGGGATTCTGTGAGTAAAATTTCCTGTCAGATCCCGTCATTAAAATATGTCAATTTACATGTATTTACCCCTACTGCAGCTTGAAATTGGGAGTTTGAATCCCATGGGTGCCCATTAAACATCCATTATGCAGAATAAGCCTATTATAAACTGCTCTCCTCTATAGGAATACATATTCCCATCTTGATATACATAATTTAGACAGTAGGGACCTTTAGCAAACCTAACATAATTATCTCAATAAATGCCTTTTATTAGGGATCTTTAGCAACCACGTTAAAGCTCATTAAAAGCAGACGTAGCAGTGCTGAAAGGATAGGATACGTCTGGGTTAAATGAGCTATGTCGGGTTTGCTAAAGGTCCCTAAACACTCCTCTTTCTCCTAGGGTGAACTATTTTTGTGCCTAGCTCAAGGGGTGAGGTAGTAGGGGCCTTTAGCAACCACGTAAAAGCTCATTAAACGCAGACGTATCCTATCCTTTCAGCACTGCTACGTCTGCGTTTAATGGTCTTTTATGTGGGTCCCCTATGTGAGCTTTTGGTGAGGTGCCCTAGCCCTTCCACATACCAACCCAATCCCACCCAGTGGCTAGCTGGTGGTGATGAGAGTTGGGTAAGGGCTTGCACAAGGTGTGGGGTTGTCCAATATGCAATATATATCAGTTATTCATATATCACCACCTCATACCCACACTGTAGTATAGTGGTCAGCACTGTCGCCTTGCACTCCAAAGGTCCAGGGTTCGTGACTCGGCCATCTCAACCTACCCACCATTTTTCTTCATAAAAATAGAAAATTGAAGATGAAATGGTGGGATGGTTGACATGGCCGAGTCACAAATGCTGGACATTTGGGATACAAGCCAACTGTGATGACCACTAGACTACCATGTGGGTACGAGATTGTGTTATCTAAGGAACCTATATGTATTGTACATTGGAATGTTTTAACCTTTTGTTCCTAGCATTGCCCTCACACAAGCCTCCATCCTGTGCTAGCCCTTTCCAACTCTCCCAATGTTGCTCAAATCCAGGCTTGATGGCTGGGGCTGTGCAGTACTGTGGAAGAGTTGCGACAGGGGCTTGCAGTAGCTTATACACATGTACTCCGCTCAGGTCTTGCCCCCCTTGTCCTCACCGTAGGTTTATTCTCATATTCCTATGTCTCACCCTGACCAGGAGGTTTTGGACACCCTCAGCCACAGGCGTTCACTGAGCCGTGTTCTGTTGGAGATGGTCCGCAGAGGGTTGGTAGTATAAGTATGAAGGCCTGACACTGTTGTGGTCCGGTCATCTAGGTGACCACGTGACCAAACACTACATACAGCTAGTTCTCAGACCAATCAATAGATGTCACTAGTATAGGCCTGGTGATTGGTCTGGGAACTAGCTGTATGTAGTGTTTGGTCAGGTGGTCACCTAGATGACCGGACCACAACAGTGTTAGGCCTTCATACTAATACTACCAACCCTCTGCGGACCATCTCCACCAGAACTCAGTGGACGCCTGTGCCCTCAGCGGAGATTCTGTAACCCCTGAGTGGAGGTTTGGTAGGCCCTGAGCCGAGGTTCTGCACATAATCCTCCTACGGAGGTTTTGTGAGTCTTATTTGCTTCTTAAAAGCCTGATCTTAGGTGGACTCGAACCCAGGCATGGAGAAAGCATGTCATTGGAAGACCATCACTCTAACCACTAGGCCACAGAAGCTGCCTTATGTGACAGAGTAATGAACCTGTACTGTACAGCATCAGTACCTCTCACTCATGTAGCCTATTAAACGCTGACTTGGCATATACTTTTAGCATTGCTACATCTGTATTTAAAGAGCTATGTTGGTTTTGTAAAGGTCCCTACTGCAGCATGTTAGTTGGTTGTCATGATACATGAATGCAACATTTAAACACCATGCCTACCCACAGGGTTGATCCACTGATGCATGCACTATGCCTCAATGAGGCATACAACATGAACACAGCCTGATGTGACATGTAATAAAATGCATGTAATTTTCATGCTTTTCACTATATCCATGTACAAAAATAGCACACGAATAGAGTCATACGTTACACATTTCAAAATGTTTGAAATAAAACGAAATTACTCTAGGGGCTTGGTTGGGATTCGAACTCACCTTATGTGGTGTCCTGAGCAAGATTCATACCCACCAGGCTACAGAGTTGTTCATAGATGGTCCATAAAACCAGAGGATATTGAATTATACCTGTTAAATATTCTGAGTATGGCAGGTTTGAATCCGACCCTAAGCTGACAAATATTTCATATACAAAATTCCTTAAACCATCGATTCCCTATACTAGAATAATACAGAATTAACTAATGGTCAATATAGAGTGGAGTATAAGCTAGAAAACCTCCTTGGACCTGTAGTATTTGCTGTAAAACCTGCTCGGCTACGCCTCGAAGGTTTTACAGCAAATAGGGACCTTTAGCAACCACGTAAAAGCTCATTAAACACAGACGTATCCTATCCTTTCAGCACTGCTGCATCTGCGTTTTATAAGCTTTCACATGGTTTGCTAAAGGTCCCTATCACTACAGGTCCGCGGAGGTTTTCCATCACATAATGAAGGCCCTCACACAAGTCTGAATCTTGTGCTAGCCCTAACCAACTCTCCCCCGTGTTGCCCTAATCCAGGCTTGATGGCTGGGACTGTGTGGCACTGTGGAAGAGTTCCAACAGGGGCGTACAGTAGCATATTGAAGGCCCTAAAGCAGCTGTGATGCGAGTTCTCCCAGTTGCCCCTAGTTTTAAGAACAATAGACCAGTGAGATGTATTTTGTGGACAAGTGTCAAGTTAGGTTTGTAAAAATAGACAATTGGAGATAAAATAGTGGGTAGGTTGACATGGCCGAGTATCGAACCGTGGACCTTTCACATACAAAGCGACAGTGATGACCACTATACTATCGGATCTGTATTGGGTGGTGATATAAAGGAACCTCTATTTATCCACCATGGCAATGCACAACCTACTACTAACTTCTGGTGTGCATGCTTGGGTGACCTTGGGTAAGGTGATGTGTCAGCACACAGACCACAGGCTCACCCTCAGTGTGGGTTTGGGCAGAGGAGGGTATAGGCACGAGGCTTGCCCAGTCTAGCACATAGGGTGAGCTTCTTCACACAGGGCTCACCCTACCTTGCTCTATGGGCATGCTCATACTAGTCTCACCCTTTCTCACTCCAGTTTCCTGGGTTGGGTTTGCTAAAGGTCCCTACTATAAGGAACATCCTCACCAACCTGGTTCCTCTTCCTTGTCTCTCCCTCCCCCTTCACCCTTGAACCTTTAATTTAGCCTCTGTACCTGATTCTACCCACATCCTCCTTAGCTCAACAGGGAGTGTCTAGAACTCCCAATCTGCAGATCCCGGGTTCGGTTCTTGGTTTGGCTTTTAGGGAGTGATCATTTTTTAACAACAGGGGGGGCGGAGTGTAAAAAAAGATCTGACTCCGGGGGGGGGGGGGGGGGAATGTAGCCCGTTTTGAGCCAAAATGCCGCCATGTTACTATGCTTTTGACCATTCTTGAGAGTGGAGGGAGCTAGAATGTTATGGCCCTTTTTAGAGGGACCATGCACGAGGACATGGTGAGAGAGAGGACATGGCAAAAGAGAGGACATGGTGATAAAGGGGACATGGCAAGAGAGGGAACATGGTGAGAGAGGGGGCATGGCAAGAGAGGGGACATGGCAAGAGAGGGGAAATGGCAGGAGTGGGGACATAGATGAGGACAATTACATATCAAACAATGTTTTGTGCTGCAATAGCAAAGTGACACCATGGTGTAGTGGTGAGGGTTTATGCCTCCTATGAGGGAAACCAGGTTTCGAATCCTGAAATGAACATTATTTTATGACATGATTTTTTTTAAAGAATTCTCGATTTTCCAAAGATTCGGTGAGCATAATCCACTGCAAAATCTCAAAATCCATTGCCAAAATCTCAACCATGGGAATTTGTTTCCAGGGCAGTAGAGCAGTACGAGTACCACCTCACATAAGTATAATAAAAGTACTTTGTATGAGATTGGATCCGGGGGCCCTTTGATTATGAGTCCAGAGTCTTAACCACTGCCCTATTCTGGACAGGGTGTCATAAGCATTGCCCAGCTACAACACATTCACATTATCCTCATTCTCTGGTTGCCTGTTAGACCAGTTACACAGCTCTGAAGAGCCCTCTTGTGAATCACAACTGAACTATACACTTCAACGGTGAAGGTCTAGCTTTAAGGACTCTCAGCACCCATATTGCACTAAAACGGTTATGAGGGTTTAATTCCAAGTATATGTGTTACATCTCTACATATTATACATCATTTGAACCATCTATAATACTTTTATCAAATTCCTTCCATTATTTGGAATTTTCGTCACTGTGGAACGTGAATGGAACAAAAACGTTCCTTTTTATCTTCTTTTCATTTCAACATCATTATGGGATGGAAAATGGACATAATTCTTAGGTTTAACTATTTTAAATTGATATTGATGTCAATACCTGGGGTCCTTTTTCTTCTTTTCTTGATATTCCATTTATTAAGGCCTACAGAGCTCTTCAAAGTTGCATAGTTACTAAAAAATGGTAAAAATGGCCATTTACCCCTATTATCACCCACTTTTTAGCTAACTATGCAACTTTGAAGAGCTGTGTAGGCCTTAATAATTGGAATATCAGGAAAAGGGGAAAAAGGACCCCAGGTATAGACATGAATTTTAGTTTTCAATTGAGAAATTCAAGAATTTTGTCCAATTTCCATCCCAAAATATGCTGTTGGAAAAAAAAGAGGCTGAAAATGGAACGTTTTTGTTCCATCAACATTCCATGGCTACTAAAATGAGAAATAATCGAAGGAATTTGATAAAGCTATTAAAGATGGTTCAATTGATGTATAATATGTACAGGTTTAACATATTTCCTTGGAAGTATACCCCTCAAACTGTTTTAGTGCAATTTGGGTGCTGAGAGTCCTTAAGCAGATGGGCATAGTGTAAAAGATGGATAATGCTGATTAATTATGACACATAGGCAGAGTGAGGGATAGTCATTATGAGGGATAGGTAGGCTGGGTGATAGGCAGATTGGGGATAGGTGGACTCAGGGATAGGTAGGCATAGAAAGTGGAAGGGAGTAGCAAGGAGAGGTGTAAGCTTTAGCCTTTAAGCTTTTGGAGGGATAAGCCAATTTAAGAGAAGGTTCTAATTCAAGGGATAGGTAACTTGAGGAATAGGTAGGCTGAGGGATAGGCAGTGTGCAGGATAGTTAGTGTGATACATGGGAAGAGTGCCTGTCAGATTGAGGGATAGATCAATGTTGAATAGGTAGATCGAGGTACTGATTTTGATTGACAAGTTTATATCTAGACAATGTTCCAAACATTTTCAACTACATTTTGTACATTTTTTAAATACTTTGCATCATCAAAGTTCATTTTTGAGTGATTTTAAGTCAGGTTTTGAGAAACAAAGACCACAATATTTGGATTCAGCAGGATTTTTCGGTCTAGAAAATCCCTTCTTTCCATTTGGTGTCACTCTGATAAGGACACAAGAGGGCCACCTAAAACCCCCTATTCTTCATAGTTTTCAATACAGAACATACAAAGTCGCCCACTTTCAGGGGGAGGGTAGAGGGGGGGGGGGGGGGCTATAACTACCGAGTGAGACATCCTAGTCAATATAGAATCCTTGCTTCAGGTGGGAAAGTAACCATTTCTAACTAGCTAAAATTGAGCTACAGGAATAAAGATATATAAGTGTCAGTTGTGTGTATACATATGTTGCAGTGTTTCGGAAAGGGGGATAGCCAAAGAAGAAACAAAAAAAAAGAGAAAAGAGAAACAAGAAAGGAAATGAAGGTTTGTGGAAAGTATTATTATTTCTCGTTACTCGTTGTTGATACATATATTCAATATACAGACATGGTTAATGTTATAACACACCTTGACTAAACTTCTTGTGTCTCTGTGTCCTATATTATTTTCCATTATGATTGGTAATATTTAATATTGTCAGCATTGAAGTGCGGGACAAGTCCAACTGAGTGCTATTAAATAGTTGTAATCTACACTGATAAAATCATATCATCTAAAGTTGTCAAATAGTCGTCTTATAAGAAGACTTTAGGGCATTCTTATTGATTGTCACAAAATAAACAAGTTAATGACCCACCTGAGGACCTACTAGGTTACTATCCCACAAGATGACACGATTCTGGTGCCGGCAAACGTCGAGTTTGGATTGCCAAATGCCAAATGGGTCTTCTAGCTGATAACTACAGCTAGATGACCAGCTTCCTTGTCACTTAAACAAGTCTATGGACGAGTTATCTTTTTTCAGTGTAGGTTAGGGACTATAGCTAATAAATGATTAATATCCTTAACCCTCCCCCTCCACAACCTCACCATAAAATCAAACCATAAAGAGCACCGCTCTAAATGTCAATTGTATCCGCATTTTATCCAGAATAACGTTTATATCCAGAGCATATTGAGCACCAAATCATAACTTTCTTGAAACTAGGAGAGATACTTCATTAAGTACCTGACCTTTTCAGTAGGCTAGTAAAGCATCCTAACCCTTAAATATTGGAACACTACATTGGAAACACAGAGGAAACACATTGGACACACAACACATTACCAGTTTAATCGCAATTCAACAATTTCCTCGACCTAGGACAAAACTATATCATCAGCAATATTCTCTACCCCAGCAAATACTATTCTTACAGTAACACATTTATAAGTTATTAAACTTGGAAATTACAATTTTCTCTCACCACCTTTCCACACCCACCACACACACAGAAAAGTGAGAGTCATTGTCGCTAAAACTACCCTCACCTGAGGGTCAAGCACTGCCTGACTCTCAGGTGAGGGTAGTTTTAGCGACAATGACTCTCACTTTTCCGAGGGTGCAGGTAAAGTGAGGCTTCACCTTTAATGACGGCATAGTGCTTTACTGTGCTATGCTTTTTGCGGGCATGATGGATCATGATGCATGAATGCAGCCCTGGTTATAGTTTACTCACCAGGGCTGCATTTATGCATCATGCCGACCAAGGGCATAGCATATTAAGGGAGTGATCTCTCATCAATTACAAGGGGGGGAGGGGGGGAGGGGGGAGGGGGGGAGGGGTAACATATTTTGACCCCTCCTAAAAGTGGAGGCGGGGGTAACAAATATTGACCTCCCTTGAACAGGGGTGTAAAAAACGATACCCCTTTTTAGCCAAAAAAACAAAACAGCCCATGAATATAGTTTGAAGGGGGGGGGGGGTGGCGAGAAATTTCCCGGCGCTTTCGGCCAGGGGGGGGGGGGCAAAGGTCCTGTGAGCTCATAAGGGGAAGGGGGCATACAAAAAAGTGGCACCTCCGTGCGACATTTCACCCCCCCCCCTGTAATTGATAGATGAACACTCCCTAAAGCACTTTGCGGCCCTTAAAGGCTAACAGACATGAGGTCACCCCCGTGTTGATGTGTGACCATGGTAACCCAGGAGCCCCAGGGGGTAATTGCAGCTAGGTGGTGAGGTGGGGGAGGGAGGGGGGAGGGTAACCTGTTGGTTAGCTCCAATCACAAATCGATCCTTAAAACCCTGCACCTCCCAGGGGTAAAGGCTGTGTCTAAGAACATGGTCATTCTTGTGTCGTGACTCGTGATCCCTATGAGAATTGATAACGTCGTTTCTGGAAAGAGAAAATGAGGACAGTTTTTCCCAACAAGTATGCATTCTCTTGTGTCATATTCCCGTAATTACTTGTTTTTGAACGAGTGAAACTCGAGAAATACACATAATAATTCTATGTGTAAGAGGAAGCATTTTTCTCTGGTCATAAACTTCTCGTTACTTGTAAGAGTAAAACTCAGTAAATATTCAACATGTCCAGAGGCGGATACAGGACTTTGAAAAGGGAGGGGGGGGGGGGGGTCATTGTAAAAAGGATCCAGAATTATTAACGTTAAAAACTAAAATGTCGGCCCAAAAAGGGACATGTCCGCTCCCCCCCTAAATCTGCCCCTGTTTTCACTCTATTAACTTTCACCATTCTCAAGCAGCTTGTGCTATTGTTCAGATATTATCCCATTCTCGAGTCCTGTTTGGGGGGGGGGGGGCGCTCTATGCTCTCAGCGTCCTTCTCTCTGTATAGTTATAGTAGCTCATAATGGTATGCATTGTTCTCAAGCTATCCCACAGCGACACACCGTTTCCAAGGCTCGGGAGGGGTCATTGCTGGCAATAAGTATAGCATTCTTCTTTCACATGACTACAATATCTGGCCGTCTATTAATACCGTTTTTGCAATTTTCGATACTTGATAATTGATAGTTTGCATATGGTATCTCAAATTAACATGTCACAGATTAGCATATCACATTACAATTCAAAGCATTATGCGATGCTTTGTTATAATAATACGAACAACCACTCTTCACAGAATACCTACCAATTAAAGTGTACTTGACATATGCGTGTTAATACAAGTATGTATACATTTCAAAATGTATGATTGCTTTTCCTGACATCAATAAAGATAGATGTTATCTTATTTTAAAGGACACAAAAAAAATCAGAAGATCACCAGTTCATGAATCGAGCCTTACATATACTGTAAAAAAAATCCGCAAAAATAATGGGGATTCACTGGCACCACTGGGTGCCGGACTTTCACCATAAAAATAACCCAGTGGGCACAGCAACACTTATTAAGTGACTAATAAGCTCTCCAATGAAGTGCTTATTATCCATCTATATTGTGGCTAGAATGTAAGAACTATTAGTCAGCTAATTTGCAGCATTTATTAAGCCCTTCAAAGCAGTGGTTATCAAGAGGTTCAATAATTCAGCTAATAAGGGCAACAAAAGTCAAATTTATTCAAAGATTATAATTGTGACACTACCGCACTGCTATAAAGCAGCACTTATAAGTGACTTGCTCTGTAGTTCTTAATAAGCACTTCAAAGCAGTGATTAGTAATAAGCTGAAGTGTGCCACTATTTAAAAAGGAATTCCACTGAAACTTTCTGCTGTTTATTCAAGCATATAACATTCATAAGCAGCTCAGTATACATACATTGGAAATTCATGATTGTTGTACAAATTAATGTTGTCAATGGGAATCGAACTCCTTACCTCCAGATGTAAAGTCCAGTGTGCTATTGCATGAGCTAGTGGGGCTGATGATAAGTGGTGGTCCTAAACCTTACTGTACCCCTAGCATACCCTAGGTACACTGCAAAAGCAGCCCTTCATATATCATGCTCACACACCGGCTAAAAAGGGCTTTATTTGCAGTGAGATACAAACAAAAACTGTCTTATTTGAATCTGATTGAATGAAAAACTCATTCAATTCATTTTGGAAATAGATGGGAAGTATCATTCTCTTCAACTATGCACCCGTGTTTTTTGCGTAAAGCAAAAGCAAAAGGTCCGGATGAGTTTTTCTCCAATTCTTTTCGGTTTTGAAAAGTGTTTATCGAACCTCTCAAAATATACAGAAAAGTGGGAATAGAAGTAATATATCAAAATTGAGTTTGTATTGACAGTGTACAAGTCATAGTCAACCACTGTGAACACATCCTAGCTCCTGACCCTGGCGAACCTGACACACCTGATAACCAACTGGTGACTGTGGTGCAATGTGCCTTGACCGTACTCACTGTCAGATAGCGTGGGATGGCTGCTGTCACAACCTTTTCTCAGAGTCTCCAGTGTTCCATTGTAGCCTTTTCCCCTCCCGGCTAGGACCACCTTCGTCGACACTGATATCTGCTATCTTTTTACCAGTTGCAAGTGTATTATGCTTCTACGGGCTGAAGCGGATCTGTGCAAGTCTCATGGGAGACCAGGACACCGAAGGTTCACTCCAGTCTGTCTACTGACAATTACAGACGCGACTCCTGTCAGGACAACTCTTGGGAAAATTTGGTGCCGTGGCTCCTTCTGGGATCGCACCCAGGACCTCTCACACACAAGTCCAGCGACTTACTCATTAGGCCACCAAATCTCCTTGTAGAATCATGGTGTATTCCCCCCTCAAATAGGTACCAGAACAGAAGACAACAAGGAGACACGAAGTATTCTCAAAGATCATACAACTTAACCTTGGGTATTAATATGTTATGACATAAAGTGGTTCTTAGACAATACAAATACAGTCCTTATCAAGGGATGTCAATGCACTGACTAATAAGAACTTCATTTGCGGGGCTTGATATCCATTATAAAGAAGATGGTTAAACAGCTACTAACAAGCCCTGCTTTTGCAGCCCTGCAGAACCTCTAATAAGGTCTTACATGTGATGGTTGTTAGACAGTGAAATTGGAGCCCTTATCAGGGCATGTCGATTCACTGCTTAATAAGGACTTATCTTGCACTGACTGATAAGAACTTAATTTGCAGGGCTTGATATTCATAACAAAGACAATAGTTAATCAGCTATGAATAAGCCCTACTTTTGCAGGCCTGCATAACCCCAAATAAGGTCTCACATGTGATGGTTATTAGACAGTGCAAAAGCAGCCTTTATCAGGGGATGTTGATACACTGCTTAATAAGGACTAAAAATGTAGACCTTCTTAGTTATTATGAAAACCACCATTAATAAGTCCTGTTTCTGTAGCCCTTCAGCTGTTGTAGCTAACCAGAGCTGCATGGCCCCGCCTAATAAGGGAGGGATATGTAGCCCTGCATGTGCATCAGTTATTAAAAGCTTAATATTCTGTTAATTATTGAGTACAAATACCATGCTAAATGTTACCAACTATTGTGTGCTGCCTGAACGGATAATATGCCCTGCAAGGTCATTAGCCACCAGAGCAGCTACTAATCAGTGGTGGTGTGCCCACTGGGAACGGTCACTGTTGTTTCAAGTTCACTGTAGTTTTAACGGTGAAAGTCCGGCACCCAGTGGTGCCAGTGAATCACCGTTATTGGGAATACAGAACATCACTGTCATTTTGATACAGTGCTTAAACAATAATTATAATGGTATTTTGTGTAATTCAATTCATTTATCCCAGTACTTCTCACTTCATTTATCCCCCTAGACCTAACTCCATGTTCAATATGGTTGCATGCCCAATTTGGTACCATGCTCAATCAGCCATATCATCTTAGTTGCAAGACTTCAGGACTAACCATTAGGGATTAGTCCATCAGAGCCTTATAGAATGCTTCATGACACTTTGTAATGCCAGTTCATGAGTTGAGGATATATTTCTTATCACCACAAAAATGGTGTTCATAGCATCCATGAAAATCTTCTTATAAACCAAACTGCCACCTGGTGTGATAAAACTGAACATCAATTAAACATAGCTTCACCGTAAAATAAACTGTGTTTCACTGTAAAATGAACTGTGTTTCACTGTACTGGATTACAGATATTCAAAGTAAAAATTGATTGACTTAACAGTGCCTCATCGTAATCACATTTACCCATGATCCACCATAAAATGTTACATTGATTCTTTGTATATTCAACGGAAGATTTTTATAAGATGTAGCTTCACCATAAATGAATAAATAGACAAAGGTGCACGAGTAGAGTTCCTCACTGAGGGTTATTTCACAAGGCGAAGCCGAGTGAATTAAACCTCAGTGGGGAATTCTACGAGTGCTCCTTTGTGTTTATTTCATGCCATTATCAACAATATTAGTTAGAATTCCACATAGTAACTCTGAAAAAGCTAATTTATAGTGGCTAAATCAACAATTTTGATCATTTGACAGGCCGTGAAAACCCGGCCAGGGTAATTTCACGGGGGGTGTTAAATACAGCTTTCCTTGGTTAAGTCAGTGGGACTGCGGTATTCACCATGAAATAAACTGTGTCTCACCGTACTGGATTACAGATATTCAAAGTAAAATTGATTGACTTTACACTGCCTCACCGTAATCTCATTTACGGTGATGATTCTTTGTATATTCAACGAAATATTTTTACAGTGTATCGCACACTGGACTGATCACTGATATGTAAAACGAGTGACGTTCACGGTAGTACTCAAATTCTTTCTAATCATCTGTGTAAAGGTGTTTCATGTACTGTATTGTGTTTCTTATGTGTTGGTTTATTGGACATGGCTCCAGAATTTGAGTTGAAATCACTGCAAAGGTCCTACCCTTATTTGCCATACTACCTTAATTGACACCCATGTTAACCTTCAAAACAGGTGTGTTTCATACAACCGATCTCCAATTTTTGAGAATTTAATTTGAATTCATCTTTTTGAAATATCAAAATGTTTACTAGATTTTAGCAACATTGTTGGTAGGAAAGAACATGCTCTGACAATGTGTTTGAAATCTTCAACCCGCCCCCTGTTTTAGAAAAAAAGCTCTCCCTTAAAGACTTACACAAAAGAAATACGACTTACCTGCCATAATTTTCGTCCAATGCAGCCTGAAACACACTTTCTAATACTTTAGGCCTTACCCTTCTGGCAAGTTTTTTTCTTTCTGTAAGTTTGAAAGCTCGAACGTTTGTTTATCCTCCTGGTATCACATATAGGCAATTTCAAATGATATTGAAACCTGAATTGTGATTTGTAGCTGATGTGATGTTTATTGCAGGCAGGCTATACCTCCCACCAGTTATAGAGTATTGTAACCAAAGATACATTCAACTTTCATCAGCTTCAGCAAGACTTAACTTATAATATCATGCGCTTATAAAGGGCAACTTAGAGCTTGAATGCATCCAATCTCCCAATGTCAAAGGGCTATTGTTGAGTGTTTACGCAAAAGGTCGACATGTTGGTACCCCTTAATTCAGCAACAGTCGGCAGTTATAAAAAGATATGAAACCTCATTTTTTTTCGTTTTAGCAAAAAGAAAATCCCATCGGAACGTCCCTCTTTAGCAAAAAAACACAACCCAGCATGTTACTAAACTTCAACAGGGGAGGAAAAAATCATTTGGTGAAGGTGGGGTACAAAATAATCATGCTTCTGCGCTAGATTTCACCAACCAACCACCTATTATTGATTAATAACCACTTCTTTAAAAAGTGGCATAATCTAGTATCCCAGCTAGCAAAACTCATGTAAATTACATCATTTTTACATCATTTTCTGATTGGTTGTGACATCATTGGATGATGTCAATTGTCGTTCCCAAGATGTCACATACGCAAGAAGTTTTTACGTGTCCCTTTGCATGGGTATTTTACATAAGTATATTTACATTAAAAAAAATACATATCAACGATATGTTTGAACTTAATAATAATGATGTATATAATTGACCAGCTGTAGGCCTAAAACATGTCTGAAACGTATATATTTAGACATGTCAAAAAGATGTGATATGGAGATATGTACATGACATGTTGCAGGGATGACATTTATACCAGTTCTGAGTATACCCCCCTCCGAGTAGTGAGTATAAATCAGATAGGATATTTAGGATAACTCTGAGAGATTGTAGACATCATATAGTTATGTCCATTTTATGTCAATGTATGACATGTACACAGGCACTCTGCATAGGAAGCAAACACCTGCTCTGTGAAAGACACTTTGCAGGCATTTTCCATTCCATACAGACACATTTATCCTTGCCAGGAGGCCCAGATGTGATATCAGCCCAAAGCCAGAATTTCTTCTTATACAATTTGAAAGGACACAGAAAAGGTGTCCCATTATGTGCCTTGGCTGTCCAACTATAATTCACCAAGTCACTGTAACACAAGTAACACATTAAATGTTACTGAAGAAATTTAGTCCAATTTTGTCTCTTATTGCAGTATATAGAATTGATTTCATCCAACTTTTAATCAAGAATGGGGGAATGCTGATCAAAATGTGATCACATTGCAAAATGAGACGCCTAGTGTTGGAGCTCAGAACTATGATAGGATATAGTAATGTCGACTTATAGATGTCATATTCTGATAAGATTGTGATGTCATAAATATGTTATATTGGAATAAATCCATACTCCTATTATTTTGACGTCACAATCTTGTCAGAATATGACCTATTACAGTTCTGAACTCCAACACTAGGGGTCTCATTTTGCAAGGGTGTCACATTTTGATCAGCATTCAGTTATTCTTCATTGAAAAGTTGGATCAAATTAATTGTATAAACTACAATGAGGGACAAGGTTGGACTAAATTTCCTCTGTGATATATAAGGTGTCACTTGTGTTACAGTGACTAGTTGAAATATAGTTGGATAACCAAGGCACATGGGTGGACACCTTTTCTGTGTTCTTTGAGATTGTATAAGAAGAAATTCTGGTTTTGGGCTGATATCACATCTGGGCCTCCTGGCTAGGATAAATGTGTCAGTATGGAATGGAAAATGCCTGCAAAGTGTCTTTCACAGAGCAGGTGTTTGCTTCCTATGCAGAGTGCCTGTGTACATGTCATACATTGACATAAAATGGACATAACTATATGATGTCTACAATCTCCCTCAGAGGTATCCTAATTATCCTATCTGATTTATGATCACTACTGGGGAGGGGGTATACTCAAAACTGGTATAAATGTCATTCCTAGAACATGCTTGTAGATATCTCCATATCACATCTTTTTGACGTGTCTACATTTACATGTTTTAGACATCTTTTACAGCTAGTCATATATATGCCATTATTGTTAAGTCCAAAGGTATCACTGATAAATATGTCTCTTTTATATGAATATGTTTATATAAAATACACATAAATATTGTTACATCAAGAACCCATGCAAAAGGACACGTAAAAACTTCTTGCGTATGTGACATCTTGGGAACGAAAAATGATATCATGAAATTACTAGTTATTTTTATGTAAGGTGCTAGCTGGGATACTATGTGATTAAGCGTGAGTGGTGACGATGCATTAATATGCCATCCTTAAAGGGTGAAAAGGGTTAACTGTATTGGCCATGGGAGTAGACACAGAGTATAAAGACTTGGCTCTGGAGGATGGGGGTGGGTGCCTAACCACTCAGCTACTCAGTACTCCTCAGGGTATACAGGTTACTGGAGGAACAAAGGGAAGACTCCCTCCAGTACCCACACACTGATACACCTATCTAAGTACTGGACACCACCCCTGACACTTGGGACATATGGTGGATTATCATCAGGAGGGTCATCCATAGGAGCTGACAGGAGGATGTGAATGGGAATAAGTGGAAAATTAGAAATGAGAAAAACAACAGAGAAGGTCAAATAGAGTACCAACACCCTGATACACCGATCTAAGTACTGGACACCACCCTGGACACCTGGGACATATGGTGGATTAACAGCAGGGAGGATAATCCCTTGGAGGTGAGAGGAGGATGTGAACTGGATTAACTTGGATTAACTGGAGGGAGATTAGAAAAGGGGGAAGGATTTTTTCTAGGCTGGGAAAAAGAACAGAGAAGGTTAAATAGAGCATAGGGATGGCGGAGGACGATCGGGGGTGGGTGCGAGGGTAGTCCCATCACCCGAGGAGCAGGATTATACCCTAAAACACCTGGATCTGGGGTTAGTTATCCAAGTCAGCCATAGAGTTTGATCGTGGAATGTGAAGAAGTGCATTCCCTGGGGGAGAGAGATTACTAAATGAAGAGAAACGGAATTGGATTAAAGAGAGTTTTGTTTATAGATTCCAGTAGGTTCTGGATTACACATTGACTTGTCTCTGTATATGTCAGAAGGTGCTAGTGGGAATTTAACAGTGAGCAAATTGTTAGAGTTGAGTAATTCAGCACCTTGGAATACGTTATTTGGTGAAACAATTGCACAACCAATGAAATTATCAATTACTCTGTTCAGGAAGAAAACACTTGGATTACCACATTTATATAAACAAAGAATTAATTAAGTCAAACTGAAAGGGCCATTGTATAGAGTGAAGACAGAAAGAAGGGGATAAGAATCAGATAAGGAAAACTGCTTCCTTGCTAGGGAACATTGAATGGCGGCCACGAGTAGAAGACTGGTGAAAACAAATTGACATTGTTTAGATTTTGTTCCAAGGTCATCTATGTGAAGTACACTTATACGACCTTTCGTAACGATTGAAAACTAATTTAGGAGAAGTTGTGCAAAAAGAACTAATCAAATGAGAGAGTTGAAAAAAATAAAGGATAGAAACTTGATGCAATAATGGCATTTGACTTTGTGAACGACATGCATGGGATGTGGTAGGAAAGACGGCGAAAGACTCAACAAATAAGGAAGGAGACAAAAAGAGAGGTTTTCCTGAACAATGAGCCAAATGTCATATTCTTACTATTAACACTTGATATATGTTCAGATCGAGACCGTGTGGTTCTGGAACATTGGGGGATGTAGTACAACAGTATATGACCATTTAGCAGTAACCAAAATACTGTTTTAGCATAACGAAACCAAAAGAAACAAAAAATGCCAAGAAACAAATGAAAGAAGAAAATTAAAAATTAAAATAGGCAGTACCAAATCTATTCTAAGATTTAGAAAAACAACACAATTTGAACATTAAAGAAAGAACTAAGTGTGTATGAAATAATTAATAAATTATTAAATTAATTATTAAATTGGAAGTCAACAACAAAAACACTCATAAATAGGTGGGCAAAAACAAAAACGCCCAGAAAGAGACACAAAATCAGAAAGAAAATCCAGACTGTGGGATTGTAACAACCTTACAAAGACTAAAAGGAGGAAATAAGAGGAAGCAAAAGTAGAAACTACCAGTACAGACCCTAACAACGTCCCCCCAGCACCCACGGCAGCACTATGGGTAATACCAACACAGCGGTGAGCTCTGGTGTAAAGGATCAGGCCTCTGGGGGCACCAAAGGGCTGTACAAGTATATCAACCTTATAGGTGGTGGACAACTAGTGGACCTTATGAAAGTGGCGGCTAAGTCTAAAGACTTCACGGCGGTCGATGATATGATTGTTAACGAATTAAAACCCTTCATGTACAACCCGGACGGATCAGCGATTATCGTCCATGCAAGTGCGGTTGTGGCAGCACGTAAGGGGATTAAACAGGAGGATTTACCGGAAAGACCTGAAGATGCCGCATTCATTGAAGCCAATAAAGCCAAGAATGGGCCTGAATGGTGGAAAGATCCAAGTAAGTAGGTCAACTTGATACAGTTTTTGTATAAGGTCAATCTTGATTGGTGGAAGCAACCATGTAACTAGGTCAAGCTGGTTCAGTTTTTGTCAACGTTAATCCTGATTGGTGCAAACAACACAGTAAGTACCATAAAACCTCGCGTATAAGCCTAACTCGCATATATAAGCCGCACCCCCAGTTAAGGCCGACCCTATAAGCCGCACTGGTGATCTGAATGTGCCGATTTTATTACTGTATCATAGTGGCAAAAACTCGTGTATAAGCCGCACCCTGACCCTGGGCCGATCTTATAAGCCGCACTGCCGATCTGATTCGCATACTAGCCGTGGCTTATACGCAAGGTTTTATGGTAGGTCAAGTTTTTTTTGTACAGTTTTTGTTTAAGGTCAGTCCTGATTGCCCAAGTAGCAACCCTAAATGGGCCCCAGTTGGGCCCCGGTTGGGCTGGAAACTGGGCCCCAGTTGGGCTGCCCGACTGGGGCCCTACGAGAACGGGCACTGGGCAAATGTCCGGGCCCAAGCGGGCTAGCCCAAACTGGGCCCCGGCTGGGCCCCGGACGGGCCCCACTTTCATATTTTAGGTTTATAACTTACATAATAGGGCAATCTGGTAATTGATTTTAATTAATATATTGCCTTATATCTTAATGAATTATGTCTAACTGGGCTTGGGATGGGCACAGGTTGGGCTGGCCCAAGTTAATGTTCAGCTTGGATATCCCTGCAGGAAGCCTTCCAGGTCAAACATTTTCTACATGGAAGATAGAAAATGTATTTATCAAGTTCAAGTCAGCAAAGATAAGACTTGTGCAAGTGGCTATTTCATATAAGCCATCAAATCTTTAGCCAATATCTTCAGGATATGTGGGTCCATGTCTTATAGTTAATTTTGAACCCCAGGATAGGGGTCTTCAGGTGAATACTTCATTGTCTACCTTAATTTACACAATAAAATAGAAGCTTCCATAACTTATCAAACTGCATTAAAATATCTTCATTATTATACATGTATTAACTACATGACCCATTTTGGCTTCATTGTATTTATGAAGAAGTTATTTTGAATTGGAGGAATTCTCTCTACTTGGTATACAGAGGCCATTTAGTGTCAAAGCTTTGAACCACATGGCCATCTAGTGTCAATGCTCCGAACTACTTGCTGAGAAGCCCACATCAAGCCCAAAGAAAGCCCAACTATGATATTCCAGCAAAATCACCATTATAAAATTTCTAATCGATTTCTTTTTTAAAAGAGAGTTTGATTCATACTGCAAGGGGCTTCCATAAAGCATTTGTGAAAATTAAAATTAGCCCAGTATAAGCCCACCTAAAACCCATTCATACATTTCCTACACAAAGTGACTATAACATTAGTAGTATAGTATGTATCGGAACGGGACTATAGTTAAGTACTGTTTATTACTCAATCGACATGCAGCCAATCAGAGGCCTCCATTTGGTCACGTGACCGGAAGTGACCTACTTAGGGGATTAGTGGTGCATTCTGGGTAACCCTGCAGCCAATCAGAGGCCACCATTTGGTCACGTGACCGGAAGTGACCTACTTAGGGGATTAGTGGTGCATTCTGGGTAACCTACTGACCTACTTAGGGGACCGGAAGTGACGTCATATGACCTAATTTAGGATCACGTGACCGGAAGTGACCTGATGAGTCACGTGAGCGGAAGTGACGTCACATGACCTAATGGCCGACCGGAAGTGAGTGACCTCATTGAGGATCACGTGACCGGAAGTGACTTGATTGATCACGTGAGCGGAAGAAGAAGTTTTTTGTTTAGGAAGTGAGGGTCTTTAGGATCACGTGACTGGAAGCGACGTCGTCACATGAGTGCCGCTTTAAGAGACTGCGCGACTTACTAGTAAAAGAAGACGTATGAAAATAAAAACACAACAATATTTTATTTTATTTTTTTTTATTTTTTTTTTTTTCAATCTTGATAAACACTCTATTTTTGAAAAGATGCACACGCTTATTTATTTTTTTTTCATATCTCTAAAGGACTCGTTGTCACACCGTCAGAATGCACGCGACGCTTATAATACAAGTAGCGCACGCCGTCTTTCTCTATGGTGTAGGTGACCATTTTGTTTCGCACCACTTTGAAGTTTCTATTTACAGCAATGAGAGTTTTTCGTTGGCGAAGAACATCCAAGAAGTCGTCTGGTTCCTGAGGGTTTTGTTTCTTCTGTACGCCTTTTGCACTCCATTTTTTGGATTTTCTTTCACCGGTGTCGCTGACTCGATCGTAGCAAATGTAAGTCTTAGGGTTGAGACTTAGGATCCCGTCACCTTCCCACTCCGCTTTCATAAGCCCCGAAGTTCTCAGATCGTGAAGGTACCGTCTCTCACAACATCCGCCGGGCGGCGGACACCATTCTCGCACTCTTTCCGTTTTTGTCTTCACGAAAAGCTCTAAGTGATCGTCGCACACCGCTGTCGGAAGCCACTTTCGTTTCTCTCTGAAGTACGTCTCTCTCAGGCGAGGTTTGACTAGGTCATCCAACGTGTCACCGCTGAGAGCCATGTAAAGACTGTCGGTGTCCATTTGACAAAGGGCATAATCGCGCCGATCGACGAATCTATCCAAGAAGTCGTATGTGAACTCTAACATTTTCAACTTCGCGTACTGGTATACCATGAACCCTATTTGAATAGGGAGGTTGTTGTTGACTGTTTTCGGTTGTAGTTCGACTTCAAACAGATCGGAACTCAACTCGGACGCCTTTTTGAAGCGCCACGAATTGGCCAATAGTTCGAACTTCCGACTGTCAGTGTATCTCACCGCCGTGTGTTTTTCTTTGTTGCAGATTGTTTTACCGTACGTAGCGTTTCCCATTAACTTGTAACAGTCTGACAGAATTTTCTCGTTCTCGTTCACGTCGCCACGTCTTCGCGCCGCCGTTACTTCGTCCGCGAAACCGGCAAAGGAGCGTTTAGGTAGGTATTCTACCACCAGCTGCACTTTGGTGACTATCAAACCGTGCTCTAAATACCACTTGAGAAGCGGCATTCCCAAGAGAATATTTTTTCCGTGGTAACTCCCTATCAGACATCTCTGAGGCGTGTTCAACAGCTTTTCTTCCTGCGCAAAGTCTGACATGTGAGGTCCTATGTCCGATTTTGAAACGGTCGCGTTCTTGAAAACGGGGGTCATTTCTTCGAAGTAGTCTCGTAGGTGAGGCGGCGTAGTGATGTCCACTTGAACTAAACCGAACATTTTCTCCTCTTTCACAGCGGAAAGGATGTCGCTCTCGCTCATCGCGTTTCGAGACACTTTCAAAGCGTCAACCTTCCAGCGTTGTTGGGAGGCCTTGACCCGCTCATCTCGACGCTTCATCTCTCGCCATTCGCACTCCCACACGACGACCAGCTTGTGACCTATCGCTTTCAAGTAAGCGCTTACTCTGGTCGTTCTGTCGCGTCTCTCCTCTCTCAGTGAAGCGCACTGATATCGGTGCGACGGTATGCACTCGTGAGCGTGGAACCAACACCCGTGAAACTGGAAAACCGTATTAGAGGCCGCGTGAAACCCGTCCAAGCGAATTCTCCGACAGCCTACAACCATCTCGCCGCCGTTCAGAGCGTGGCGCAGTTTCACGTCGCGGTCGTGCTCTACGAAGCGTAACCACTCCAAAGCGCTGTGAGAGTTTCTTTGCCTAATTTCGGGCTTGAACTCGGTCTCGGGCCGTCTCACCGCGTAATAGCCCGTGCAGTGCGCTTCGCTCATGCAGCGCAAGTACAGAGAGTTAGCGTCTAGTCCTAGGATGTGTTGGCACGGTCTCGCTTCTTCGCCGTACTTGTGCTCCCTTATCCGCGTGGTGCCCTTCTCGTGAAATCTATGGAAGATGATGGAAGGACCGCCGACTAGATTTTCTTTGATCAGAGCGTGGAGGACGGCGTCGGACTGGGGGAACGTTGTGAACGCGTCTTCTAGGTTTTGGAAGAGGAACCGTAAAGTCAAACCGGCGAGAGAAACTCCGTCTTTCAACATGTCAATGCCGCGATCTTGGAAAAATTTAGCGTGATTTTTCAGAGCTTGTATGAAAGGTTTGACGTCTTTGTTGTTGTAGTGGATCAAGTAGTCTTCCATAGTTTGCATCTTCTCGTCGGACCAAACTTTCTGACATGCGGCGTAGTCGGATTCGGACATTTTGACGCCCGTCAGCTCGCTGTCGAAAGCCGATCTCGGTGGCAGCGTTCTGTTTGCCAGTTTCCTGGTAGACGTCATCCATTCGTAAGGAAAGTGACCTTTCTCTTCGTTCCTGGTGAAAGCTCGCAAATAGGTCGCGTAGTTGTAACCGGGTGCCAAATAGTTGACTACGTCCAAGAAAACCGTGTGCTGTGTGTAAACCGCCAAGTATTGATTGCTTCTCTTTATGACGCTGAATTCTTGGTTTCTTCGGTCTCCGGAGGCGAAGAACGAGTGAAGGCGCATTTTGATCAGGTTCAAGTCGTAACGCCCCGAGTTGAAGCCCACGACTGGAGCTTGACGGATGTATCTCAGAAGCCGCTTCTTCAGTTGAACTAACGGGTGTCTGGTCTGAGCCGCAGCGAAGCCGCCTGGAGAAGGGGTGAACGTCGCCTCCTCCAGCAGGAGAGCTTCACCTATCGCCGCATCTAACTTCGCTAAGGTCGGTCGGTAAAGTTCTAGCACAGCTTCCCCGATGACTTTGGCGTTCTCGTTTATGTGATTTAAAACTCGGTCCAACAAGGGGTCGGAATCTGCGTCGGATTCTCTGACGAAGCAGACGGGCCCCTCCCACCCCGGAAAGTCGGATGCGACGCTAGCCAACAAAGGGACGTGATCCCACAGCAGGGACACGTGTTCCGTCGACGGTTCTTTGCACGGTCTGAAGAAAGCCTCGAAATCGAAGGCGATCTTGTAAGGGTAGATTCCGGAATGTCCGTCGGGGGGAAGAATGGAGAAGTCTGCTAGCGCTTCGAAAATCGTTCTCGAATTTTGGTAGATGCCGCCTACGTAGCGCAACTTGACTTGTCGGCAAGAGGAAAGCTGGTTCCTGTGTCTCTTCAGCAAGAACTCGGTGGTGAACGCCGCCTTACACTTGCAACATTCGTATATGCCCGCGTACGCTTTGAAGTCCGTGACGAGAGAGACGTGCAAACCGCCTTTCGCCGTCAGGTGTAGGTTGACTTTACCTCGGGCGGCCAGAGTTCTGGAAGGCGGTCTGATCAGAGTAACGCGTCTTCTCAACTTCCGCCCCGGCACTTGACGCGACGCGGTGTAAACCGCTATCTGTACGTCAAACAAGTTCTCTAACGCGGGTAAGTCGCGGATGTTCAGACCCGGAAAGGATTCAGGTGTGGCAGCGGGACAGAACTGACGTAACAAATCTGAAGCGCGCTTGCTGGTCTTGTATAAGTGAAAGGAAATGCAGCGGAAGATGCAGAGGTTGTCCTTGTTGGGAAAATCTAACACGCCGCTTCTCTTTCCAACTCGACCGGCCTGAGTGATCCTACCGCCTATGGGGAATTCCCCCGGTCCCATGTAAACGCAAATGTTCAAATTGGTAGGAAAAAGAACGTGCCACTTGGTGTCAGCGTCGCAAAGTTTCCGTACTTCCTCGCAAGCGACGGTGTTTTCCATCTTTGAGAGGAGCTCTTCCAAAGTTTCTGAATTAGTTATAGTAGGGAGCGGTTGTATGAGAGTTGCGTTGTTCTGGGAGGCGTGAAAGTAGCGCAGTTTGCTCTTGTCTTCTCTGTGTTGTAAGAGTAAGCCTACCGAGAAACCCACTTTGTATCTGAATCTTTGTGTCAAGTGAATGCGACGCATAGTATCTACAGCGTCACTCAACTCGCCGGTTGGTAGCCTGAAGTTTGTTACACTCACGCGAGTCCCGTGCATCCTGACGCCCGTTTGTATCGCAGGCCAATTCGCCGTGAACGTTTCCTCCCCGTTCGGTACAGCACATATGCGCGGAGGGACGGTCACCCCGTCCAGAGATTCGCGTCGACAGGCGATCTTTCGGCAATCGCCTTCGCCGCATAGAGGGCAAAACTTAGGTACTACTCTACAATTTTCTACGTGTCTCTCGTGGTTGTACGGTCTTTTAAACATTTTGAAACACTTTTCGCATACGTACTGTGTCATGTTTTTTTTTCCACTCAGTTACCAACTACTTAGCCGTCTAACTATCTATCTATCTATCAATCTATCTGTCTATCTATCTATCTATTTATCTTTCTGTCTGCTGTCTGTGTATCCGTCTCATACAGCGTACGTCAAAATGCTGTGTGTGTGTGTGTGTGTGTGTGTGTGTGCGCGCGCGTGAGCGTTGAGCGTCTCTCATTCCGAATCTATGCCGAGATATTTCAGAATGATCTCTGTTTTGTCATCCAACTCTTTGAGCGCTCTGGCGGACAGCGTCACTCCCTGCTGTGTGGGTTTTTTGTCAGGACCTTCGTACTTGCGCACGTGGACGAGGTTCTTACCGCTGTAGTAGCTCACAGCTGCGTACACTTCGCCCTCCTCATCCAGCACTGCGAACCAGGGGGTGTGATTAGGTTTTCCTTGCGCAGCCGCTGTGTCGCGTATGCGCACCACTGCGCGGATATCGGCGATGCGTGCTATGAGCTCGCGCAGCGGGTCGGCCGTGAAGTGCACTCGCTTGCTTCTGGTCAGAGACGCCTCTTTCACCTGGCCGTCTTTTGTGTAGCGCGGCCTCCTAGACAGTCTAGCCACGTCCTCCCAGATCTCCAGCGTCAAAGCTCCGTCTAAGCAGAACTCTAACCCGAGAGGACGGGAGAAGGTTTTCTCTGCTTCTTCTCGTCCATCTCGTTCTTTTTCTTGTATTTTTCTCTTCTTACTAGGCCTTGTTGTTCTGGAACTCACCTTAGAACGTTTCACACCCGCAGGATGAGTAACACCATCAGCGTGAGCTGAATCAGCAGCAGAACCGATAGCAGGAGCAGCGTCAGCGCTGGTGGTATCCGAGGCCTCGTTGTTGGAACAGCGCAGCCACACGCCGTCGGTGCTGAGTGTAGCGGTAGAAGATGAAGCGCCGCCGCCCTCGTAAGGTGGCGGTGAGGGCAGTCGCCACGGACCGGACGGGACGCTACTAGTGGAGGAAGTGAGGTCGAAAGGTCGAAGAGGGAAGCCGAAAAACGTACCGCCCACCCCTTTCCCTTCGGGTTGTTCGTACGCCTCGTCGTCAGCGTCGTTCTCTGTCTCACCCTGTTGCTGCTGCTCCTCCTCCTCCTCCTCTTCTTCTCGGTTTAGGGGCTGAGTGTCCGAATAGCTGTCACTCTCAGCGCGAGCGGCGTCGAGGGCGTCGGTCGATGTAGTGGTGGAGGAGAGGGGCTGTGCAACGTGCGGCAGGTCATCAAAGTCATCAACAGTAGTGGGGAGGTAAAAACCCGGTTGCCAGTACTGCGCTGTGCCAGGAGCGTTGTCGTCAGTAGTAGTAGCGGTAGCAGCAGGTGCAGCAGAAGCAGCAGCAGCAGCAGCAGCAGGCGCAGCAGCAGACGCAACAGTAGCAGGCGCAGCAGCCTCAGCAGGCGCAGCAGTAGCAGGCGCAGCGGTAGCAGGTGCAGCAGCAGCAGCAGCAGCCGCAGCAGGCGGGGCGGCAGTAGCAGCGGCAGCGCGCTTAGCAGCAACGTGTACCGTCGCGAGTGTAACAACGTCGCTAGCACGACGACTACTACCAGTAGTACTACTACTACTACTACTACTACTAGTACTACTACTGCTACTACTACTGCTACTACTACTACTACTGCCGCGAGCGCTCGCTACAGCGGGAGGGTGATAAGACCAAGCGGCTGCGGCGGTAGTCTCATGTTCAGTAGCAAGAGGAGGCACTGACGCTAAACGAGCGCTGTTCCGCGTAGTCTTCTTGTTCTTGGACGGCGCTAGGTGTTGTCTTTTGCTCATGGTGGTGACTGTAGAGAGCAGCAAAAGAATGAGTGAGTGAATGGAGGTTTCCAGACCCCTTATATACGCCTTCTCGCTTCTAGAGCTAAGCTACTTACTGACCCTGTTCAGCTGCCGCCGGCTGGCCGGCGGCCATTCACAAAGAGAAACAAAAGACATAAGGCATGACGTTTTCAGCTGGATCCCTTTCCCCCCTTTTGAGAGATCGACTGTCATGAGCTAAGCCGCTTAACACCCTGTTCAGCAATTCAACGCGCATTAGCTGTATAAAGGATTAAGCGGTTGCTGCCGTCGACTGACCGGCGGCCATTCACAAAGACATAAGGTATGACGTTTTCAGCTGGATCCCTTTCCCCTCTTTTTTTTTTTTGAGGGATCCACTGTCATGAGCTAAGCCACTTACCACCCTGTTCAGCCATTCAGCACGCGTTAGCTGTATAAAGGATTAACCGTGACGAGCTTAGAGTGTGTGTACAAAAAAAACTACAGGAGGCGTGTGGCGTGAAGCAGGACCCCCCTAAGACGAACGTGTCTGTCTGTGAGTAGAGGCGTGTGCATGTGGTGAGCGACTAAAGTGTAAGACAAAAAAAAAAATCACCACCTCCTGCCGTGGTGAGTAGACCGGGCCGGCCAGGCGGCGGCCGGCTAGTTCAATAGACTAAGGCTGTGCATGAAAAAAATCCGATTTTCACCTGACCTCTGACGTTTGTTACAATGAATGTCAGAGGGAGGGAGACGTCCTCAGGTAGGGGGTAGGAGGTAAGGCTAATGGATGAGGAAGAAACACCGTTTTCAGCTGGTCTCCACGGATAGCGATGACACACCCCTCGTCATCTAAGCTCTTAAGGAGCGGAGCGGTTGAAAAAGCGTCATGCGGACAGGTCGCTACACAGCTGGAGTGCTGTTGGAAATGGGATTAAACTCCCTCTGTATAAAAAGCTCTGATTTCTGTTGGAAAAAAACCATATCGCCTCTGACCACAGTAACGTCTACTACCACCACCGCCGCCACCACTGCCGCCGCCGCCGCCGCCACCGCCGCCGCCGCCGCCGCCGCCGCCGCCGCCACCGCCAAGACGAGACGAGATGGCTCAAGCTATTCCACTTTCAAGCTCGCCTTCACCGCCTTGTCCACCTGAAAAAAAGTTAATGCGGCTTGACGACGTGAGACGCGCGAGGCAGACCGATGGGGAGAACAGAGAGGTAGGACAGCGGCGGTTAGCCTATAGCGACGCCTTGCTTCGTCAACTAGGTAAAGAGTTGAGCGGCTGTTGGAGAGAGTTGGGCAGTAGCTTAAAAGTTACCGCCGCCCGTATGGATGCTCTAGTAGAGCGCAGTGTCAAGACACCGGAGGAGCTGTGTACGGCGATGTTCCGAGTCTGGTGGGGTGAAACCCCGCATCGTCATAGATGGGGAGAGCTCGGTCGCGTCTTCACCCGCATTAGACGCGTGGAACTGTTGGCTCAGTGGATGTCCCTTCTCCACAGACAGGGGTTGGATTTCGAAAACCCCGACTCGCGCGCGATGCATAAGCACTTGGGCACCCTCGGCAGACGTCTAGGTAGCAGGTGGAAAGAGGTGGGGGACCATTTAAAATTGTCGCCTGAGAGGTTAGATAAGATCGCTGAAGAATGCGAATACGGAGGAAGTCCCGCTGAGTGGGCCTTCCGAGTGTTGAAAATGTGGCAAGATGAAGCTGACGGTGCCGGCGGTACACCTTTTGAACTCCTTCGAGTGTTGACTGAGGACATGGGAAAGTTTGACCTCGGCATCACGATATTACTTGACTTTATCAAGCAAGAAACAACGAGAACGACGGACATGTGAATTGTTGTGTTTTATTTTCATACGTCTTCTTTATTAGTAAGTAAAAAAAAAAAAATATCATAACAATTAAGAAGCGCGCCCTCTTAAAGTGTCACTTCCTCCAGTCGCAGCTGATCGCCTCATCGAAGCACGTGATAAACAAAAAAAAAACGAAGAGACACGCTTCTTCCTCTCGAGAGGAAGAAGCGTGTCTCTCGATTGAAATCTTTTTCTTTTCTTTTTTTCTTAAAAGAGACAAACGGCCCTTAGAGTGCCCCCCCACCCCCCTAGAGTGCCCCCCTCCCCCCTCCCCCCCTCCCCCCCACCACCCGCCCCATGCATCCTAAAAGCGCCCCCCTCCCCATGCATCTTAAAGGGGCCCCCCTCCCCCCCTCCCCTCCCCTCCCCTCCCCTCCCCCCCTCCCCCCCCTCCCCTCCCCTCCCCTCCCCTCCCCCCCCCCCCCCCCCCCCCCCTTATACACTCTAAAGAACGCTTCTACCTAGTTCAATAAGTCACTTCCAGTCGCTCGTAAAACAATAAAAAATGAAAAAAAAAAACAAAAACTTATATCGTAGTGTTTTTTATTAGTTTACCGAAAAAAATAAGAGACTCGCCTCCTCCTCTCCTTCTCCTCCTCCTCCTCCTCCTCCTCCAAAAAAAAAAGATATCACATTTTAAAGCCCGTGACCCCTTAAAGACGCTCATCTCTTCATTAAGTCGCGTGACGTCACTTCTTCTTCTTCTTCCGGTCACGTGATCAATCAGGTCACTTCCGGTCACGTGATCCTCAATCAGGTCACTCACTTCCGGTCCCCTAAGTAGGTCATATGACGTCACTTCCGGTCCATAAGTAGGTCATATGACCTCACTTCCGGTCACGTGACCAAATGGCGGCCTCTGATTGGCTAACTAGGTCACGTGACCTCACCACTAATCCCCTAAGTAGGTCACTTCCGGTCACGTGACCAAATGGAGGCCTCTGATTGGCTGCAGGTCGATTGAGTAATAAACAGTACTTAACTATAGTCCCGTTCCGATACATACTATACTACTAACATTTTCATACTTGGATTTTTTAAAATAGAGAGCATGATTCAAGATACCAGGGATATTTAAAGAGTATGTTTTAAAAATCACTTAGCCCAACTGGGGCCCTACTGAAGCCCATGGATTTGCCCAGCCCAAAACACAGCCCAGTCCAGTCCAAGGTTGCCCAAGGTAAACCCAACTGGGCGCCAGTTGGGCATGTTACCTGGGTGGTGGGAACAGCCAAATAAATAGGTCAAGCTTGTATAGATTTTACTGTGCATGTGATCGCTATGGGATTGATATACTCCTGAAAGGCTGACATGGTGTACACATGAAGCACTTGTGAGTTACTCACCAGCGTCCCTAGCATGTATTAGGGCTGTGTCTCATGAGATCGATACAATTGAAACGTCTTGTGTAGTTTTTGACCGGGTGTAGTCTTTGACCGGGTGCAGTTTTTGACCGGGTGTAGTCTTTAACTCTTCCTTTCCCGATCGCGCATTTATGCGAATTTTTGGCCGATTTTTGGCCGATTTTGAGACCCCTGCCATTTTCTCAAAAATTGCTTCAAAGCTTAGATTTTTTGGATTCTCACTATTTGGTATATGATCTCTAGGGATCCCGAGCTATTTGTTTCTGGTAGTATTTTATTTTATATGGTTGGCTCGTCAACTTGAGGGACTATCAACCCGATTTTTACCCATATATAATCACATTTTCTGGTAAAAATCATTAAAAATGTAGGACAAAATGATTTTTTTTTATGAGAACCTACTTTAGAGAGTTTCTCATGATTAAAAAGATGGTACTAATATTTCCCATTATTTTTGGTGTGATTTTGATCAAAATATCCGTTGCCATAGCAACAGATATGCTAGAAATTGTGATTTTGTGAATTATTGGTTGCCATGGTAACCATATCAAATATGGCCGTTATGGCCATTCTACATACAAAATCTGAAAATGCCCAACAAAACCTACAATATGGCATTTATTCCATTTCAATTGATCAAGGGAATCCTGAAATATTGCAGTTTGAATATTGGTTCAAGATACACTTTTTTGATATCATTGCTATTTTGATAGAGCCATATCTTGCTTATTTAAATAGATATTGAAAATTAGGTTATGGCCTTTTTAAGTCAACATCCTCAGTTCATAGTATTATTACTCCACTTCTAGTTTGAATATTTAAATAATTCCAAAAGTTTTGGAATGCTCATGCCATCAGACATAGTCCAAAAAACAGCCAAAAATGATCTGGGAAAGGAAGAGTTAATCGGGAAATGTTAAAATCAGATGAATGAGGCCTATGTAGTAAGAAATGAGGGGAAAATGTGAAAGGATATTTTTACACAGTATAATATCAAATTTATAACAATATTGTTATATTTATATACACACCATACTATGTACAGCAGACCATAGTATAATAAAATATAGCATTATTTTGGCAGGTGCTACTGGTAGGATATAGAATCCCAATCTATTCTTTTTTACTTCTAACTGTACTGAATTGAAAGAATTAGAGTAGGAAAATAAATGCTCCCAGCATTATACCCAGTATTTAACCACATCAACAAGGTAACACAATCTGACAGATACACCAGGTAATAGTAGACTCTGTCAGTAAGATCAGCAATGGGAGACTCTCAGGCAGGAGGCTACTCAGTGCTGCCACCTGATGCCCTTTGTCAACACTAAATAATCAAACCCCACCATAACATAAGTGATTGTTGGAATTGCAGTCTAAGAAGACTATTTATAGAACTGAGTTACTATGGCAGCTTTAAGATATTGACACTCATAATCAAACAATTTACATTCATGAACAGTGCTTCCCCATCTCCGGAATACTAAAAACTGCAGGGTTGTCAACTCTCCACGCATTGGGCGTGAGACTGACGTTCACATTAAGTGTATTCACCCATTTTCACCTAGCTGTCGTAGACTATTTAACAATGACCTACAAATTTAACAAATATGTGTATGAATATGATTATTGACCACAAATAAATTCATGCGATGCCTAGTGTGAACCAACTGAAATTAGTTTCCCCCACACCCTACTGAGGGAGTGACTGTGGCATCCATTATGTATGGAGAGAGAGCTCCTTACTCACTGCTACCATTCAATCTCTCAATGTAGGGGGAGTTACATTTGGCTCCTCTGAGATTGGGCAGATGGCTTGTTTCCAGTATGGTTCTAATTGAGTGTCCCAAATCGATCAAACCAAACATAAGTCCCATTTGAAAAGTCAAAATATAGGCTGTCTAACACCGGTTGCATCTTGAGATTATAATATTCTCTCAGACATGCACTTTCAGTACTGAGCTTGTTTTTTAAAACAGCAAAATGCAAGTGTTCATTTGACAATGACATAGAATGATATAGAATAACCGTTACCCAGTGAGATAATGCTACTGATGCAAATCTCATAAATTCCAATTCAATTCAATTTAATGGTTGTTTATTGTGAACAATGCCTTATACATATAAATACATTTATCAATAGTCTACGCAGATGGGCATATGAAGATCCTTTATTACGAGGTCCTTTATATACAGTTATGGCAATAAATAAGTTCATGTAGCTTATTGGATGATTTATTGTATAACTTATTGGAACTTATTGCTGAGAGGGGGGATGAGTGCAGATGTTATACACGAATTCACATTGTTGAAAATGATATCATAGTTTATGAACCTGCACATCATCTGATTTCAAACTACTTCAATTTCATCATAAGTTAGTACATAAATATGCACTGATTTTTGTATAAAGAGCAATTTCATTACTAAGACCAGAACACAAATGTAAATTTACCAACATTACAATGCTGAATAGAATATTGTTTCACCTTTAAAACTCAACTTTTCAACCTTAAGCGAATGGTTAATGATATTCATACACTTATTACTATTCAAGGTATCCTAGGCCTTGATCACATATGTCATGACTGTTCCCTTTTGTAATATTTACAAAAGTATCATTCAACAGTTCATTCAATTAGCATAAGATGTTGAAATAAATTGCTATCTATGTCATACTTTAATCTTAGCTTACATTGAATTATTTGACAAGATTTTGAACTTATCTGAAACAGAACATAAGGTAGAATATGTTATATTACATTATTCCCAATTAAAGTGAGCCGATGATTGAGGCTTAAAATTCAGAATTCAATCTTCTTAAAATTGAGCCAAGATGATGATTGGAGGTGGGGGGTAAACATATTCGACCGGGGGGATCAAAAACATTTGAACAACCTGTTTTGAGTGAAAATGCCGGCACGTTGCTATGCTACAAAGGGGCGGAAACACCTGCAATTTTAGAGGGGGGGTAAAGATTTTGACCCCTCTAGGGGGGTGAAAAATCTCCACGTGAAATCTTACCATACCCCCCTTGTTAAAAGATGAGCACTCCCTTAAAGGGCTGAAATCAGGTGTGCTGCCCGTCAAGAGTTAATTGCCTACCTGACTCAATAATTCCCACCATTGACTCATTATCCTCCAACTCTCCAAACACATATTGACTGATTGTTAGCATTGGATACACTAGGGGTGAGGCCACTAGACATATGCATGGAGAGTGGGTGAGCTGGGAATGGCAACAGTCCACATGCAATATGCATACAGTGTGTGGCGTACGGAAACCAATCTGCACAAGTCAGACACAAACTTTGGCGCTGTAATTTGTACTGTAAATTCCAGCGTATAACCTGCGGGGTTATATGCGAACCAAACCTCCAGTGCGGGTTAAACAATATTCTCAAAGTCTAGGTTCGGGCATTAAGTGGCTTCTTATAAGTATAGTACCGTACAATACTAAAGCGGCGATTTTCAGACCCCAGATGTGGGTTATATAATTCTCACAAAGTCGGGGTGCGGGTTACACGCGAGGTGCAGGTTATACACGGGAATTTATGGTATTTCATATCGAGAATATGAAAACCCTGTGATTTAACCAGTATACTGCATCCACCCGTTTTAGCGCAGGTACTCAAATTAGCGCATGTCTCGTTTTAGCGAAGGGTGACAGAGTGTACCAAAACTATATTAAGCACTAAAATTGGATCTCAAAATAAGCGCATGTCCTGTATAAGCGCAGGGCAAAATGGAAATTGTAGTGTTAAATAGAGAAAATCCTGTCCTTTTTCAACTCAAAAGTGTATCTTTAATACAAAAGAACACTCAGACTGTTCTCTACTGAGGATTATCTCACGTCGCCTCACCTTATGGAATAAACCCTCAGTATTGAACACTTCTCATGGACGTCCATGTATTACAATGCCCCATAAACTCACAGGACCACCGAGTATATGTAGCAAGAAGGAACCTTCAGTGCCATAACAAAAAGTATATACCGTGTAGTTTCAACCCAGCCCTACAGTGCGTAAATATGGGATAGCTCTCCTAGGTGAGAGGACAAACGTTTAGAGCGTTATCTTAATCTTAAGTCTTAAATCTTAATCAAGTGTCTTAAAATCTGGCAGGGCTTTTTTGTTTTGACACACTGTCATCCTCCTAGTGTCACCTACAAAGCTATGCTACCTAAGGTTTACCTTTATAGTATATACCCTACACCCACATCAGACAACATATATACATCTTAAAGAAAATACAAAAAACGGGGGTTGGGGGGCAGAGCCCCCCCCCCCCCCCCCCCCATTAGGCCTACATACTAACAACTACACCCTCAGAAAAATGAGAGTCATTGTCGCTAAAACTACCCCCACCTGAGAGTCAGGCAGTGACTCTCAGGTGAGGGTAGTTTTAGCGACAATGACTCTCACTTTTCTGTGTGTGTAGCCTATCACACAGTGGACTTACTGCTATATGGATCTATATGAGGAAAGCAGTGTCAAACTTGCAAATCAAAACATAAAAAAAAGATCGCCTTGTTTTGCTAGTACCTGTGTCGCCCTAGTGGAGCCCAGGTTATAGCTATATATGATGTTGGCCTGAATAACACCTAGGTCTAAAAGTGGGGTTCGGGGGCAGAATTATAGAAACTACTACCCTGTCTATTGTACTTTAAAGTGTATCAAGGTACAAGTTCGTTACATGTGTGTCTGATTTGTCCAGAATTAATTCCATAGTACGGATGGAGATGGGGGTAGGGGGGTACATGGATGGGTGAGAAGAAAATCAATGTCTATTTACTGTGCGCTCATTAGTGCTATGTGCAGGCAGCTGGTAGGTGCACTGCACGAAGCTCCGCTGCATCATTTATGACTTTATATGACTAAGGCTATGGCCTTTACATTGATATTGTTGGAAGCTAGACTCGTATGCAGGATTTCTGGTTGTACTTGTGGTAAAAGAATGCTACCACACCCATTTATAGTTCCTCTAAGTAATGGGTAGCTCATTGCCCCGAAAGGGGTGAATGAGAGGTCATTGCTGACCCCTGGTGTCAAATTCTCACACCACCTCCTGGGCCTTCCAACCCAACACCAAATCCCATTCACCTTGTCGTCACCGTCGACTCCACTACCTTTGTTACCCGCCCACCCACACCTCACATCAATATCTACAATATGTATATAATTATCAATACTACCGGTATAATCAATTCTACAATGTACTACCACTTCCTTCACCCATATATTTCATATTATCCATGTACCATACTACTTACATGTATAATTCTTACCAGGTGTTTATATTATATTATGTATTTATTCTCATACGGTTGTTCTAATAAATCACAACCATTAAAGGTTCATACTACTTAATAAACCTTTTAACTCCAAGCCTGCCTCGTCATCATCCTTCCAGGGGGGGATCAGTAATGATGTACACAGTTTTAATGCTTGAGATAGTGCTTTGGTTTCAACTGTTGTTGTTGTTGTTACTCAGCGTCCCTCACACATCCAACAGATTGATGGGCGTCTCTCTCTGCCTGATTCTGTCCTGAGAAATTAGGTGGCAACAAGGTCAGATGTATTCTCTGTATATTGCTGCATCTTTAGCCTCCTGCGGCTGATGTACATGTAAACGTCAGCCTCTTGTATTAGCCTACTGCTAGGACTGTGCTGGGAGAGTGACGCCTCTGCTGTATACCTTAAAGGAGTTTTATACACTTTATTTGCCACACATAGATTTTCACAGGATTACAGCAGTCAGTTTCTACATGTATATATATATATATATATATATATATATATATATATATATATATATATATATAAATATAACATATATATATATATATTATATGTATATACTATATATATATATATATATATATATATATATATATATATATATATATATATATATATATATAATTATAAGAAAAATGTAGAACCTTGCAGTTGAAATGATCAGGACAGAGCAGAGTGACTCATGAGCCACTTGTGTAAATTTAATTAAATAACTATACCTTACATGTTCATGATGTATACAGTTGTTTCTATCCTTGATTTGTACACAAATCAAATTGTATCTATCAGTTCTTGTCATAACACATATATAGATAAAAGTGGCTTATCTAAAGAAGTGATTATTCTGAGAAAATAACAAGTTTAATGGTTGATTTAAATACTAACTCCTTGTTTATAAAATAATGACTGAACTTTAAATTTGAGGTTCATAGTGTATACAAAGCAGTGATTCAACCATGTATATTAATCTAGAGGTGGGGGTCCAGAAAATGTCCATTTTCAGTGAAAAACAATAATATTTCTGAATTGCCCAAATGTTGTAGCAGATTTGTTTATATATAAAGGAGGCAATGAACCATCACATTCCCAAATTTTGTGATACTAGGATTCTTACTTTATTTTCTATGTAAGTTTGAAAATACAATTACTAATGACACAAAATTGTGTTACGTTCACTAGATATTATCAAAAACATGAGAATAGTGAAAAAATATTATGATGAAATATTTTAGTTATGAACTTGATTCACTGAATTAGGGCAAAAATGTACATTGCTGTACACGTTTTCTCTATTTTTGATTCCCCTTTGTGATAATAATATGATAGCTAGAGTCAATTGAGGGCCAGTTGGTTTCTGTCTAAACAGGTGACAGCTAACCAGGAATCCCTGGTCGGGGCTGTATACAGAACCATAGTGCTATTTGGTATACACTAACAGACATGATGTCACCCCGTAGTGTTATACTGAGATGCATGAGTCAATGTATATACAGCTTAAATTAAAACTGTCATACAAATTAGTGAAATAAACTAATGATATAGGCTAACAGATAGATATCCCTTTTAAATACCTGTGGATGCACCCGGTTGATGTTGTGTTGCATTTAGGAGAAAATATGGATTAAAGTATCTCTGCCCAGGACCCCCCCCTGCCATCTTCTACACATAGGCCTACTACCAGATGTCATGAGGTGTGTGAATAAGCGTCCACCCCCCCCCCACCCCCCCCCCCACCCCATCTAGCTTTCACACTCAGCAGTAGCTACTCAGCAGGGGGAGGGGGTAAGAGCGTTACGCTATAGCACTACGTTATATGTACAGACGGTGTACGCCCTAATGTGGCCGTGGACCATACCTGCTAAATCGAACCTATAATCTTTTTAAAAGGGAAAAGTATTAACATGGAAGAGTATTAAACTAGCTGTGAAACCCAGATGAAAGTATACAAAGTGCTCAAACATATCTGAAGATATTTTGTATTTTCTGCTGTTCTATTGTGTTTATTTTACTATTCAGAGAAGTTCAGTGGAATCTGGTGAACGTAACATAACAGAAAAATAGAGGACTTTTAATGAAATGTTAGTCAATGATAGCATTGTTTTCAGTTGGTTGTGGTATAATACCTATGCAAAAAAAGTCACAGCATGTCCCAGATATTTAATATAAGATAAATGAGACAATTACACCAAAATTCTGTTGTTTTCAATATATCTGGTGAACGTAACATCTAGTGAGCGTAACACAAAAATTTTCTAGAATAAAATATGTTTATGATAAAATGATGGAAACAGGTCAGTGTCATTTGTAATGCTCAGATATACTTGGTAAATTTGTGTTACTGCTATATTTAAATTATTTATGCATATTTCTGACTTTTTCATATATCTGGTGAACGTAACATTTCATAAAATAAAGGACACGTTGATTTTCTGGACCCCCACCCAAATTTAACATATTCCCAATATGGAACATACTACTCATGTATTGCTCACTTTGACTCCCTGTTACGCCCTGTCCGTCTGTGGTAGGTACAGGTACCCAGTGTCTGTGCTCCCCTGTATGTACCTATAACTAAAGGCTGTGCAGACTCTGGTGTGCGTGGTCAACAGTAACCAACCCCTAATCAGAGACTACCTCCATACAACACTCTCAGGGTCAGAGTGTCTCTGCCCCTGTCAGCCTAGCTGCATTGGCTCAATTGCTCAATCCTGAAGTCCCCTGGGAACCTATTTGATTTTACCATTCTGATGCAGAGGTTGATATGCAAAGGTAGTCTCTGATAGATACAAGTCTACAGCAGAGGCATAACTCCCCCAGCAGAGTCTTAGTGGTAGACTAAAAGAATGAGCTAATTTAGGATATTGACGTTAGCTGGCCGTGACAAAAGATGGCTTTAATTGTACACAGACTTGACTATTGACTTTGATGCCACCTTTTGTCTTGTGACAGAATGGCTTTCAATCTTAGGCCTACCTGCCTCATTGTCTGTACCCCCCCCCCCAGCACCCTTCTGCCCTCTACCCCTTATGGGCATGAAGGAGGGTGGGGGGGGGGGGGTACTGACTGTCTATGGTAGGTAACAAGTGCCGCCCTACCGCCCACCTTATCAGTACTTGTAAGTATGACAGCTCCCTTTACAGATAATATTATTAACTCCTTCTTTTCACAACATGAGCAGGAAAGTTTAGGCACCACAATGGCCAACTTAGTAATTAGTATTTCCTAACAATTTATAATGCCTTTGTAGTGACATGATGCTGCATAGTCGCAAGGAAATCTTCACAGGGAAGTCTTATGCCCCCTATTTCTGATAAAATAGAGGGTGATCGTCCTCGTTCCTTTTAGCCTTAACATCATTCCATAACCACTGCTCCTGAGCAGGGGTGGAGCAACCGGGGGAAACGGGGGGGGGGGGCATGTTCCCCTCCCCTTCCCCCCACTTTTGACCAACCCTAAAAAAGGTCAAACCAAAAAGGGGTCAAAAAGGGGTCCAAATACCCCTTAGCCTCCCCCCTACTTTGAAACTGCTTGCCACGCCCCTGTGCTTTGGTGGCTAAGGGTGGTGTGGCAGTCATTATCCTAGCAGAGTGCCCCCCTCCCTGCCACGCCCCATCACCAGGGGGGTTTCGTTACCACTCCCTACCCCTCAGGGTTCAGTGGGAGTTGATACCACAAAGACACCACTACCCCGGGATACACCTACAACGCATATCACCTGGACTACGCACAAACAGTGAGTTAATATCGAAAAGGATTCATAAAGAGATACAAATGTAATATGAGATCACCTTGGATTAACTGGAGGAAGAGAGGGAACAGGAGAGAAACCCTGAGCTGAAAAATAACAGAGGAGCTCAAATAGGGGAGATTACCACCCCAGGGGTAGTGAAGGGTGGTGGGGTGGAGCCTCACAGGGCACCTTTTACATCTTACCTGGGACACCTGAAACCTTTTGTACATGGACTTTGTAATAAGGAAAAACCACTAGAAGAGATTGGTGGAGGAGGACATGTGCTGAAGGAAAGGTGATTCGGAGAACCTGAAGAGAAAGATTAGAAGAGGAGGACAGTTGGATTAAAGCACAGCAGAATCAAATAAGTAAAATGGTTGATGTCTGCTAGAAGGATCCAGAAGGATCCAGAGGGATCCAGAAGGATGTGTAATTGAATGAGAGTGACTTGTGGATTGTTTTACATGTGGCAGCAGGAAGATCAATATTATTAAACTGAGCTATCAATGATGAAGTCTTAGCAGAATTAAGTGAATGAAAATTAGTTTAAGACAGCCTTACTGAAAGAACAATTGCTCATCGTGTTTAAATCACAAACTCTTGTATGTTTCTCTCAAGGACAAAGGTAACTGAGCATGGTTAATAACATATAAGATTAATAGGGGAAGAGTAATAAATGAAATAGGACATCAACGTCTGGAAACAGTGATTTATCAATAATGAATGCAGCCGATTGACCGTATCCTTGAACGGCAACAGAAAACCAATGGCAGCCATGTACAAACAGCTACACATTATCTAGAATTTTTTTTCTAGGCCATCTGTGACCCAGCCATATTGGGTTTTCATGGTCACTTTATGACTTTTAGCACGATACCTTATTTGGGATAATGTATGTAGAAGGCAGAAAGAGAAGGTTCTTACAATTAAAGATGGGTAACCTGCAAGAGGAACATGGCCTCTGACTTTGTGAATTGACCAGAAGTTGCCAGCATAGGCTTTGACAATATACATATGAGATTGTGATATATTTTAGAAAAAGGGAGAAAACCCTTAGATAAAGAAGCTGACAGGCAATTACTAACCTCAACAAGAGATATTTTAAATAGGTTCATTGACACATCTCTAACATTGAGACAGAACAGAAGCAAGGACAGAAACAAAGAATCAAACAAAAAAGTGCATTTTAAGATTTAACCATTGGAAATCAAAGGAACTAAGGGAAAAAAACAGACAAACACAGCTTACAGACAATTAGACGAGACAAGAAGAATAGAAAAGTGAAAAATAGAAGAATTGTACCGAATCCTAAAAAAAGTAGTAATATTCCTGAAAATAATACTCCCAAAACAAAAACCGACAAAAAGAGAAGAAGCGATACAGTGGAATTGAAATAGTGGAATTGTGCAAAAACAGTGGAACATTATACAAAACCCAAAAAAAGACTTGACGGAGGAGATAAGAAGAAGCAGAAGTAGAAGCTAAAAGTAGAAACTTACAGTACAGACCCCAACACCTTGACGTTCTCCCGACCTCCCACAGCAACACCATGGGTAACACTAACACAGTTAGTTCAGGTGTCAAGGACCAGGCAACGGGTGGCGCCAAGGGGCTGTACAAGTATATCAACCTTATAGGTGGCGGACAACTAGTGGACCTTATGAAAGTGGCGAAAAAAACAAGGGACTACACACCAGTCGATGATATGATTGAAAATGATCTAAAACCCTTTTTATACAACCCGGATGGATCAGCGATTATTGTCCATGCAAGTCGGGTTGTGGCGGCACGGAAGGGAATAAAACAGGAGGATTTACCGGAAAGACCTGAAGATGCCGCAATCATTGAAGCCAATCAGGATGATCCTGATTGGTGGAAGGATCCAAGTAAGTAGGTCAAGTTTGTACAGTTTGGTACAAGGTCAAACCTGATTGGTGGAAGGAGGCAAGTAAGTAGGTCAAGGTTTTACAGTTTTGGTACAAGGTCAATCCTGATTGGTAGAAAGATGCAAGTAAGTAGGTCAAGATTTTAAAGTTTTGGTACAAGGTCAATCCTGATTGGTAGAAAGATGCAAGCAAGTAGGTCAAGGTTTTACAGTTTTGATACAGGGTCAATCCTGATTCTCTGATTCCCTGGTGGAAGAAAAAAAGGCTAAGCGTCAGCGTTCCAATGTCACAACTTTTGTTGATCACGAACCTGTTCCCTCCTCTACCACCGCTACTGTCACAGGAGGGTGGGGTTGGTGGATATGGGCGGGGGGGGGGCCAAATAAAGTTGGATCCCTCTTGAGGAGAGACAAAAAAGTTTCACCCCTTTTTAGTGCAAAAGCCTGTGTGTTACTATAGCTTAAATGAGTCAGCTGCGCTCTATTTCAACCCGCCTGAGGGTAGGGGGACCGACAAGATTTCAAGCCCTCTCACAGGGGGACCAAAAAAAAGCGACCTTCTGGTGCGAAAATCCACCAAACTCCCCCTTGTTGTTAAAATTGATCACTCCCTAATACAATGAACAAGTAATACCTCAGGAAGATACTCCAGACATAGAGAATAACGAGGATCAGCCTATATGGGAGTACAGTATTCCCAGAATTTAATAGAGTCTGGCAATACTGGAATATTGGAGCCTTGAAAAGAGAGTCCAGCATTATCAGACTCTCTTAATTGCCGTCTGGGAATGTCGGACATTCATAATATAAAGAAGAGCCAACATTGCCTGACTCCTGCAGAAATGTCTGATACTGGAAAGAGAATAGTTTTGGACTGATAGCAAGAGTCAGGCCGACTCCCTTCTCTGTGTAGTACTTACTGCATGATATACAACAACCCAACAATAACAAGAGTATCCAGTCTCATCTCTCCAATTGGCTTTCCAACTATCCCAGCAGAGGTTAGACCATTATTAGCATTTTATACATTAGAGATGCTGCCACTAGACATATGCATGGAGAGTGAGTGAGCTGGGAATGGCAACTGTCCACATGCAATATGCATAAGCCTTGGAGGATGTGTGCGTGATGGGGAGTGGGGGGGGGGGGGGGGTGGGATGGGTGAGAAAATCAATGTCTACTCACCATACTCTCATTAGTGTTATAGCCTATATGCTGCCGTCACTAGGCCAGTGTACACTGATAACCGTTATGCTCCGGGGCTCAGTCTGTAGTGGCTATTCCAGGTTAGTCATAGGGATATTCGTCAGAATGATGAAATGATATTCAAAAATGACTGAGGCAAAACGAAATATGACTTATGCCTTACTCAAAATTCTTACCCTCATACTCATAGAAATGGAAGGACTTGGGGGGGGGGGGGGGATTGGTCAGTACTGACTTAGGTTACAGTATTAACTAAACATGGCTGTTCATATAGGAATCAAAGAAAGACTAGGTTAAGATCATTCAAAAAAATGTTATTCCTCATCACCCGGTACATTTGTAGTTAGAAATGTGACGAGGGCATTTTTTTATTTTTTAATTTTTTTACTGCGGGCTGAAATATATGGGTTAATTAGGACTTTTCACGCAAATTTTTCACATTTTTAGTAGTTACGAGTTTATTGATCTGCAAAAGTTGTTATAAGGCATGTTTTCCCTAGCTCTCTGTATTACTTAAAGTAAAAGAGAAAAAAGGTTTCCCCAAAATAACAATTTTCATAATGCGCGGAATGATGAAAAACTACTTTTTTTTAAATGGCCTAATCACTAGTGACCGAATTGTTAGCCAGTACTGACTAAGGTGAGAATATCAGTGTACATGTTTGCAGTAGGTACATAGGTCTGTGTGAGCTGCATCATTTGATATGCAATTCAATTTTCCATTTCATGGGGTTTATTTGCTTCTTCATCGAACAGAAATATGATCCTCCTTGCCCATGCCACATTTATATGTAGATATATATTATTTGCCATGAAATGTGCACCATGGTGCCAGTGGTATGTGGGAAGGGAGGGGGTAGGCTATTGTGAGAAGAAGATCAATGTCTATTTCACAGAGGAAAAGATGACATGGCCTGTCTCCAAAACCACTGACATTCAAGGGTCAGGCATTTTAACAAGAGTCAGGCACTCTCGTCAGTGAGTCCAGCATTTCCAGACCGTACTTGCTGGACTCTCCTTCAAGACTCTGGCAATGCTGCACTCTCCTTCCATAGTCTGGCAATGCTGGACTCTCCTTCCAGAGTCCGGCAATGCTGGACTCTCCTTCCAGAGCAGGGCAATGCTGTCTGACATATCTTAACCATTATAAAGCTGGAAATATTATCCACTATCTGAATGAGGGAGGGGTGTTCAACCCTTTAGGTGCCGCATGATGCGTAAAGTACTATGCCCTTTGTCATCATGACAGCTCTGGGGAGTAATGCATTCATGCATCAGTAGATTCAATCAGACAAGATAATCCAAGATTCTCAACAGCTGTATAACAGAAGACTCACTCTTATACAACCCTTGGGTGAATATAGAAGAAAGGTCCACAGAACAGAAGTGGCAAAGTCGTGGCGGAGTTCTAGGGCACAGCCTTTTCATTGGGGGAGGGAGGGGGTAGAATCTCATTGATGGTGGGGGGGGGGGGGGGGGGAGGCTTTACTATCTCATACATAGGTACCCTTCTCGTTTTGTCCTTTGAGGTAGCTCCATTATCCACAAGTCCAACAACAAACACGGTCTAGTCACAAAGCATACAACAATCCTGATTACAATTAGGCCACAACATGTGGGAATACCTGCACAAGTACATATTTAACATCCACCCCTGACTACTATAGTACACAATTATCATGATAATCAAAATAGTGCATGCTATGAGAATGATACCTGAATCAGTGAATGCACCCAACCTGCACCCAACAGTCCAGCCTCCGCCCTACCCGAGGCCTAGACGCCAAGCCTAGACTGTAAGTGTAAAGATACACTCTTCAATACGATTATACACATGCCTGAGTCAGGTACGCATTATACATACAGCACTCCTGATTATACTTCATAGTCAATAACATGATGGTAAAACCTACGTCCACCTCCCTAAGCCTAGAATGTAAACATGCTCCATGTGCTATATTGGCGGTGCTAATACTATCGACCAGCCTGTCAGCAATGTGTGTATAACCATAACTGGCCACAATGCCTACAAGTGGGCCTCTCACGCTCCACACTAGGCCACTGTAGGCTCACTATAGGCCGAGTAGAGGCTACTTTAGGCCGGCGTCCCGTCGTCAAGGAGACACTTGTCCAGGCCTGTTCACGCCTGCGCAAAGGCCATGTTTACAATGGCGGCCATATTGAAAGCACTGAGGCGGGACCATGATGCACTGGGAGAGGTACAACACCTGACTATAGACTAGTATAGTGTATAGCGCACCTTGTAGTGGCCTAATACAGGTATTTATAATACTGTTATGGGGCCACCAAAATGTACCTAGTCAGCCCCAGGCCGCCCCATGGATTAACAAGCACTACAGAGGGAGTCCAGACAGTAGTGGAGTAAAGTAGTAATTACATCAGGAGTAGTGGACCACCAGGACCATGCTGCTCCCCCAGTATTACTATAACACTCATGCCACTCAGGGTCAGGCTGGGATATGGTTCCAGCAGTAATATTGCAGTACAGTGCTCCAAATTTACACATAACCACCAGAATCCCTGACTGGGAGGAACATCACAGCTGAGCAGGGAGGAAACAGGGGGATCTATCTACTCACATACTGCCAGAATCATGCTGCTATAACACACATAGGTAGTTTGGGGTACACGACTACAAGACCAGGATTAGTGTAGTACTCCAAACCAATAATAATAACAGGACCCAACACCAGAGCGGTAGGTCTCAGTCATTGGCAATAAGAGGAGAGGCTGGGCAGTAAGGAGAAACAACTAAGTAGGTCCTAACAGACAGCAGACGTAGTGAGAAGTGACTAAAAGAGGAGATAAAGAGAAAGAGGAAGATTACAGCAGTTAAACAGGAAGAGGACACAGGCTAAAACCAATCATCGCCACAAAAAGAAAACCCTAGGATAAAATCAGCAGGAAATTAAGAAAAGGGATCTTAGTTTTGTCAGGAAGATATCAGAACAATAAGTGAATAAGAGACGAGCTTAGGACTAAAAGAGACAAGAACAGGCAGATAACAGAGGCTGAAATCACCAAGAGAATCCACCAAAAACAGGGAGAAAACGTGGTAAACCTAAGAGAGAAAAAACTGCTAAAAAGGTGTCAAAAACAGAGAAGAAACCCCACAAAAAAGCTAATCCTAATAAATATAAAGCACCAAGATAACACCAAACACCAAAGATGGGTAACACAACATCCAACGTGACCTCAGGGGTGAAGGACCAGGCGGCAGGCGTCTCCCGTGAACTGTACAACTTTATAAACCTTCAGGGTGGAGGAGAACTGGTGGGCATGATGAAGAAGGCCAAGAAGACAAAGAACTACACAGAGATTGACACCAGAATCAAAGAGGGGTTACTGCCCTTTATGTATAACGGGGGAGAGGGTCGTATAGCCCATGTGAGTGAACTGATTAAAGCCCGGATTGGAGAGAAGGGGATCGCGGCCGTTAAGAAGGGGCAGGAGGACCTGAATGAAGTTAAGAACATGGAGGCTATGGCCGGTGTGGATAATCACTATCTCAGACAACACGGTAGGGGCACTTTTATCATTAGGCCGAAAAAAAATTGATTCAGGTCGCCCTACCGACCCTATCAAAACAGGGCCGATCCTACCTTATTTTCATGCAACTTTGAAGAAATTTCCATTGGAGAGGTCTAGAACTTTCATGTTAACTTTTTTTTTTAAATATCCGACCTACTGATCTTACATTTTCTTCCCATGTTACCTGAAACAATTTTTTGGCCTTAATTATTAAAGTAACCAGAGACCATTTAGCCGAGGAACGCCTGTTATAAGGAGCACATTTCCCATGGTCTCAATTGTTTATTTTCTCCATAATATTTGATATTGGTTATAATGAACTTTACAAGGAGCAAATTTGGCTGGTCCTAAGGCCCTCCTTATAACGAGGTTTTACTGTAGGTCTATGTCATTATGCATGAATGCAGCCCTGGTTGGGCTACTTGCCAGGGCTGCATTCATGCATCACGACGACCATTCAGATGAGTATCAACCCCATAGATCATCAGCATGATGCTTGAAATAAGTTGAATGCAGATCCGGCGAATATACTGTTTAAGTATTAGATAGACGACACCTGGACACGGTTCTTCCATATACCCACTGCCCCACCAGGTCGAGACGAGGTGTTATACACCGAGTTGCTGAGTTGCTCTCGTTTCCAAATCCTTCCGAAGGAAGGCTCTGGTAACTGCCAAATGTTAGGATTTTGCTGGGTCTGGGCAACCCCTGCTGGTAGCTGGGAACCAGCGAACAGGAACAGGAAATGGAACCAGAAAGGCTGATGGTAAATCTACCTAAAACTACCATCATACATTCTGGTTCCATTTCCTGTTCCTGTTTGCTGGTTCCAGCCTACCAGCAGGGGTTGCCCAGACCCAGCAAAATCCAAAGTTCAAGGTCATTTGGCTGTCCCCAGAGCCTTCCTTCGGAAGGATTTGGGAACGAGAGTAAGGAAGGGTGAGCAATTCTCCATGGAGACGTGACCTAGCTTTGTCATCATAACGCATGAATGCAACCTTCTAGGTTCTAGTCTACCCGGAAGGGCTGCATTCGTACATCATAGTCCCCACTTAAGGGGTGTATCAACCTTTTAGGGTCGTCATGATACATGATGCATGAATGCAGCACTGGTGAGCTACTGCCGACAAAACCCATATTGAATGCATATAAGGAACATCCAACCATTAAAGGTTGAAAAGACTTACCTAAGGCTAAAAAAAAGAAGGTCGGCCATACGTTTTTTTATGCAATTTTGAAGACACCTTTATATTTTTATACTTTTTTTGATTCAATTTTAGGTTTACAAAATTTTGGAAAAAAATCTCCCCATTTTTACACTTTTTGGGGTCAATTTTAGGGGGGAAGTAAAAAAAAAAGTTTAAAAAAAAGAAATCCGACCTACCGACCCTAGAGTTTCTTCCCATGTTACCTGAAACAAACCTTTTTTTTTATTTGGCCTAATACCATCTTATACATACATACGGGTTGTCATGATCCATGACTGCAACCCTAGGGAGTCATGGATTAGATGCCAACATTACGCCTCCTACATCATATAGGGTGACAATAAACTGTCTCCCCGACACCAAATGCCATGGTGCATTTTACCCTTTAAGGATGGCATATCCCTACGAGATGTCATTGTTCCAATGCAGCCCCGGCGAGTTACATTAGTGCACCCTTGGGGAGTTTCTCAACCCTCTAGGCGCGGTACTCGCCAGGGCTGCATTCATGCAACATGACGATCAAGGGCACTATGCATTAAGGCATTATTCCGTCCTTTAAGGGTTAAGTAAGATGTAACCTTTAAGGGGTTCAAATTGAATGTCTCACGTAATATCATCTTATATAAACCCGGTGTCACCTTAGGTGATGGATGTGCAGAAATACACACAGAAATGTCATTTCCTTAATATGCATGTAACAGGAAGAGTTGAGACAATGACATACAAGCTTTTAAGCCTCTGAGGGCAACTTATAGCTCTAATGCATATACCATTGCTTTGAGGGTTATGATGTGTGCGTGCAGCTTTGGCGAGTGACTCGTTAGTGCCGCATGTATCATTCATAACGTTTCCTCATTTTTGTTGCAAATTTCAATATGATAAAGATGAGAATAGATAAACTGCTAAAGTGTGAACTCTGGTCACTTTGGTATTTCCCTATACACTTTAGCTCCATTTGCATACCTTTTTAGTCGTTGGCAATGAAAAACCCTCTTGTTAAATTGCCTTGTTGTAGGGCAAGCGTTACTTGAATAGTAAGTTGTCATCAAATATTCGTGTCAGCAGTATTATATCAGCTTTTGAGGCAGGAAAAATGAATATTACTGTTAATGGAAAGTTGTCTTTACAATTCTTTCCTTCATTCCCTGATCTCATTGACAACTATGTCACCCAGACGGGTGTAGCCCCTATCTGGCTTATCTCATACCTGCATAGTACGGAAGCTGACAAGGGTCACCCCCCCCCCCCAAAAAAAAAAGAACACTTCAAAAGATTTCAGCCGACAAGGGTCACCTCCAAAAAATAACATATATTTTTTCCCCACATTTCTTCATCGTTTACCCAATTTCTAAAAAAAACAGTACATTGAAAATTGGTCAACTGTCAACTTTATCAAACATAGCTGTTAAAAACAACAGTTGACACCAACAGCATGACCTTTGTCGGCTTCCGTAGTACGGGGCAATGGAAAGGGGTTAGATTGAGCCGGGAATGTATGGGGAAAATGTGTTAACATCCTTACATCAATATATCTACAACAAAGTGCATTGCAAAGTCTGAAAGATATTAAAGATATTAATATTATTATGAGAATAGCAAAACTGTGACTATTCCTAATACATTCCTGTCTATATAGACCCTTTGTACTGTCCATAGGGACAAGGCTTCTGCTCCCAAGAATAGTCCTCCTCTTTCTCACCTGGGAAGAAAAAGTACCATATGTACCAGAACCTGAGCCTACCTTAATGGCCCGTGCCTTCCATTGTTTACCCGGTGGTCGATATTCCCCTTATGGCACGTGCACACGGCCTTAAGGTTAGGCTATTGTTGGGTAAACATGGCGGCTTTAGGGTAAATTCACCATGAGTCGGACACACCGCCTTAAGGCCAGGCTATTGGTGGGTAAACATGGCGGCTATAGGGTAAATTGTGCCTCTACATGGGTAAAAATCGACACGGGCGACACGGCGACACGGCCCTTTTAAAAATCGACACGGGCGACACGGCCCTTTTAAAAATCGACGGACATAGTCATCATTATAATGCCCTTGTATATGCTATACACATAAAAATCGACACAGGGACACGCCCCTTTTGCTAAAAATCGACACGGCGACACGGTCAATACTGAGGGGACCCATGTAGGGGCACTAAATTCACCATGAGTCGGACACACCACCTTAAGGTTAGGCTATTGGTGGGTAAACGTGGCGGCTATAGGGTAAATTCACCATGAGTCGGACACACCAGCTTAAGGTTAGCCTCCTGTAGAGTGTAAGTAAACATGGCGGCCATAGGGTAGATTCACCATGAGTCAGACACCCCACCTCAAAGTTAGTCTGTTGGTTGGGTAGACGTGGCGGCTATAGGGTAAATTCACCATGAGTCGGACATACCACCTTAAGGTTAGCCTCCTGTAGAATGTAAGTAAACATGGCGGCTATAGGGTAGATTCACCATAAGATTAGATTATCATTAGAAAAGTCTTTTTAAAAAATCATAAGGGGGGGGGGGTTATGACCCCATCCCTTATGTGACTGATCTCACACTATATAAGCGCACTGGCAAGGGGTTAGATCAAACAGGCAATGTATGGGGGAAAGGTGTTAAGAAAAACATCCTTGTCATTTTAACAAAATGCAATCGCACAGGGGCACAGGTTCACCAGATGATTTCACAACCTCTAGTGGCCATCCCTCCAATTGGTTGAGGGTCTATCTAATAAAGATCATAAGTTTGCAGATTTAGGTAATTTTATTGAATCCGAGGAATCCTATTACGGCATTTGTTTGGCTAAACATGATAGCATCATACCACTTTCTATAGAAACATAAGGATTATCCACCCCATATTTTCAGTAGATATGGTCTAAATAACCCCTCTTATATCATTATATACAATGTATAAGGAAGGATGACATGTCTACATTCATGGGTCCAGGTTAGAGTTGGGAATTCTATTTTTAAATTCCCAAACTCGATATACTGCCCTGTAGTTTATGTTGACATACTTGTAGGGTAGCTATTGCATAGCTGTCAGAAGCACAGTATTACATGTTTCATACGGATGGTTGTAACCGATCTGGGTAATGCGTTTCTTATTATGGTTCAATCATACCACGCATATATGGGGTGTAAGTAATAGATAGACAAATGGATTTTGGGCAGGTTACAATACACTTTTATTGTATCAATTTTTACTTTATTTCGTTAAGTATATTATATTTTCGCGATTTTCGCGGAAATGAAAAATCCGCTAAATTTTTACATGCTTAATTATGGAATAAATACCCGCGAAATTGCCGATTTTCACTCTTCCGCGAAAATTTACACTGGTGAAAATAAGTACTTTTACAGAATTCATATTAAATTATTGAGCCTCTACACTTCTCCCAAAACATGTATTAGCAAACACAGCTGCAGCAGGTGCTGCAGATGCTGCAGATGCTGCTGGAGTTATGAGCCTTATCACCATGTGGGAGCTGCCTGGGTGGGGGTGGGGGGTGGGGGGGGGTAGTGTGTACAATAGATAAGCCACCCAGCGCCAATCAGGGTCAAATATAATTATGATAAGAGCATGAAGAAAATAACGGATTAGGAGAGTTTTATATTCTTTATACACAAATAAAAAGGCTCCCCTTCTCAGGTAATATGTGCCAGTTGTCATAGTGGTAAGCAAAAGAGACATGGCATAATCTATAAGTAAATTATTTGTTGGTTAATGCTTTATGGTCCACATAGACATGTAATAGATAGACAATGGTTATGAAAAGGTATGTGTTAGATAGACTACACCTGTACCTTGGTATGCCTCATACCCACTGCCCCACAGGGTCAAGACGAGGTGTTATACACCGAGTCGATGACCAGTGGGCAGTGGGTATGAGGCATACCAAGGTACAGGTGTAGTCTATCTGGCTTAACCCTCGGGTATGCGAAATAACCAAGGTGCGAATCCTTTGTCTTAGCCGTCCACTGTGGGTTAAGTAGAATTAACCACAGCTTGCTGGTGGGGGCCAGACGAGGGCGAAGCCCAAGTCGCCCTACCAGCAAGCTGTGGTTAATCTACATACCTTTTCATAACCATTGTCTATCTGTTTTAAACCAGGGTATGCTATATAACCAAGGTGCGAAGTCTATTGTTCTGCCCCACCACCGTGGTTTAAAGTAATATAATGCATCAGCCCCTTTATGGTTATCGCTGAGTGATGGTGTTGATACACTACCAAAGGATCAGCATGATGCATTTATGCAGCCCTGGCACATTCTTGAAGAGTTATTATGATGCACTCATGCAGTCCTGGCGACACTCGCCAGTAGAGTAGACTCGCCAGGGCTGAATTCATGCAGCAAGGCGAGATGGCACATATATAGCACATTCAGGTGCTATGCATCCCTTAAATGTGCCCGATCGAGGATTTCCTTAAATGGACTAGGAGTGTGTATTTAACTCCCATGACATATGAAAATAAAGTTCTATATGTAGATGGTGTATTAAGGTTAACTTCCTCGTAGATCATAAGATCAAAGCATAAGGTCCCGATAATTTGCCATTTTTCTTATGTTCTGTTCTTGCTACATGTATCTACTCAATGGGACTGCTTGAAATCATAGTATGTACACTGTTAGGAGTAAGTGGTGTAGCTGCACAGAATAAAAGGACGTGGTTTTGGTTTCCAGTAGTATATTCTGTAGGTTACACCACATCTACCAATATTAATATAGCAATACCCCTCTGCCAATTATGAGTATAGGTTTATAAGTCTTATTTAGCTGCATTTCAATAGTAATGCACATTGTGCCAATGCAGTGGAGACTTAGACCCACAACCTTCTGTGTGTGTGTGTTTTACAGTAAGTGAGTGTAGCTGAACAGTATGTTATACTGGAAACCAAATCTACACTATGGCTGTGCTGATATCTCACTGTGCAGCTACACTTACTTCTGACAGTGTACTCGTATAGAACCTCTTTACAAGTTCAAAATTGTCTTATTATCTCCCAACCCACCCTAAATGGAGGGTTGAGTACATTATGGACCTAAATACCCAACATGTTAAGTTAATGGGACTACTGACATACCATGTAACTCATTACATCTTCGCTTTTCTTGAATATTCCTCAGTATTTGTATTTATCATGTACATCAAAGATTTAAATGTCCTGTCGGCAGAGGGGCACTGCAACCTGGCTCAGTTCGTTTAGGATCATTCTGACTATCTCAAACTCATATGTATACTCCTTGAGACTTCTTATATGTCATTTACAACATATGAGCAATGCCTAATATGGAAGTGATTGGCCGAGCCATACACTGATATTCTTAAACCAGCAATCTCTCAGTTAACCAACTTAGTCATGTGTTGGCTCCCTATATGACCAACCTAGGTCAGTTAATATTTCTTCTTCCTTTCAATGAGTTTTAAGCTAAGTCTTTTTGAGTAAGGCATTGGTCATGTATTGTTATGCATCAGTCATTTTTGAATAGTACTTGGTCATGCCTGACCAATGTCCCTATGACTAACCTGGGATAGCCGCTTCAGACTAAGGGCTGGGGGCATTTAGATTGTGTGTGCAATGATACTACAGCTTTCAACAGAATAGGCATATTCAATTTAAAAATGACAGAGTTCTGTCCTGATGACATGACTTCTGTTAAGAATGGTGTATGGACTCCTCATCACACCTTAGTCATAAGTTGGGGCCATGTCCGTTATGTAATATATCAAAAGACCAGAGTGGGTTATCATTGATTCTATAGGTCAAGAGTTCGAGGCTCTCTTGGGGTAGCATACTAAAAGGTACTACTTTTCGACAAGTATCCTTAAACAGTTTAGTAAGCTATCACTTTGGGCTTATTACCTTATTTTGTACAAGGTCAGGTTACTTTCGACTAAGTATTTATCATAATTTGATATTGAAATTGAATCCACAGCCACGAATACAATAGTCGACCTAGTATACATGTATGTCGCCAAATCACGACTCCTATTGTATGTATATATTGATTCAAACTCCTCCACATAAAACTAATATCATCTCATAACGATATTCAATCTCCTATATTTTGTAACCACTGTGACCAAACACTGAGCTTTCAGAATGCCTGATTACTTGTATTTCTATTATTGCCTGGCCGAAAGACTCTCAATAAAGTCATTTAAAGTTTTGAAATTGGAGCATATCAAACTGAAGTCATTTACACACAACTACATATATATATGTTTTTTCTATAGTCGGTCCAGTAGAAATATAACATGTCTAAGGAGAACTGATACACATGTTTGGTAGCCGCGTTTTTGGATCAACAAATATGTATAGATTTCTGGGTTATAATTAGCGTGGGAAGGCAAGCGAATGCTGGTTGTTACCTGCTGGGTATGTGCATGCGCGTAGTTAACTTTTCTATTTAGTCACATAATAAATCAATGGAAACAGAAAGAAAAGAGGAATTTGTGTGTTTTTCAACTTTGGTCAAAAAGTTTCTGGCTTCCCCCCATAGACAGGTCGGAAATTTTCTGCCCTTTGAACTATAGTAACGCGCAGGTTTTTTTCTTTTGTTTTTTTAACCAAAAAGGGGTGAAATTCTTTTGCTCCCCCCCCTCTCCAGAGGGGTCGAATTTTTTTGACCCCCCCCCCTCCCCTCTAGAGGAGTCGAGATTTCTTTGGTCCCCTCTCCAAACCCACCAACTCCCCCGCACCTCCTCCCCCGGGTGCAAAGATAATGACCACTCCCTTATTTCATTTTATTATTTTTCATCATTGTAGGTTCCCAGCACAAAGAGATCTGCTGGAAGTTGGATAAAATTGTGCTATAATGGAGCTGCCGTTCAGTCTCGGTACAATAACCTCTCTATATAATAAAGTCATCTGATGTATCAATGTACACAGGGGGGAAAAAGGAATTTAGAAGCCTATTTCAGTAAAATTAGTTAAAAGAAAAAAAGATTCATTAATTTTGTCATGCTTGCAGGTTCCCAGTACAAAGAGATCTGCTGGAAGCTGGATGAGATGGGCGCTGTAGGAGAGACGGCTCTACACGTGTGTCTGCTGAATGCTACCTCTATTCATGCAGACCTCGCTAAACGCCTCCTCCGCAACTACCCCAAACTGATCAATGACATATACATCTCAGATGAATACTTCGGTAAGTTCTCATTCTTATTCCTCATAATTTGTCGTCATGATGCTTGAATGTAGCCCTGGCGAGTAAGTCACCAGTGCTGCATTTTAACATCATGCCGACCCTATGGTGTTGATTTACTCCCAAACGCCTCCTCCGCAACTACCCCAAACTAATCAATGATATACATCTCAGACGAATACTTTGGTAAGTTCTCATTTTAGCCTTTAACCCTTTGATGATGGCATAATGCCCTAATACATTATGCCCTTGGTCGTCATGATGCATGAATGCAGCCCTGGAGAGTAGCTCACCAGTGCTGCATATAACATCATGCCAGCTCTACTGGGTTGATTTACTCTCAAACGCCTCCTCCGCAACTACCCCAAATTGATCAATGACATATGCATCTCAGACGAATACTTTGGTAAGTTCTCATTTTAGCCATTCAAGGGCCGCATAGGGCCTTAATGCAGTGCTCCCTTTTAGACTGGGGTCAAGTTTAAGTTCAAGTTCCGATTTTAGTGCATTCTAACATTTAAAACTATGTGGGATATCGTTTTAAGATTATATGGGATATGTATTCTAGTGTATTCTAACAGTTTAGGTGGTATATTCTAGGACGTTAGAAGCCATTAACTCCATGTGGCAATTCTCCCTGTTTGGGGCCGTGTTCTCCTGGGGCTACCCTCTCCTTGGGGTCGACTTCTCCAGTATTCACCCTTCACTGGCCGCATAGGGCTTTAATGCAGTGTTCCTTTTGTCTTCATGATACATGAATGTAGCCCTGGCGAGTAAGTCACCAGTGCTGCATTTAAACATCATGTCGACCCTATGGTGTTGATTTACTCCCAAACGCCTCCTCCGCAAGTTCTACCCCAAACTAATCAATGACATATACATCTCAGATGAATACTTCGGTAAGTTCTCATCTAGCACTTAACCCTTTAAGGACGGCATAATGCTTCAATACATCATGCCTTGGTCGTCATGATGCATGAATGCAGCCCTGGCGAGTAACTCGCCGAGACACTCCCGAAGCGTCGGTGATGCACCAATGCAGCACTGGCGAATCGCCGGTGCTGCATTCTTAAGAAATTGTGTCAAACCCACAACTGTAATTTTGTGCTGGTAAAGAAATGGAGGAACAAGGGTCAGGAGAGTCACATGACTTTGAAAACCGTAAGACTTGAGTAAAGTCTACCTCCTCTCTTATAACATATTTTAACAACGGGGGGGGGGTGAATTTTGGGGGTTAAAACATTCCATCTGTTTGAGCAAAAAAGCCAGCGCGATACTATGGTACAAAGGGGCGGATAATGGCATGATTTTTGACTTGCTGGGAGGGGGGGGGATTAAAAAATATCGACCCCTTTAGTGGGGTGGGGAAGGGCCGGATGTAAAAAATGTGTGTGCTCCGGGCGATATCTCACTGCCTCCCCCTGTTGTTAAAAAAAAAGAGCACTCCCTAACAAGAAATAATTTTATACTTCCACATTGCAGGAGAAAACATGTTACATATGGCCATCGTAAATGAAGACCCTGCGATGGTCAAGTACCTCTTGGACTGTGGGTGTGACTACAACCAGCGGGCATGTGGAAACTTCTTCACGGCCGACGATCAAAAAGCTAAGCGTAAGGACAGCTTGGACCATGAGTGGTTCCTGCTTCCTGAACAGAGCAACTACGAGGGGTAAGTTCTCTAAGGCCACTCAAAAAAGAAGGGTTTCTCATCACTAAGGACGGAAAAATATGACAAGGGTTTTTAAAAAGAAGATGTTAACTTTTAATTTTCTTTCACTCGTTGGCGAAAATGTATAGGATGATATGTGCTTTTTGTAACCAAAATTCACATTTTAATAGTTAACAGTTGATTGAGCTATAAAAGTGGGGAAATTATTCGCAGTATAAGCTTCAATCTTATAACAAATATGCCTATACATGTATTTGTCCATTTTCACATTTTACATAGAAATTTAAAGTCCTTTTAGGCATGGCAGAGCCATGACAAATTGTAGATGTCACTGCAATGATACTGATTCTGTCTAACTGAATTAAAAAAATCCTGTAAGTCTATAAAAGAGGGTCTGAAATTGTCAATTTAGTACTGAAGTTTCCAGCTACACGTTCTGGGGCGAATTCCCGCTGGGCTTCACATGTTGACCCCTTATGTTTCAGCTACACATACTAGGACTGGGCTTCACATGATGACTCCTTATGTTTCAGCTACACATACTAGGACTGGGCTTCACATGATGACTCCTTATGTTTCAGCTACACATACTAGGACTGGGCTTCACATGATGACTCCTTATGTTTCAGCTACACATACTAGGACTGGGCTTCACATGATGACTCCTTATGTTTCAGCTACACATACTAGGACTGGGCTTCACATGTTGACTCCTTATGTTTCAGCTACACATACTGGGGCAAGTTTCAGCTGGGCTTCGTCGCGTGTTACATACCGTAGTGACTTGAATAAGCGTACCTGCACTTATAAATTCTGATAGTGTTCTTAACCCTATTAAGACCTGCACTTAATCAAAATTATATAAGCCACAGAGGGATTCTGAAAATTGCTTATTTGGTACTGAACTATACTTGTAAAAAAAACTCTTGCATACGCAGCACCCTATATAGGCATGTTTGGTATCAAAAGAAAGCTGAGTTTTACTCTAATCCATCTTTATCATGTTTCAGCTACACCTACTGGGGTGAGTTCCCGCTGGGCTTCACATGTTGACTCCCTATGTTTCACATATTCACTTCTTATGTTTCACATGTTGATTCCTTATGTTTCAGCTACACCTACTGGGGCGAGTTCCCGCTGGGCTTCGCGGCGTGTTTAGGACAGGAAGAGTGCGTGCGCTTGCTGCGTGCTAAGGGGGCAGACCCCAACCTGCAGGACTCTAACGGAAACACCGTCCTGCATATGTTGGTGGTCCATGACCGTAAGGTAGGTAGAACACACCCTCTAATGTAAAACCTCCCGTACAAGTCTGACTCCCGTATAAGCGTGCCTTGATCCCGGACTCCACTAGGGCGACACAGGTACTTGCGAAACGAAACAATCTTTTTTTATGTTCTGATTTTTACATTTTACTTCATTTCGCCTCATTCGCTTCATTTCGCGGCAGTGTCGCCCTGATTTTCGCCCTGTTCCTGGTGATAACTAGGGTGACACTGCAGCGAAATGAAGCGAAGTGAGGTGAAATGAAGCAAAATGTGAAAATCAAAACATAAAAAACGATCGCCTCGTTTCACAGGTACATGTGTTGCCCTGCATGGTGGAGCCCAGGCTATTGAGTTGTGGCAGAGTAATATTTAGGGGTGGAAAATGTAACCTTCAGGTGTGAAAGCGTGACCTTCAGGTGTGACATTCAGGTGTTAAATTAATGAATGGAAGTGTAACTTTAAGGTGTGAAAGTGTATTGAAGTGTAAACGTGTGATGTGGGTGATAGGATCTCATCAGCTATGCCTGCTTGCGACATTGTTACACCCAAAATCACGTCATGTTGGTCAATATACAGTATTTAACTGCCAGTTCATGTTCTTGGCAATATTCATGTCAATATTCAGTGTGTTCCCCAATTGATTGCTCTCCTTATTTATTACCATGCTTGTTGTAATCCAATCCCCGGAATCCAATTCACAAATCATTATTAACAAACAATATGATTTAACAAAAAGAAATTGAAATAAATTTAAAATGTCATTAATCATGTATCATTATCATAGATCGTTTATATTGATGAGTGGTTTAGTCTGCTCAGTTAATGACTTTTCCACAGATAGCGTAATAAATCTGTACTTCCAATAATATCCCAGATGAGAGAAAGAAATGCCTCAGCTAAGGTTGGTATTACAGTCAACACTCCGTACCTTTACTATAAATATTTTGCTGCACTGGTTTTGGTTTTATTTCTTCACTTTAAGGTTTTGGATATCTTTGTACACAGTATATAGCAAGTCTGTGTATGAGCACCGATGACGTCATATACCATGAGGTATCACAACGCTGTATTTCTCAGGAGATGTCTAAAATAGACAAAGGTCCACAATGATCTGTCCAAACGACAAGTTTCTCCACGAATGGTGCAGGAGTTTGGACTGATTAGAGTGGATCTCTGTATCTATTTCATGTGGTTATTGATTAATTCCATTTGAAATGACATCAAAAGACTGGTTGTCATAGAGCAGACTCTATTATGATGACATCACCTCAGAGAACATAGCTGTGGAGAACAAGAAACAGTTTCTCCACGGGGGTGTGGAAAACGGCAATTCTAGTACCTAAGCATGGTGAATTTGTATCTCCACATGAAATAAATAATGTTGCCTATCCTTCAACATCACAGTGCCTGCTGTATCAGACAAAAAGCAGTGTAAATAGTAAATATCAATATTTCAATACGCAATATGCAAAAATGATAATGAGCTGTATATGAAGTCACATCGCCAGATGTGCATTCGTTGTACGCCTACTTTGAGTACGAACCACATTACAAAACTTACCCTCTGGTATATCACAAAGATAAAATTCGTTGAGCGGACACTATTTCAACATTTCAAAAGAGTTGGGCGATGATAGTGTCTTGGAATCTAAGCATTCTATTGCCATTTTTTCTTAATTCATTCATTTGGACATTTAGAGGAAAATTCAAAGCAACATGCTGATCTTATCTTTACAATATTATCTCCATGAGACAAAATGAAACAAACTCTAGTAGGAGTGTACTCCACTATAGACCTCTCTAGTCCTGTAGAACCATAGCTACTCACTATTCTTAGCACTTCAACCCTTTAAGGATAGCATAATGCCCTAATGCATCAGGCCCTTGATCGTCATGATGCATGAATGCAGCCCTGCGGAGTAACTCGCCAGTGCTACATACAAGCATCATGCTGATCCTACAGGGTTCAGACACTCCCAAAGGGTCGGGAGTGTCTGAACCCATGGTGCACCAATGCAGCAGCGGTGAGTTACTCGCCAGGGCTGCATTGATGCATCATGATAACAAATGTCATCTTCTAGTGACATCTGTCCTTAAAGGGTTAAATATTGCATGATGCCTCCACGATCTTTTGTTATCATGAGGCACCACTACAGCGCCAGAGTGAAAATCTATAGTTGTATTATTTTCACAAATAGTTTGTGTTGTGTTTATTATAATCTTCAACTTTGTGTGGTTTGCAGTTTACAGTAGGCCTCACTGTTAACCCTTTAAAGGAAGCATAGCACTTTAATGCATTTAGCCCTTTGTAATGATCATGATGCCTGATTTCAGCCCTGGCCAGTGACTCGCCATTGCTACATTCAAGCATCGTGCCCATCCTGAAGGGATGTCATGATGCATGAATGTAGCTCTGGTGTTACATGCCAGAGCTGCACTTCTAAATCATGATGACCCAACAAAGCATTAAATCACTCAGTGGCCCTTGAAGTGTTAACTCTTCATTACTCTCTGGAGTTGGACTAATATGGTTGCACTATACAAAAGTCGGTTAAAGCGACATGGTCTGATTTTTTTCCATATTTCAAATCCTGCTTAAATGTGTTTCAAATGTTAGTACACAATGTACAATATCATGTTTGGAGGACAGGACTCAAGAGAATACCTTCTATGTGTAATAAGAGCCCAATTAGTGGCCCAAATATTTTACAGTGTATTTTCAATGGGGGAATTATAATGTGCACTCTAAAATGAGTAAATTGAGCCATAATCTGATAGTTAGTCAAATTCTAAGCTGAATCCTAGGGAATGAGATTAAATAAAGTAACTAACACATGAAGTTTGGTCATAGGAAACAGTCTGGTTCATTTTTAACGAAATTTAACGATTTTTGAGCCCTAATCATCGGACCATGTCACTTTAAGTTAAAGCACAAAAAAGCTAGTTTGGTTCTCACTTTTCATGATAACTAATACTTATATTTCAGATGTGCAATATCAAGCAGATTCATATTCAATATTCTATGCAGAAACAGATCACTCTATACCCAATAATAATGTGAGTCGTTTTAGCGTTGCATTTCAATTCAGGATGAAATGAACTTTGTGAGATTGGTTTGGCCAAGTCATTCAGTTGAGTATATGTGCATGGCGTTTACAATTCATATGACATTTTCCCCTTCATTTAAGTTGAACAGTTCAGATTGATATAGTGACACGTTGATACAATTGTGATGTTTATGGGCTATCAAATTTAGAATAAATGCTGTAGCTGCACCTTTTTAAGAAAATACTTTCCCAGCGAGAATATTAAGGAATTTGAGTCCTAGCTGCAATATACGGCAGTGCAACAGGACAACTTTCCTAGGATATATTCCAAATTAAGAAGAAAAAAGAAAGAAAAAAAGGAGACTGCCAAGGAATGGTTATCTTAATCATTTAAAAGCCTAAAGGTACTCTAATATGCTATACCGTTAGTTGGCTGCATGAATGCAGCCCTGACTAGTCTTCTTGACAGGACTGCATTCATGCATCATGACAAATTCAAGCACATTAAAGTGCTATGTAACCTTCAACAAGGGTAGTTAGTACCGTAATGTGAATGCGTAACATATCTAGTTTCATATTTTAAGCTTGATTTAGAAAATAAATTGTAGAGAAAGTACATTTACATTGAATAATACTTTCTCTATATCAACTTTGATTTGATTAATATAAGATGAAATAAGTATATAGCAAAATGTATAACAAGTTACTTAGAAATATTATAAAGTCACTGTTGATGGTATTAGCTCGAGGACAAGGTTACGGTGAGTGGTTTTAAGTCACATGATCACAGCGGACCAATCACATCACTCGTAACAGTCAGTGGTGTAGCGTTATCACTCATCCGATAGGTGCATTTTCAGTGGCTGTGACTTTATCCCGTAAAACATCACTCAAAAAAGTGACATACATTTTTGTGATAGGAAATGTTTTCAACCGCATATAATGTCGTATAATTATGATGTTGTTTCTATGAACACATACAAAATATGTCAGACACGTCAGGGGTGTATTACAATCATGGTTCAGAAAACTCCTCTTTGAGTATGGATGTTAATAGTCTATAAATACCTCGAAAATTCCTCCTGGACTTTAATACCCTTGCATTGTCAGATTGCAAGAGAGTATTCAAGAGTCTGACAATGCTGGACTCTACCTGCCATAAAGGAGAGTCAGGCATTGCTAGACTTAATAAAGTTCCAGCCATGCCTGCCTCTCTTGCAGTATAGCAAACACTGGAATTTCAGAAGGAGAGTCCAGCATTGCCTGACTCTCTCTGAAATGCCTGACTCTGGAAGGAGAGTAGGTTTGACAACATAGAGAGAGTTTGTCTAATATCACCTTTCTCTCAGATACTCTTCCTATGATGTATTGACAGTCAGAAAAACAACCATCATGATTTTTCAACTGAATGATCCAATATCTTGTTTACACCCCTGTAGCCTGACCATGGTACTCGTATTGTTCGTCATTAATGATATCCGTATTGTTTTGTTTTTTCCCCCCAACGTTTCAAACTTTCAGCTGGTGAGCCTCCCTTGTAGACGCCTCCATCCATATATGATAATACCACTAACAATACCACTAATCACATCCTCTCACTGTACTTAGAAACAGTCACATAGACACACATATATAAAGTATACCATTGTGCATCACAGTTCACAGAGGGGAATACCCACATAGCAACTTATCGGTTGAGGTCAGCGGTACCGGAAATAATTTGTAAACATCCATTTTACTAATTCTTGGCGAATTTCTTTTTTGAAAGTTCATCAGAATTGCTCACATCTCATTTAGGATTTGACATTGGTGATTTTTCAAAATAAAATGATAGAGATTCTTTTTATTGAAAAGTATATCAATGTAATTGATGATATAAGTTGCCATGTTGGGTATAACCCGTGGTTGTGGATGAGGTGAATATCCCATACCTCAGGCAACCACCAACGCTGCATGAACGTTGATATTTAAGCAAACTTTTCATTGCCTTTAAGTCACTCTTTAACCGGTTTTAAGTTCAGTAAATGCCACGTAAATGTCACGTAAAGGTCATAATGACATTTAAGTGGTTTAAAGTGGCATCTACTGGAATTAAAGATGCTTAAAATGTGACTATGGGCAGTTCAATCTTAGCTTAAATGCCAACGTTCATGCAGTGGAGATGTATAGGTCAGACTAAGGAGTAGTTTGATGCCGGACAGTTGACGCCTAGAATCACTAACCCCATAACACTGAGTATTGAATATCATCACTTTGTGTAGAACAACCTAGAACTCACAGATCATCAGGTTTGATGCTGGTCTATTTATGTGAACCTAAAAGTTTCAGACCTCAGTGCCCTGAACATTTAGGCCCTCTACATTACTTAATGCCCTTTACTTTGCAGCCCTTAACATTAAGGGCCTCATCAGCATCAAGGCCCTCAGCATCAAGGCCCTAAACATTTCAGCATAAAACCCTGAGCATTACGGCCCTCAGTATTATAGCCCTCAGCATTAAGGCTCTAAGTGTTTAAACCCTAAGCTTTTAAGCCTAAGCCTTCAGAATTGAATCCATCAGCATTAAAGCCCTGAGCATTAAATCTTTTAGCATTTAAGCCTTCAGCATTAAAGCCCTCAGCATTAAAGCCCTCAGCATTAAAGCCCTCAGATCATTAAGCCCTCAACATTAAAGCTTTCAGCATTAAGACCCTACGTGTTATAGCCCCCAGCTCTAAGGCCCTAAGTATTATAGCCCCCAGCATTAAGGCCCTAAGTAGTATTGCCCTCAGCATTAAGGCTCTAAGTGTTACAGTATTTAAGTCATTAGCATCAAAATCCTCGACATTAATGTGAGGCCCTCAGCATAAAATCATTGAGCATTATAGCCCTCAGCATCAAATCCGTCAACATTAAAGCCCTCACCATTAAAGCTTTCAGCATTGAAGCCCTCAGAATTAAAGCCCTCAGCATTAAAGCCCTCAGCAGTAAAGCCTTTAACATTGAAGCCTTCAGCACTGAGGCCTTCAGCATTAGATACCTCAGCATAAAGGCCCTCAGCACAAATGCCTTCACCATTAAATCATTCAGCATTAAAGCCCTCCATATCATGGCCCTCAGTACTATAGCCTTCAACATTAAAGCCCTAAGCATTATAACCCTCAGCATTAAGGCCATTCGCATTAAGGCCCACTCCTTCTGGGGGTCTAATCTCCAGCAGGCACTGAGACCTGGAACTAACCAAGCTGGTGATTTTATTTGTCACTCTGGGAGGATGATTGCTTAATCCATAATTATAACATTGCCTATTTGTAGAGTCAGGCAGTGATTGAGCTATGTATACTGTTACATAAGGGTGCTTTGATACAGAGCTTCAGGCTGGAGTGTTCATTTTATTTTTCATATTTATTACACCCCTACTTCAGATGAGTCGATAGACTTAGTAGTTTCCAAATGGAAAAATGATGGCTTGGAAAGACTTAAAGTATTGGCTGATTTCATGTCTTTTTATAAAAATCCTTTTTCGACCCCACCTGTCCTCGTCTGCCGGTCCCCGGTCCCCACATAATGTAAATTATGACGCAATTTATATGATAGCATGCATAATCAAAATTGTTTCATTTCTTATAATTGAATTTTGTCAAAATTCATTTCAGAGGGGTGTAATAAATTGAAAATGGAATTCTCTATTATATTCACCAGAAGATTTTCTGCTCCAGGAACAGAGAGTGACCTGTTCTTACTAAGCTAGGCAGAATACTATAGTATGATAATTTTAGAAACAGTGTTGCAAGTTTGATAGAATAAAACAATTGTTGGTCCTAATAACTTTATGTGTATCAATGACTTATCTCGTCAGTAGAACTTTACTAACAAAACATATTGCAATTGTGTAAAAATTGCAGTGTATGCTGATGAAAAAGATTGTCAATTATTCATATGAAATTATTATTGTGTAATGAAAGATATTCAATACTTGTGCCATTTTATTCATTGAAGCCCCATATAATGCACTGAATGATCAATTATTCATTGAATCTTCCCAAAATGTTAAAATATAAAATATAAAAAGATTATTGATAATCGATCAATTAATGAGCCATGTGCGTGGTAATCAATTATCAGATGTGATTTAGGGAGTCAATACCCTCAATGTGATTACAGTTAAATGTGATACTATCATGATTCTCCCTAAATTGTTGATGATTCATGATTTTCCCTTCCTTCTTCTTTCCCTGACTCCTCACCAATAACAGGCATATACTCACCCGGAGGTAGGTCCAAAATTAAGTAATAAATAACTCACAGTCAAAAATAATTATATCATTTCAAGAAAATAAGATAAATAAACTCGCCTGGTGGACAATTGACTCGATTTAAGAAAACAATTTTCTTAATCTTTTCTTAAAACTAGTCATTTGTCCATCAGGCAAGATGATTTATCTTACTTCCTTGGCTGTGTTCATTTCATATGTTGATTTGTTCATAAGTAATTGAAATATTTCTGATAGAAAACAATTAAACCTTTAAGGACGGCATAATGCATTAATGTACCATATCCTCGGTCTTTATGATGTATGAATGCAGTTCTTGTGAGTAACTCGCCACGGCTGCATTCCCGCAACATGCAGACTCTAGGTTGAGACACTCCCGAAGTGTCGGCATGGTGCACCAATGAAGTACTGGCGAGTTATTCGCCGGGACTGCATTGCTACATCATGACGGTCTTTTAGTGTCATGCCGTCCTTAAAGAGTAATAAATGATCAATATTACATGTTAAATTAGTTTACAATTGTGTACGATGTTTGTGATGAAGTAATGATGCTATGGATACAGGTGGCTTAATGATTTTGGCTTTTAATTGTTAATTTGTAATGGCTCTCATTTACAAATGAATCACTCGGCCCACTTATTATCATTATTAGGAGGGGCACTCCCCGTTTATTTTGATGATTATGAATGAACTATTCTGGTATTTGTCAAAGTCATTCCAAATAATTGCTTCCTTTGTTTGGTTATTCCCTGACCTATGACCCCTGGTCCACCCTACATCTTATTGATGTTATCAAGTTCCTCCCCCTTGTATTCCTGAGAATGGCTATTAACTATAGCCCCCCCCCTATAGCTTTAATATGTCATCAACGGCGGTTTTATATATTTGTACAGTGTAGAAAAGAGCTATTTTAGGCTCCCCCTATCATAATTTTAGTATTTTAAATTGAGAAAAACAACAACACAAAGGCACCCAAATATGTTTCGAGGTCTACGTGTGATATAAACCCAGTCAACAGACTGAAACTCGTGCACATTTAACTATGTATTAATGTCTCCCGGTTGTGTTTCAGGAAATGTTCGACCTCATGGTTGACCTGGGTGGGAAGCTCCATATCAGAAACCGACAAGGTCTGACCCCTCTGACACTAGCGGCAAGACTAGGGCACAAGGAGGTACGTGAAACACCACTTTTACCTGTTAATGTCTGATTAGTCCTTCATTTTCCAGGGACAAACCCTCCATTGTTTTTTCTTGAAACATTTGATATAATACCAAATGTTGTTAAAAGTTGTTTGGCATTTCGGTCTTAGTGGGATCCCCCCACCGATATCCTAGGTATTGTTAGGCTTAGTGACATGCAAACTGAGAAATAATATAACTCATATTCCTCATGTTGCAATGCATGTCACTAAGCCTAACAATATATAATATATATGTAACATATAATAAGATATGGTGATATGGGACAGAGGCATTTCTTAAAATCGACAGGGTAAATGGGAATTCCCACAGACTTAATATACGTCTTTGGTGCACAGAGTGACTTGTCAGTGATGACAAACCACTGTACTGGTCAGGTGCCAGTGTGGTATACTGCTGTACCATGATGGCACTCAGTGGCACCACCTATAGGGAGAAGAGGGAACTGGTGGAACCATACTCTCTAATAAAATAAAAGCGACCCCTTAGCCTAAATGCCTAAACCATTTCAAGTGCATGGCCATCTGCCCTTTATGTACTTTTTGTTTTACAATATCTCAAATACACTCAAATTCAGATACTTTGTGTGTGACAGAATTCATGTCATACAGATTTTGATATATTACAATATTCTTGGAATATATCCAGTCATGTAGCCTACTTTTTAGATACATAAAGTCCCACATCCTCCACACATAATGTCCCTGTGTAAAACTTGCAGCTCCATTGAGTCTGAAACAATTAATTGAATTAAATTGCATCAATTTCATATATATGATCATATTGTTGTCATGTACTTTCAGATATGTGACCTCATTCTTGTCATGTACTTTCAGATCTATGACCACATTCTTATCATATATTATCAGATACATATATTTCAATTAAGTCTGAAATGATTAAGATTGAATTGCATCAATCTCAGATATATAACCCCATTCTTGTCATGTACTTTCAGATATATGACCACACTTTTGTCATATAATTTCATATAAGTATATGGCCACATTCTTGTCATGTACGACTATATTCTTGTCAATTATCAGAGACATATTATACTTCAATTGAGTCTGAAACAATAGATTGAATTAACTTCCTTCCAGATATATGATCACATTCTTGAGATCGAGCGTGAGGTTTACTGGATCTTTGGTAATGTGACGTGTGCCGCGTACCCCCTGGAGAACATCGACACGATAGCCGAGACCGGGGAGGTCAACACCAAGTCTGCCATGTACAACATCATCTACGGCGTAAGTAGCCTTGTGGTGCATATGATGAAAGTGCCTCTACATAGGTAAAAATCGACACGGGCGACACGGTGACACGGCCCTTTTAGGCCCTTATAAAAATCGACGGACACAGGAAAATCAGGGATAAAAATCGACCCACAGGGGTTTTCTCTAAGTTCTTATATACCTAAAATTCGACACGATGCCACTGCCCCCCTGCTAAAATTCGACACGGCGACACGGTCAATATTGTGGGTACCCATGTAGAGGCACATGAAAGAAAGGCTTATTTGTATCACCAGGGGTAGACAGTAATGCTGGCCCAGGAGCCAATGGCTCTTGGTCCGGTACCATAGTTTTCCACAGAATTAGTCACCTATAGGCCTGTGTGGCCAACAAGAATGGAGAAAGTAAATCCATGGAGAATATCCTGTTATAATTAGGCCTACAGGCATGTAATGTGTCGTTTGAAAGATAACACCAACAGGAATCTATATACTTTGATAACGTTTTTGATGTAACTAAAATCAATGATAACTATGATTTTCTCTTTAAAAAAAATAGCTGTTCTTTTTTTTCTTTATCTCATTTTTAGGCCCGGATTTAGGGGTTTTGCCCTATTATCCTTGATATTTGTCTGATTTGCAAATCGTAAGAACCTGAAAGTAGCAAAAAAAAAATGAGTAAAAGGAAAAAGAGAGGGGGACCCGGCCCTGTTTTGCTAGACCCGGTCGGGTTACTGGAAACAAACCTTTTCTTTTTATTTGGCCCAGCCTTGGTAGCATTTAACCACCACGTTTATAAATGTCAGTAGTCTTTGCTTTGAATTGATCTTGACTCCCAATAATCCCCTGGATAATGTCTCTTCCTCATGCAACGACTATGTCATTCTGTCATTCAGGTGCAACTTGTATCGGTTTCTGAGTATTCAGCAAGTTCCTTGTAACCAAAGGCTGTAAAAGGACTAAAAGTGAATGAGTGAATTAAATGGCATCTGAGGAATTGGTGGGCGTATTAGCGTGGGAAATAGCATGTCAGATGATGGTATCGTATTGCGAGCGTTTGGCAAGACGACAAAGGATACTTTAGTGAATGAACCAAGTATATGAAGGATGCCATGCACTACTTTTGTCCCACTAACCCTTTAAAGTGTGCGTCTGTGATAGCTCTCCTAGGTGTGGGACAAACTTCTGAGTGCAATATTAATCCTATTTTAAACTATCTTAGACTATCTTAAAGGTCTTACTAAGCAAATGAAGATGGCGCCACTAATAGTGATAAGCCCACACAGTCCATCGTAGGATAGGCTAGTTAACTGTATGTTGTTTCATCTGGGTGTAGGGCATATACTATAAAGGCAAACCTCAGGTAGCATAGTGTGAGTATGTAACAATAGGTGGCAGATACAAGGGGAGCTATCAGATTATTAAGATTTAAGATTATAGGTTAAGATTGCGTTCTGAATGTTTCTCCTCGCACCCAGGATAGCTATCACGTATTTGCCTTTAAGGTGGCATTGTCCGATTTTTTTCCATATCTAAATTTCTACTTAAATGTATTCAAAATGGCATTACAATATCATATTTGGAGGATGGGCATAATTAAATATCATGGATGGGCAATAAGAGGCAATTAAGAGGGTCCCCTAGACACAGGTACCGTATAGCTTTTTACAGACAGTGCATTTTCAATGGGTGGACCTATAGCATACACTCCAAATGTCTTAAATTGAACATTAACTGATGAGTAGCTGATATCTAAGCTGAATTCTGGGGAATGATGTTCAATAAAGTGGGTAAGACATGACGTATGGCCATATTAAACATGCTGGTTCATTTCTAGTAATTTAAATTTTGAGCCCTAATCATTGGACTAAACCACTGACAACATGTTGACTTAGAGCTACATCTGTCAGCATGATTCAGCAACAGAGTGCTAGCGAGTTACTCGATGGCCATGCAATGGTGCATCATGCCAACCCTGCAGGAGGGTATCAACCCCCTAGGATCGGCATGATCCCTGAATGCATCGTGAAGACAGGATATAAAACATAGCACATTATAGCACTATATGTCCCTCAAATAGTTCGCTATTGGTATTTTGTATGTTGGAGGGCATGTTTAGACAATACAATTCGCCCCCTTGAGATTGCCATTTCCCACCATGCTTCAGCCCATTCCGTGGTTGATTGTTCGAGGTTCCCGAGGATTGTCTCTCTTTGTGAAGTCTACATCAAACTCAGTTTTCTCAGCTTTTTTACAGGTTTGAAAGACCATGAAGGTATTTTCCAAAAGAGCACAGCCATTTACACTTATAAAGACTGTCCATTTCTTTTAGCTGTGTAAAATAGCCGAGAAGGCCAAGATAGAAATAGACTTCACAAGGAGTGGAGGATCTGTGGGATCCTCGTACAAGGAGGTGCGAGATTGCGAGAGTTGGTGCAAGAAATGCAACCATAAGAGGGTCTATGCACAATGACTCAGTCTTTGGGCTGCATATCTCATGTGGATGGCATGTGGATGGCATATAAATAGCATATTAACCCTTTAAGGGCGGCGCCATATATATCTCCCGCCCTCTGAACTGTATTTTTATCCCCTTCTTAAAGACCAAATTGTTTCGACCTGTCCAACCTTAACACAGCCTGAATTTCATGATTACAAGTGCAAGTATGCCCCCTTTCTCTCACAACGAGAAAGGTCACTAATACCGCCAGAAAAATTACATATTGCTCATCTCTTTCCTTGATATGTCATTGTCTGCTTTATTAAATATTCAGCATAACCAGTAGACTGCTGGATATCACCACCATGTCCTCAATATCATACCCCTCGTCTATTTTCATGTAAGATACACAAGAGGCGAGTCACCTAGACTTGATTGATGGTATCAATGAACAAGTATTGTTTGTGTTGCAGCAAGAGGCCTGCAAATTAAAATAGAGGCCTTTAAACTAAAAAAGAAAGACCTGACTACCTTTTCCTGGGCCACATTACCTGCACCCAACATTTTCTTTGGCCTTAGAAGTAGTATATAGGAGCATATTCAGCGCGTAAGAAACGGTAGCAAGTAGGTCAGTTGACACTTGCAGAACGGAAGTGACCTTTAAGAGCCAATCAGAAGCCTCTATATGACAGGAAGTGACGTCACTGACCTAGATTAGAGGTCATGACATACTTTACAAGCTTCTGATTGGTTAATATATGTCAATATGACCTACTAACTTTGTAAATACAAGGTACACGTGCTATACACCACGTGGCTTTCAAATGTCAACAATGACATTTCAGTAATACCGTCACATGCAGATGGAATACTAACTTTAGTATTCAATAAATACCGTTGGTATATACACAGATACACGACACAATTTATTCTTTTCATTCTTTTTTATTTCACACAAAGCAAAAAGCAAAGCAGTTACAAAGTGAATGAGTTATTGGCACAGTTCAACCCACACCCTCCTCCAGTTTTAGTTTTCTCCACTTCTGCCTTGTCTTGAACTTCTTCTAGTTGCCTCACTCTGTACATGAGCTGACTGATCATATCAATTATTTTATCCATGACATCAGCGTTACTCTTCAACCCGTCGATCACGTCTAATTCTCTCTGAGTGCTGTCTGCAAGTAAGTTGTGTTTAGTACTTGCAGCTTCTTGCTCTAGAGACTTTAGTATAGACTCATGTATGGCTCTACCAGGCGATCGGTCAGGTTGGTTGGCAGTTGGAGAAGGTTGTGTAGAGTGTGTTGAGGGTCTTGGGTTCGACATGTTTCTATCAAGAAGTTGATGCAATGAGCTCCACAAGTCTTAGTGTATAAACTTTGTAGTTGTTGCTTGTTGAACGTCCCACGCTTGTCTGACGATTTCTTCAAGAACGCTCTGTGATATACACTCATAGGGGGTAAACCATAAGGATCGAAATAGTACACTACTCCATCACTCTGAACATAGAAAGCTATCCAATGTTGTCCAGGTTGTGTGTGGGGGTGTGTGTTACTGACAAAGCAAGTCAGAGGTGTTGCTTCAGCAGGGCACTCATCACTAGGGAAAGTACCTAGGAAGTATCGTCGAGTGTGAGGGTGTTGGCTAAGAACAGTGTTCAGTTGTGAAGTCTTCATCTTCTCAGGCCATGTGGTAGTCTGTGACTGGTAGTCTGTCAGCTGTGAGTTGGATGTTGTTGTCGTAGAAAGCACAGATGACAGCTGAGATGGCGTGATTTGTAGGGGCGTTGAACCTCAGAGACACAGTCAACTTCCCTTGCTTCACTAAGTTGATGCGTGGGCATTCAGGAGTCCTGTCTGGAGTCAGGTCGAAAGCGAAGACTGTGTACCCTGATTGGAACTGTTCTAAAGTGAGACCACAATCTTGACCTACAGCTAGTAGACCTGTCTCTCTGAACAAGTTCCTGTAAGCTTTCACACAGTTCCCTGCAGCAAAGTCAGTCTTCACTTCATATTTATGGTCATCATACTTCAGACCTACTTCTCTCACTGAGTAGTTCTGGAAGTTGAACGGGTTCTCGCTTTTAGTGCCTGACGCTGCAGTCTCTTTGACTAAAGCTAGTAGGACACGGGTCGGGATCTGGCTTGTGTCGGGTTGAGTCCAACTGTACTCTTGTGACCCTCCGTCTAGAGTGTGTTTAGTGACTCGACACCTCGTCAGAGTGTAGTTGAATGGCCCGAACTGAGGGTTCATCACTGTTTTATTGTGGACTTCAGCTACTTCGTCTCTCACAGTCACTTGGCGCACGCTCATCTCAGCTTTAGTGATCTTCACTTTGAAGTCCAAGTCTGCAGCTTGCATCATGTAGAAAGCTGGAGAGCTACGTTCATATATGAACTTGAACTCACAATGTGAAGGGAAGAGCTTGCACTGCTTGAGGAGGTCGATGTGGGGTCTGATGATGACTCCGTGAGTCCGTCTTGCACTGAACTCTTTCCGGCGAGCAATGAAACCCGTGTTAGCAGCAACTCGTCCTTCCATGTGGCCAGCTGTGTCCATCATCCACTTCTGTAGACCCTTCAACCGAGTAGTCTTGTCGTTCACTTCAGTTCCTACTAAGTCTAACAATGTCGATTTCATAGTCTTCATAGTCTTCATTGTTCCCTGTCACTTTCTCTCCGTTGATCAACAGTTGAACAGAAGAGAAGAGGGAGTGGCCTATGTTGTTCACAGGTGCAGCTTCGTCACCTACTGCTAGACGTGTCCCAGCAGCATCTACAACTTCTATTTCCAAGTACAACTCTGCTTCACTCAAATCTGTGTACAGAGTAGTTGGCTCAAAAGTAAAGTCGAAAGAGTCAGTGTGGTCAGTCAAAGCATTGTTAGTTGTCTTAGTGACTGTCTGACTTTTCAGAATGTCTTTTTGAGTCACTCCTACTGCATGGAGATCTAACTCTCCTACAGCACATGTCTGGCCATGAGGATGTAACAGACTCATGATTAGAACAGTAGTGCTTTATTGCTAGCACGACTCTGCTTCTTCTTCTTGCGCCCTTTGCCTGTCTGCTGCTTAGTACGTCCTGCACGTCGGACTGTCGCACGGCGTTTGGCTGGAGTCGGTTGAGACACTCTGTTTATGTAGTTCTGAGCTGAAGAATGAGCTCTCTTCAATAGAGCTTGGCTTTGACCTCTGACATGTTTGTTTACACTCTTCTTGAGTGGTTTTCCAGCCATGACATCTGAAAGTACTCCTGCACCTGTAGAGAGTAGTGCTGTGCCAGCTGTCTTAGCAACTTTACGACCAATAGTGCTCAAAAGGGGGACAGCTCCTCGCAGTAATCCTGATATGATAGATCCAATACCATGACCACGTTGCCTAGCTACTCCACCGAAAGCTGGTAGAACACCGTGACCAAACTGAGATTTAGCATAGTAAGCACCATACTCCCCTCTAGGGGCTAAGTATGGAGGTGGGCCAAAGCGCTGAAGCATACTGTTACTATATGTGGTTGCTTATAGGTTTAAAAGCTAGTACTACAGTCACTGCTCCACGTTCAAATGGTATAGGACGACCTGTGCTGTCTCTTAAGTAGATCGCGATCTGTCTGAAGCTGCTCTTACTCACAGGTTGGTACATCAAAGGTTGGAAAGTGACAGTCTGTGTGTCACCTAGCAGTGGATTAATGTTTACAACTCTCAACAGAGGTGCTCTCTTGTCTCCAACGATGTTATGTTTCACTATATCAGAGTATACATAGACAGTCTGAGCTCTGAACTTCAAGTCTATTACAGCTTGACCTTCAGTCTTATTCATCAAGAAGACACCACCTCCGAACCCTAACTGCACACCCAAGTTTACTGGTAGTTGTATCACAACATCAGGAGGTAGAGCTACAATACACTTCATTGTATACCTGTTGTATGTGAACACGTTAGATTTATTGTTCTTGTGGTGTGTCCTCAGTTTCTTGATTATACTAGGGTGTTTCCTGTTTATACACTTGTTCAGATAATTTATGAAGTCAGAGTTGTCTTGTAGATATACACCTTGCAGAGAGAAAGCTGTATACGTCCGGACTGCTGGGAATTGAAAAGTGTTGACTAGTTTATCTAAATACTTCAACTTTAATTCTATTTTCACTACTCTGAGTTCTTCCTCAGTCAAAACTTCTGACTCTCTAGTAGTAAGCCCGTTTATGAATGCTGCTTTTTCTGTGTAATTTAAGTTGAGTGAATCTCTCACAGCTGAGACTGCTGCACTCGCACGGTTCTCGGGGTTCAAACCGCGTACTATTCTGTAAGTGATACTGTCTGCACCAGATGGCGGCACTTCTGCTAAAGGGTCTGGTTCAGTTTCGGTTTCGCTGTCCGATTCGACACTAGGTGACGGCGCAGGTCGCGCTACTTCTCCAGAGCTTGGGTCTGATTCTACACTAAGTCTCGCTGTAGGTTGTCGTACTGGTACTTGTTTAGAGCGTTTGATCTCTACACCTCGCTGTAGACACTTCTTAGCTACGCTGTCATGTATACTTGAACTTTTCCTATTCAACACAGGATCGTTCGCTGTGTAAGGAAAAAAGTCTGAGCTTCGCTTATGTAGTGCTTCTTGTAGTCTTTTAGCACTCATGACGCTCTTGGGTATAGTTGAGTCTGTTTCACCTTCTATGAACAACAATGTCTCACATTCTACGTTGTACCAACTAGTAGGACACGTTATTTCTTGCAGAGCACACTCCATTGGAGTACTAGAAGATACATACTCAGGTAACAATGTGTTGTAAGTTGTCAGAGTGTTGTCTGGGAAAACTTTCATAGACGAGTTGCTAGGTAGTGTCATTGTGAACGCCATTTTTTCACGTTCTTAGCAGGTTCCCACGTGTTGAACTTATCCCCGTAACCTTTCCACTTGACGTATGCTTGACGCTTACGACCTGAGCCTCTGTACTTCACTACTTCCTCTATGTCGTACCTCTTCCCTTGACGGACATGGACCTTTTGAACTTCAGGCTGGTAGAAAGTTCCTTTTATCTCTTCTCCTAGTTCATCTTTCAGTTGGTATCCTTTAGGTTTGACAGAATCTATAGTGTATACTTCCTCAGTCCAGTTAGGTTCGTAACCTCTGTTGAAAGCGCGCTTCTTAGCAAGCATGCGCACTTTAGAACCTTTCTTCAAAAGTAACTTGGGCACAGTCCTCTTGTCTGGTGGTTGTTCATATAGCCTGTAGAACAGAGCATCAGAGTTCTTGTCTGTGATGTCGACTGGAGCTGCACCTAGTGTCTTATGCACAGTACTATTGTAAGAGTGGACTAGATCTTGAAGTATGCCTGTCCACTTGTAGTTGTTGAAGTAAGCAAAGCAACGCCACAGCTTACCTTGCAGTGTGGCGTTAAATCGTTCAGCTATAGCACATTTCACGTCATCGTTCTCTCCAGTGAACAATTCCACACCAGTTTCTTCTAGATGACTTCTGAAAGTTTGGTTCAAAAATTCTTTTCCTTTGTCAGTCTGGATTTTAACAGGTTGTCTACTCTCAGTCATTTTCTTGTAAGCTTCTAATACATCTACAGCTTTCTTACTCTTGACAGGTTGAGCAAAGCCATATCTTGAGAAGACATCTATACCAGCTAAAATATACTGGTACCCCTTGTTCTCACGTGAAGACTCTCTCATGTCAATAAGATCTAACTGCCATTGTCTATCTATACCCCAAGTCTGAGTCTTGTGTCTTGTGAACCGTCTCTTGTAAGGTTTGTGTCTAGTGTAAGCATCCACATCTTCTAAAGCTTCAGCAATGTTTTTTAAGTCAGTCTTCTTAAAGTGATGGTGTCGCAATTTACTCACGCTAGTGAAACTTCCAGGTTCTCTGACTGAAGTATAGCGATCTACTACAGCTTTCTTCAAAGCTTTGTCCGCCATAACTTTGCTAGTTGACGAGGTGTTATACCAGTACCACTCTGTGCAGTATTAGCTTTACGTTTACGCTTTGGTGTTACACTATATGAACGTCTTCTGAAGGGAGAGCCAGTCATAGAACTAACACTCTTGAAAGATTCTTTGTTTCTGACGAACTTCAAGTCTGGGTTCAGCCTTTTAACAGCTGCGATGAAGGGCTTTTGTCCTATGAGAGGTTGCTTCTTAGTTAGACTATTTTTCCGAGCTGCATCACCTAGTAGATCAATGATGTTACTCCCTTCTATACGCCGCCCGTGCACTACTAGTTCACCACTAGGAGTCCAGTTGATAGTACCTCGACCTTTGTCAGAGTCTGCCAAGTGTCTATACAGATTCATAGCAGTCTTCTGATAAGTATTAGGTACACGCCTTTGAATTAAAGCATCCATCACCATGACACCTTGTCTACCTATAGGTCCTGTGTCTTCTTCTTCTCCTTCTTCTTCTTGAGACTCATATTCATCGTCTCCACTACCACCAGGTAAACTTGGAGTTGGAGTTTGATGACTAGTAGTAGAAAACATATCGTCATCCTCGCCTGAACTAGCTTCATCGTCTGCTTCTTCTCCTCTTCTACCTTTTCTGCGACGGTGTGGAGTAATATTTCTAGGGTTCATAGAAGAAGCAGCTCGACTCACAATTTTAGCTTTTTTGTATAGTATAGAAGATTTAGTCATGAGCTGGTTGTATCTACTGAGTCTCTCACTACTGTTCAACTGAGAGTCATTCAATACTCTAGTTGCTTCTTTCTGTAAGTGACTCAATATCTCCACTAGGCTACTGTGTGGGGATAGTTTTTCTCTGACTAGTTGACTCTCATAAAACTGAGTTTGAGGGTCTGGTAGCACAGCTGGAGCAGAAGACGCGAGTGTTGCAGTAGGTAGTGGGTCAGTGTTAGTAGTAGAAGAAATGGGGGTGTCGCTTCTACCCACTAAATCAGGTCTCACTAAAGCCATACGTGTGTAAGACATGACTACCGTTTGACAGCTGATCCTATGAGACTAGTAATAAGAGGTAATGCTACACCTAGTAGTGCACCTATGAAGCCACCTTTCTGCTGTAGTATTCGTCTCTTAGCTATGACAGTAATCTTAGGTTTTGTTATAGCCTTCAGTTGTTTCTTGTACGGCGATAACTTCTTGACTGCGTGAACTGAGTTCGGTGTCAAGGTTTTGTTCATTACATTGACACATATGACACTCATTAGTCTGATCACTTCTTCACTGAGACCTCTCACTAAATGAGGACGTAAAGAAACTAACTTTTGGTAGTAAGCACTTCTCTGACGGCGCTTAAGACTCTCAGCACGCTTACTCTTAGTACTACCCTTCATTTCTTCTGCTTTTTCCCAGTAGGAATGAATACTACGCTGTTCCAAGGTGTTGTTATACTGTTCCTCACTCGCAAGTTGTCAGGTGTGCTCTGCTTACAGTCCAACACTATGTATGAGTGCTTAGCTGTAGTCTCTTTGTTATATACCTGAGTCAAGAAAGATGGTTGTGCTGGGAAAGCTTGTCTAGATATATAACTTATCTGACTCATATCTCGAGGGTTCTTGAAAATAACTAGATAATGGCTGTTTAAACTGAGAGTCCTGAAGTCTTTGTTAGCAAAGAATAAGTTCTGAGTAATGAATATTACATTCATGTTCAGATGATGAGAACCTTTGATGAAGAGGTCTTTAGCTATAGGTGCATATTCCGGGTCTAACAAGTCGTCTATGATGAGCATCGAGTGTTTAGTAGTATCTCGACTAGAGTTGAAAAGTTCATCTCTTGTAAGAAGACCTTCGTTGAATTTCACACCTGCACTTTTCAACTTTTCAAACTCTGGTTGCCACTGGCTGTAGCAGTAAGTTATATCGTGTACTTCAGGTGTGACGAGAGTCTTCACGTTATTTATCACTTCGAATACTAGACGACTCTTACCACACAATGTAGGTCCAGCTATTAGCATAGTGAAAGGTGACTGTAGTCTAGGATCGAATTGAACAGATTCCACAGTGCTAGAGACGTCCATCTTAGTGCAGTGATCAGACGAGAGTGGTCAACACTGGAGTGACACAGCTCACTTTTATGTCTTTGGGTACAGCTGCATACAACCCTTGAACATACATTGCGACGTCGCTGCGACCCATGTCGTCTTGCAACACTTTCATCAGAGCCATAGGCTCAGACGTCTCATTGTACTTCCAAGCTCTCAGCACTTCATAGACAGGGTTCTTGACAGTTCTGTCAGAAGGCACAGGTTGAGAGATGAAAGCTAGTTCATGAGAAGTCAACCCTAAGTAGATCCCTATGGTCTTCCAGTCTCTAGGGCAGAGCTCAGCTAAAAGAGAGAAATATTTCTGCACTTTCCACTCCATGTCTCCACTTTCTAAGCCATCCCACATGTCATGCTTGTCCATGTACTCACGTGAGAATTGGATGAGGTCCATACGGTAAGATTCTTCCAAGGCGTCTGCTAGTTCCTTCCACCTAGTAGTACAACTTTTCTGGTACCAAGTAGTGAACATTTCTCTAGCTTGAGTTATGACACTTCTCTCACAACTGAGATATCCCATGTCCTTCAAGTTCACTTTGAGGTATGAACCTAACCGTATGTAATCTGATGTCGGCAACTTACTACTTATTTTCAGTAGCATAGCGTCTGGTAAGTATCCTAACGGCTCTCCTTTGAAGAATGATGATACAGGTACTACTAAATTGAAATCTGCCATGATGAGTGAGTGTGTGAAGGAGTAGACAGGCAGGTAGGTAGGTAGAGCGTTGTATGGGGTGTTGTAGGTTAGGGGGAGCTTTTATATAGCTCTTTAGACTAGAATACGTAGGGAAATCGTGTAAAGAGTATGCAAAACGTTCTGAGTTCGAACTCCTCGCCCCCCTATCCATTTCACACTAGAGGGGTGCCCCCACCCCATACACCCTATGCTAATACTATACACACCCCCCACCCCACCCAACTCTATACGATGCACTAACGTTTCACTTTTTTATCAGAGTGTTTACAATAACATTCTGAGCGCTAAACCACTACGATGAGGGGACGTTGTAATATCACGCTCCCACTGACTTAAATAAGTTTTAACTCTGTGTCTGTCTGCTTCAGTGTAACGTTCTAGATACGTATCTGGGATTTTGAAAATGTCTTCTACTTTCAAATCTGAACGACCTGCTAAGTTCCTTTGAAGCCGACAACCTAGCATGTCTATGATACTCTCTAACAAGTAATGTGTCGGCATGTCTTGATTAGAGTGGTACTGAGGATGATGAGGGTTGTTTGCGTAGTGATGTTTCAGCGCTGATTCCCACATTGCAAGGTGGTCAGAGTTCTTGAGAGGTTTTGAACTCTTAAGGCGGCCAAACTTCCACCCGTATCCAACAGCTTCTACAGCTGAAAACTTAGACAAGTCGTGCTTCATTATCAACTTGTCTATACATTTAGCTTCACTCTCATTGAAGCTATCACTTAGCAGAACCCAAGTGTAATACAAAGTCTGTTTGAAATGATTGAAAATGTACTGTAAAGTTTTTACAGTGCATGTGACAGACTCTTTTCTTTCACACACATACGTGGCCAGGTGAGGGAAAACGTGCCTCCGGGGGGGATTTTTAGTACTGGTTTTGGCCACCAGGGGGCAGTATATTAGTAAAACACTGAAAAATATACTAAAAAAATGCTTGAGACCAACTTTTTATGGGGAATCCAGTGACGTTTTTAGAATTATTCCATCTCCACTGAAAACGTTCCATTTTTGGAATACAAAAGAAACATTTGTTGCCATGGAAACATGAAAAATTGGCATATATGACAATTTCTAGTTGCCATGGAAACACTCCATTATTCCAAATGGGAATTTTTTGCCACAAATGTTTTTGAAAATTTAACAAGGAACTCAGAATCGAAAACAGACCTCAGAAATTCCCTCTGGAACCAATTTTATGATTAAAATATCAGATGTCTTTGGTTATTTTTCAACAAAACTGTATTTTTTAGATTATTAGTATTTATAATAGGATACAGTGGATTTAGAGCTTATTTGCCATTTCCAGTTGTACACACCAACCCCAGTTTGACAAGCAGTTACAGCAAAACTACTTGGGATGTTTTAGCTCAAGATATCTCATTTTAAAGCCTGTAACATAAACTTTGAAAAGCCATTTCCCCCCTGGAGGCATGTTTCCCCTCACCTGCCCACATACTGTAATACTAACTCGTCTTCAGGGTATCTAGCTTTAACTAGCGTGTAGAGGTCGTGAGCTGTCTTCATGATGACGTTGAAAGGTCGTTTGAATGAGTGAGTGCACTTACACGACCCTATATACTCTGAGTGATTTATGACTTGACAACTAACCGTTTAAAACACAGTGTGCATGTAAAAGAAGTAGAGTGACAGTTTGAAGGGGGGTCTCTCAATATATGAGAGACCAGAGTTAGTTTGTTAGTACACCTATACCTTTTTTTTCACTTTTTTTATTTTTTTGTGAAGCATCTAATAGACTATTGGTCAAGGTTTTTTTTTCATCAGTTAGGGGAGAAGGATTGAGTTGGAAAGGCTGTCACCAGTTCATACAAGACTCCTTGGCACAGTAGAGTAGGGTTTTGACAACGTTGTACAACTACTCTTACAACGTGACAACACCCGTTTGCATTGTGTTCAATCTCAGTCTTGTATGCTCTTTCATACAAAAACCGATCTGAAGAGTATTTAGCACGTGTTATCTTGTCAGGAGCTGATACTGTGTGCTTGATTAAGCCATGTACCATACTCGTAGAGATGAACACGGAATTTCCCAGCTGGTGTGATTCGAGCTGATTAATTTTGAAGTAGGGTTTCGTCCTACATTTTTGAAAGTTGATAGCTGAAGCTACTACACTATGAGAAGTTACACTGTGTTGTAACTTAGAAACTAGCAGTAACACGTTACTCACTACTTCAGATTGAGTAGCTTTCCCAGTAGAACTAGTTATGAACTTCTTGAGAGAAGGACTACTAGCATTTATGGGAGTCGTGTTGTTATGCAGAAAACAATTTGAAAAATCTAAATTTGGAGGTATGTAACTATCTCTGATGTACTCTTCAGGACAATATCTGAACAACTGCTTTTCCTCACCAGTCTCTACTCCACTCTTGACGTCTGAAATGAACTCCCAAACTGACCGCCTGTGTTTAGTGCTGAGTGAAATCGGTAGAGGTGTACAAGCTGCACTGGACATGTTGTCTCAGAGCTGCTCAGTTTGAATCTGATCACAGCCGGTTGTTTTCAACGTACACTAATCGTTTCCCCCACCCTCTCTAGAAAAGTAGTGTTCACAAATTAACTCACTTGAACGAAAATCTTTCAAATAAACGTCAAGAAGAAAATGTAAACTTCACCTTCAAACTTGTCAATCATATAATAAGTAAAAAAAAAAATTTAGACTGTATTTATATTTTTTCATCTTGAAAAGTGTAGTATAAGATACATCATTCATGAACGTTCCTTTTATGTTGCAACGCCCCATCCAGCTGACAGCCACTGTGCTATCTGAATAGAGTTCACATTTCCAACTGTTGTTTTTCAACTTTTTGTTTTGCTCTCCGCAGAAGCACCAGTCTGTTATGGGTTATCCCGTGCTTATTTATGTAGTGTGGTTGATAAAGATACATTGTATCTAAACTCAGCCTAGTGCTTTACTATAGTGACATGTGCGTATAATTGTCGTACAATAACAATTAGAGATGAAATATGAAAAAAATGTCAGACGTCAAATGTTCGTCTATTGTCGTTCAACAAACGTGTGACAACGTTTGACAATCGTTCTCAGTAAAATTAGTATATATAGCCCTTGATTTGCTCAGTTGAAATCAAACTGCTCCTGAGCTGCTCAACTGTGACGACTACTCTACTCTACACCTGCCACTCTACACGCTGCCTCTACTTTTCAACTTCTACAAAACTAACTGTTTTAGTTTAGGATGCGGTCTGCTGGCAACAAGAGCTCTAAGAAGAGTTCTAAAGTAGCTAAGAGCAAGAACTTAGTTCTGGACGTTTCTGTGGAGATACCTCCTACAGTGAGCAATGAAGTACAGTGGATTCATCGTCCAAGTACACCTGAAGAGCAGAGTGCAGCTATCTTGGGGTTACATCACGATCTGGACTGCATGCTGGCTCCTTCCACTGGCGTACTGGACCGTGATGTATCTACGTCAGCACCAGCTTTGAGCTCTACAAGCTTCAGCAACCCTGAACCACCCCAAGATGTCCTCACTTACCAGACCCTGTCACACGTCATGCCCGTGGGCCGAGGCAATGGAGCTCTTCCCACTGCCGCTACTCCTCCAGTCATCATCGACTTGACTGGTGATGAGATACTTCGACCCAGTACGCCAATCGTCATCGACTTGACAGAGGACGAAGTAGAAGAAGGTGAAATCATCGGGCACGACTTGAATGAAGTACTAGATGAGTGGTTCCAGAAAGCTGAAGCTGAAGGACGCTGTGCGCCACCTTCCTCACCTGTCACTACAGCTGTACCAGCCGACATTGAAGTGAGGGATAGTGCCGGGGCCGTCATCACTCCTGGCTTGACCGACACTGTCGTCGTCATCAACGGGGAAGCTACAGTAGTCACGGATGAGTACTACTCAAGAGTAGTAGGTGACACAAGTGGTGAAGTGAATCCTCCTAAGGGCGTGACGACTGCTACTAAAAGAGGTCCATCTCCACAGATTCAGCCAGAAGCAGTTGTTGAAAAAAAAAGGAGCGAAAGTACACCAAGAGTGTGGCTACTGTAGCTGCAGCTGCTGCACGTGCTGCAAAGGCTGGTGTGGGAAGTGTTACTTCCCAATCTACGGTTGCTACTGCTGTTGTGACACCGCTTCCGCCGAGGAATGGATCCAAGAAAGTTGAGTCTAAGCTGGCTAACTTCCGCATAGTCCCTTTGACTGGTGAGAAGTGGCCTAGTCGGTTTGGTTTCCCATCTCAACAAGCCGAAGGTAGCATTGTTCCTGACCAACTCTTCTACCCACCTGGGGATACATGCACGCTGCTTGAAGTATACAAGCTCCCCTTCATCAGTGGCGTCTCAATAAGGCAATATTTGAACAAGCCTTACGAGAGACGCGTCAACTTACGGGCAAACGACTTCAGAGGGCTCTTCTACCAGAGCAAATCTATCATAGAGAACTATGACAGGATTAAAGAAGAAGCCAAAAAAGGAGCGCCAGCAGTCCAGAACTATCTGAACTACTTAGACAACCCTGTCAAACACACAGGTGTCTTAGTCAACCTCTACAGGGGACAACCTAAGATCCACATCGGAACGTCGTCGTACGTGGAAGAAATGGATAAAGCGCTGCCGGCAGGTCGAGCAACAACAAGCCCAATACACTGTGGGTACACGGTGACTGTCAACACGATCAAAGACATACTGGAACGTGTTGGGCCGATGCTAGAGAGTGACAAGAACTTTTACAGAGGTGTTACCACTTGCGATGAGACTGATTAGGTGAGTGCTCAACAATTAAATTACATCAGTTGTAAGGTTCCTCAACACTGTATTGATAGGGCTGTAAATTCTTTGCATTATGTGTCTGTCTGTCTGTCTGTCTGTCTGTCTGTCTGCTTGTTTGTTAGTGAGTATGTTTTAGTGGAAAAAAGGAAAGAAAAAAAAGAAGGAGAGAGTGTATATCTGAAGAGTTTTTAAAATGCATAGACACGTGAATACTATCAGTTGTATTCGGTGTAATGCACCTAGAATTCCTAGACAAGTTACTATACATAACAGTAGTAAGAACTTGTGTACTTCAGAGACTTGCTTGAGAGAAGTCTTCTCTAGTGAAACAGTTTTACCTGAAGAGATTGAGAAAAACTCTCTTTTCTTAGAATATTACAAATCAAATTTCAGATCGATAGGTCAAGGTTTAGTTGTGTTAGGTTGTGTACAAGCTATATATAACGTCAGATTAACTACTTTTGAATCTGATCAAGGAGTGAGTGAGATAGTGACAGCTCTCAGAGCTATACATGAGAACCAGTTATACAGTTATAGAGTAGCTGTGTCTTTTGGTCGAATTTTGACTTGCACTGAAGACGCTGAGCAAAGAGTCATGTATTTTCATGCTTCAGCTAACAACTCTTCAGTTTTTTATGACAGTGAAGACCATCAAGACCCTTACTTCTTAGTTAAGAACTCTGAGAGCTTTGAAAGTTGCATAGATCTATTGAAAAGTAAAGTGAAAGTTGACACAAGTAGACCTGACACAAAGTGGACAGTAGTAGGTAATGTGAATGTGAATCTGACTTATATAAGACCTACAAATGTGTTCTTAGGTAAGTTAGAGAGTGTCCCTCCTAGTTTCAGGAAAAGAGGTATGTTACACTTCCACCGAGACTCTTACAGTAAGAGAGTGTACAGAGACAACTTGTGTTTCTTTAGATGCTTGTCACACCACTTGTATAAAACATTAGATAGAACTGTAGAGCTTTTCAAAGAAGCTTATCCAGACACTTGTCAGAAAAAGTTCAAAGGTATTCTCTTAAGTGATTTAGATAGATTAGAGAAAGTATTCAAAATAGACATACGAGTGTTCAAGCTGTCTAGTACTAATAAAGTGACTGTAGTGCGTAGCAAGCTTTGTAGTAGCAAGAAAGTCTTGAATCTCAACATGTACCGCAACCACTTGAGTCTGATAGTAGACATGTGTAAATATGGGCGCGTGTACAGTTGTGAAAAATGTTACAAAGCATTCTCTTCTAATTACAACTTGAAGAGACACACTGCTGTAACAAAAGACTGTACTAAAGTACGATTTATATACAAAGGGGGTGTGTACAAACCTAGTAGAACTATATTTCAGAAGTTGAGTGAGCTAGGTGTACATACACCTGCTCACTTAAAGATATACCCATATAAGATTGCTTTCGACTTTGAAAGTTATTTTGTAAAGAACGGTGAGAAAAGTTGTAACACAACTTTTGAGTTAGATCATGTACCACTGTCTGCTAGTGTAGCTAGTGACTTTCCAGGGTATACAGAACCAGTGTGTTTTGTCAGAGAGAGTAACAGGGAAAATGATGACTTAGTCAGTCGTGTATTAGGGTACATAGATATGTTAGCTTGTGAAATAGGTGAATGTGTCAGAGAGCGTTTTAAAGTAGTGACAGATCAGCTAGATGCTCTGCAAGCTGAAGAGGAAAGGTTAGAGAGTGCAGCTTTGAAAGCTGCTAAGTTAGAGAAAAGTAAGTATAATTTATCACCTGTCGTCAGAGCTAAACAAGCTCTGACAGCTTATATGAACAGAGTACCTGTAGTAGGTTTTAACTCAGGTCGATATGACTTAAATCTAATAAAGAGAAGCTTCCACACTTTCTTCTCAGAAAGAGAAAAGAAACCTATGACGACTATAAAAAGGTGCAACCAGTACATTGCTGTATACACTGAGCACTTAGTCTTCTTAGACATGGTGAACTATCTAGCTCCAGGTTATAATTACGCTAGTTATTTGAAAGCTTTTTTGAAAGACACAGAGAAAGGTTTTTTTCCTTATGAGTGGATGGACAATGTCCAAAAATAAGATAACACAACTCTCCCACCTAGGAGAAGTTTCTATAGCTCTCTGACTGGGAAAGGTATAACTCAAGCTGAGTATAGAAGCTGTAAAGAAGTGTGGGTGAAAGAAAAAATGAAAACAATGAAAGACTACTTAGTGTACTATAACAATTTAGATGTAGCTCCATTTGTCAGAGCTATAAATGAACATAGCAAGTTCTTCATAGAAAGGAGTGTCGACATGTTCAAAGATGGTTTGACACTTCCAGGTTTGACTTTGAAGTTCCTCTTTCAGAACACTGAGTTGAATGCTACACCTTATGTTCTCTTTTCACATCATGAAAAAGAAGTCCACAACTTACTGAGAAAGAATTTAGTTGGTGGACCTGCTATAATATTCCACAGACACCATCGTAGTGGTATAACTAGAATAAGAGAGCGTAAGTATGGAGTTGAGAGTAAAAAGTGTGATCACATTTTAGGAGTAGATGCAAATAGTTTGTACTTGAAATGTATGGGTGAAGCTCATTGTACAGGTTTCTATGTAGTGAGACGTCACGAAGATGATTTCAAGCCTGTTCTCAGTCAGCAAATCAGTTACTCAGCTGTAGAATGGCTCCGTTACAGAGCTATAGTAGACAAAGTACCTATTTTACATCAATACAACTATGGTGAAGTCAGTGTAGGTAGTCAGCGTATAAGAGTAGATGGGATAGTCCCTGATCGTAAATTGATATATCAGTTCCACGGTTGCTATTGGCATGGTCATACATGTCAGATCAACAAGACATTGATGACTAGTACGAAGGGTCGGGAATGGATAGAAGAGCGTTCTACTAAAACAGCTGCTGTAACTCTGTATCTGAAAAGTTTAGGTTACACAGTAGTAGAACAATATGAATGTCAGTGGATCAAATTACGAAAAAACACTCAGTGTTTGAAACTGAAACCTGAATGGAGTGTTAATAGACCGTCTTCAGCTGGTAAGATGAGTCAAGCTGAGATAATAGAAGGTGTGAAAAGTGGTTCAGTGTTTGGGTTGATTCAAGTAGATATTCACACACCTGAACATCTCAAACCATATTTTGCTGAAATGACACCAGTTTTCAAGAACATTCTTGTCAGCAAAGAAGATGTAGGTGACCATATGAAAACTTATCTAGAAAGTGTAGGGAAACTGCGTCAACCTCAGAGACAGTTGATAGGTAGTTTCCATGGATCAGGTCTTCTACTAGGTACTCCGTTACTTAAGTGGTATCTAGAGAAAGGTTTAGTAGTTAGCAAAGTGCACTTGTTAGTTCAATACACACCTGAAGAAACTTTCAGACCTTTTGTGCAAGAAGTGACAGCAGCTAGACGGAAAGGAGATGAGAATGTTGACTGCAAGATCTTGTCTGACTTGTATAAACTGTTAGGTAACAGTTCATATGGTAAGACTATATGTAACAAGCAGAATTTCTTGAATACTAAATATGTAAGTCCAGATTTTGCTAGTCGACATTGTCTGCACTGGTCAGTACAACAAGTGCATGACATCAGTGAGAACACTGTAGAAATGTCATCTCTCCCGACTAGTATCACATACGACTTACCTGTTCAGATTGGGTTCATGGTATACCAGTATGCTAAACTGAAAATGTTAGCGTTCTACTACGACTTCTTGTTGAAGTTCATTGACTCAAAAGACTTTGAAATGTGTGAAATGGACACTGACAGTTTTTATTTTGCATTGTCTAAAAAGAATTTAGACGAAGCTGTCAAACCTGATATGCGTGAGCAATACTTCAGAGAGCGTCACAAGTGGTTACCTTCTGAATCTTGTGATAATCCTGAACATAGAGAGACGTACATTCAATGCAGAACACACAACTACCCATGGGTACAACCACCGTGTTGCTATCGCCGCCTGGTGTTTGACAAGCGAACTCCAGGTCTGTTCAAGATAGAGTGGGAAGGAGACGCTATGACATCTTTGAACCCTAAATGTTACATGTGTGTCAGTGAGACAGGGAATAAGACTAGTTGCAAAGGAGTTATCCAGAGGCAGAATAATCTTACTGAGACAAATTATCAGAACGTTTTGAAAACAGAAAAGACTCATGTAGTGACAAACAGAGGTTTCAGAGTTATAGACCATCACGTCACTACATACTCTCAGAACAAGCAAGGTCTAAATTACCAGTACATTAAGAGAATAGTATGTGAAGATGGTGTCAGCACTGAACCTTTAGATATATGACTCTCTCTTTCTGTGTGTGTGTGTGTGTGTGTGTTTGTGTTTGTGTTTGTGTGTGATAAAGACAAGTGAGTTGTATCACTCAAAAAAAAGTAAAAAAAACCAACAGTATTTTCCTACAGTAAAAAAGAAAAGAGAAAATAGTTAAAGAGAAAAAGGAAAATTTTCTGTGAAGAAAAGAAAATTTCCACAAATGGAAATTAAGTAGTACTAACTATATAGTAAAAAAAAAGAAGGAGTAAAGGAAAATTTTCTGTGAAGAAAAAGAAAAAAAATTCCATAATTGGAAATTAAGTAGTACTAACTATATAGTAAAAAAAAAAAGAAGAAAAGAGAAAAATTTTCATGAAAAATTTTCATAAAAATGTAAATAATACAGCTTCTATAAAGAGAAAGAGAGAGAAATTATAGTTGAACATTCGAGGAAATTATCCAATTTCTCTCCGAATGTTTCACCTCAATTTCTCTCCTAGTGAACTATATCGCTAAAAAAAAGCTCGTAAAATAACAAAAAAAAGTGAACTGTATCACACCAAAAAATAAAAGCAGGCGTGAAAAGAGAGTTGTTACAAAGACGCCACTGACTGATTTCAGACTACTTTACTAAACTCTCTTTGTCCGTCAAATTCATCAGAGAAAATTATTTTTTTTCTGATTAGTGTCAAGAAATATATACAATGGCTGACAGCAAGTTGACGTAAAAAATAGACGATATCCTTGACTCTGTCAGTATGTACAGTTCTATATATGGTAGTTGTAGTTCTAGACTTGATGCTTCAGCACCAACTCTCTCAGCACGTGAAAGTGAGAAAAATGTTCATACACCCCCACGCATTACAACTCATGTAAAACCAGTGTCACCTCGTAACTTCGACACAGCTTTGACTTGTGGTTGTAGAGGTCATTTCTTCTGGGAGTTCATACCTGTAAATAATATTAGCTATTTTAGAGGAACCTTACCTGATGTTGTTGAGCGCTGTTTTTCCAGTATACATGTGTACAGAGATTTCCTTGAAGCTTTCTGGGATGCATACACTCAGTGTATAGAGCAATCCACATTGAATCTGCCTATATTCGTTGCAGATTTCACCATTGCTGTGTATCAAATGCATAACTCTCTGACTTGCCCCAGACACTATGCTAGATACACTCTAGGGAGTTTCAAGAGCTTCATGGAGTTCAACGAAGTCTTACGTGAATCACCTATTATAGGCGCATTCTGTAGGTGTAATGTTCCGATGAACCCTTCAGATATCGCTTACAATGTGTGTTTCACGTGTCTGCAAGCTACTCTAGAGTTGAAAGCTTTGTCTCTCACAGCCGTGTTACAGCATTTCTCGTATGAAGTCAGTTTCAAAACTGATTACTTGAATGCCCTGACTCCAGGTGTGAGAAACAATCGTGAATACTTTCTAGCTCAGTCATTGTTTGATGTGAAACTATCTAAAATTGTGAAGATGGGGACTGGTTGGGTGAGTACTTGGAATACTTGAGGTGTTTCTTGGAAAGGCCAGAAAGGTTTCACAACCAATCGTTCTTTCTGCATCATGTGTAACATTGCAGGGAATGGTCATGACTTGTTTGTGTGCAAGAACTGTACAAAGTATAAAATGTGAATAAAGTAACCAAAATAATATTTCTTGCCTTGTGTTTGTCTTTAGCATGTGACGGCATTACTCAATGTCATTGTTGACATTTATTTCAACCACGTAGTCTTAAACACGTGTCATTGTTGACATTTATTATAAGCACGTGGTCTTCAACACGTGTACAAGTGAAGTAGGTCATGTTGACATTGTACTAGCCAATCAGAAGCTTGTAAAGTATGTCATGACCTCTGATGACGTCACTTCCTGTCATTTAGAAGCTTCTGATTGGTTGACAGAGGTCACTTCTGTTCTGCAAGTGTCAACTGACCTAGATGCACCCGTTTACTACGCGCTGAATATGCTCCTATATACTACTCTTAGACATGATATATGGTGTCCTTGAACAGCTATTGTTATTTTTCATTGTTTTTATTTTCTAAACTTTCTTTTTTGTATTGCAGCAAGAGGCAAGTCACCTAGACATGATTGATGGTGTCATTGAACAACTATTGGAGGAGAAGTGGAAGACGTTCGCCAAATTTAGGTAAGGCCGACATCTTGTTTTATCATGGTACTTATTGTTAGTGTATGGGTCGGATTCCTTGCCTCGGTGGTAAACCCGCAATTGGGTCTAACTTGGGTAATCCTGCTGCTCTCTGTACCATACCGATCCAGTAACGTACAGAGTGGTCAAGTTGTCAGAAGGGGAAGTAGCTCAGTGGTAGAGCAGCTGGTCCATGGATCTGAAGGTCATCGGTTTGAGTCCCACTTTCTCCAGATGACTTTTCCACGACCATTACAGTAGTAAGATAATTATGCTATTATTTGATCAAATGTATGCGTGCTACTTTAGGCTGAAAGTCGCACAGAAATGTAAAAATTACATTCCCCAATTTTAAATTATGCAGTCTTGGAAACATGTAAATGCAAACTGACACATGTAGTGTATATTTCTAGGTGACTTCAGAGCGTGGATGGCAACGGTCCGAAAGTGGTCCATATTGGTCCAAATGTGTGTGTGTTTCAAATATTTTCCTACACGAGTTTACATTATCCAGACCCCACCATGCCCCACACTGCATACATGATGTTTCAGGTACCAGCGGCCAGCGAGGTTGGAGCAAATTGTGTGTCGAAAGTTCCGGAAATGGAAGAGGGCGTTTCCATACTAATGATTTCTTGCATATTTCCTCTGAGGATCGGCGATTCCGCTGTGCCTTGCTTACAAAAGCAAATAATTGTATTTCACCTTATTTCCCGATCCGCTGTGGGGTCCCACAAGGATCTGTCTTAGGGCCATTGTTATTTTTATTGTACATAAATGATTTACATACCTGTCTAAAATATATGTCTTGTCAACATTATGCTGACGACACTGTCATATTTATGGATCATGCTGAGGGCATCAATATTACTGATAAGATAACAGCTGATTTGAATGCTACCTTATCGTGGTGCCAGGGCAACAAATTGTCACTTAATGCTAAGAAAACCAAGCAGGTTACTTTTGGTACTAAGGCAATTGTTAAGAAGTCCATAAGACCGGTCATTATTCTACAGGGGGAACATATCCATGCTGCTCCAGATTATAAGTATTTGGGCTTTATTCTGGACAAGGAATTAACTTTTAAGCAGCATATTAGCCAAATGAAAAGAAATACTGGTCATAAAGTCTTAATGTTAGGAAAAATAAGAGGTAAGCTAGATGAAAAAGCAGCCTCTAAGGTACTAATAAATATGATATTACCTGCCTGTGAGTATGGGGATTGCTTCTACAAAACAGCCCCTATTTATAGTTTAAATTCTCTACAAACTACATTTAATCGTGGAGTGAAAAGTGTCTGTCGCAAATTAGCTACAAAAAATATTGATAAAATGCATAGTCATCTGAAATTAGGAAAATTGGCTGACAGGAGGGACATGCACATGAGGAAAAATGCCTTTGATTTTGCCATGAAGGATGAGAACATAGACATGAGAAACATCAGAACTAGAAACCATGATGCCAAACTAGTGACAGTTGATAGAGTATGGAATAATGCATACAGGAAAAGCTATAGATATAGACTTGCTGATACATGGAATAACCTGGACATATCTATGAGGAAAATAGACGATTCAGCAAAATTTCAAATTGCCAATAAGAAGATGTACCGGGCCAAAATTGATGCCCTCCCAAAATTGGTGATGCCAAATTAGGACATGATATGATATATAAATATATAAAATTGCTAGCCTATTGTATACAGCTGCAGGTTGAAACACGACACCCCCCCCCCTCACATAGAGATTATAAGCTACTCATTTATTGGTCATATATCCACTAGTCTCGTCTATCCCCCACCCCCCATCACCACCCACTAATCTGGAGACCTTCTCCCACCCACCCCAAAATTCTCACTCACCCCCCCCTTCCTCTATATTTCTCTCCCCCGGCCCTCTCTACTGCCCCCCACAAGTCCCATCCTCCATCCCCCCCCGCCCCACCTTTTCCCTCCCCTTTTCCCTTATTACCTAAATTAAAAAACCCATCCCCCCCCCCTTAAAATATTCACCCAAAACCCCCCGGTAATCCGGACTGGCTTGCGCCAATCCCACTTACCTCATACTATTGCTATATATTTACTACATTTTCTACATTTACTACTGAAGCCTCTGGGCTAAGTTTGTTTACATCCGCTCAATGTTTATGCATTGATTGGGTGTAAACAAACAAATATATTCTGTAACTTTACATAAATTAAGACTATATAATTTTCCACCTATTACCATCAAGGTGTACTGGGAAGTACGTAATCCGGGCCCGCGGCCTCTGTACCTTACTCAGTATAAATAAATGAATACTAATAAATGAATACTATACTATATCTAAGATAGTGGTCATTTTCTAACAACGGGAGCCGGGGGGGGGGGGGGGTGCTGGTAAATTATTATTATCATAATAATTTTTTTTGGGGGGGGGATGATTTTAATTTGTCCAGGAGGTGGACCAAGTTACTTTTGACCTAAACTAAAAAACGTCACCATTTCTTTTAAAAATCAAGTAAAAAACATGTCTATCGCAAGTGGACGGAATTTCTTTCTCATCCCGCCCACAGTGAGATCTGGCAAAGCTACCCCCTCCTATGTCGTTAAAAAATACCACTCATTAAGATATTAGGTTGACTTTCCAAAACATATTAGGTTAATAACTAGGTACCACGGATAGTTTGACATACCCTGTAATTTCACCCAAAGTGAGCTCCAGTGAACACCCATTTGCACACATAATTGCAAGCACAATCTACATAATATAAGCAATATTCCAAACCAGCAGACCCATATCTTTCTAAGCATTTTCTAGCCTCTAGAGGCCTGTAAAGATTGGCATATTTCCTCTGAGGATCGGCGATTCCGCTGTGCCTTGCTTAAATGCGCAGTAGCTACCACTATAACATGATGTCTTGTATTTCATTCAAATGTCTTGGTGGATATCAATGCTACACGAAATGTCAGAGTGCCTGATGGCCTTACTGACGTGCAAGTGAGCTCCTGATTCATCTTGGTGTTATGAGGAGTAACCATTTCCTGGATTTGCTTCAAGTACCCATTTTATATTGATTTATTAAAGATGGTGTATCAGCTAAATTTTCGTGACTTTTTAATCATGCCATATTACTATTGCATATCCTATCCTATACATACTCCCTAAATTTTAAAACAATTGGCAGAGTCTAAATCCATAAGATTGACACATGAAGGGCAATCATTTTTGCTGTAGGTCGACACTAAAACTCCCTATGTTGTGGTACTGCATGGCTCAGTGCTTTCTCTACCAGGCTAGTTTTACCTGTACTCACCTGGGGGAGTGACTGAGTCAGTGAGGTGAATAGGCTTTATCGTTAATTATCTCAAATCATATATTTATAGACAAATATCTTGCAAATATTGAGTAATGTTTATCAGCTACAAACTATATCAGAACCCATGGCATTCCTTTTAAGGAAAAAGTTTGGGAAGTGTACTAGTTTATACACCATCTTTAAGTTTAACCCTTTAGGGATAGCATGATACCTTAATGCATCACACCCATGGTCGTCATGATACATGAATGCAGCCCTGGCAAATAACTCGCCAGGGCTTCATTCAAGCATCATGCCAACCCTACGGGGTTGAGACACTCCTGAAGGGTTGGCGAGTAATTCACTGGTGCTGTATTGGTGCATCCTGATGACAAATGTCATCTTTTAGCGACATCTGTCCTTAAAGGGTTAAGCATTTGAGCCTTCACCGATTGGCATTCATCCGAGTACGGTGTGGTTCGTTTGATCCTTAAAATTCTATACACTGCTTGAAAACATCATACCCTTGAAGGGTATAATGCTAGCCACTCGCCAAATCGCCAATGGCGAATCATAGCTCATTTTGGCTAATGGAACTACATGATAATTCGCCAAATTGGCTAAGAGGAATGCCTTTGGGTTATGTAGATCTATTGGAATACTAGGTACCCCCTCCCCTATTGTTTCATATGCCTTCAGTAAACGTGATTCTTTGTAACTTCTAAGTCTGTTAGTGAGGAGGGGGTGCTGTTAGTAAAAAGGGAACTGGGAAATTGAGGCTGGCTGGAGGTAGATAGATGAGCAGGAAAAACAATGTGTATAATTTGGTAACAACTCAGTACAGCTAGGGTATAATGCCATACAAACAATAGCATCTCCCTATAATTTCCCTCTCCCATGCCACTAGGAACCCTTCCTGTAAAGGTAATGTGCAGTGGTTTCCATGACAATCCTCATTACTGCAGGGGGCAGGGGCATAGGCCAAGTGTAGGTATCAATTGTTCTAGAAATGTTGAATGTTTGATATTTAAACTGAAAAAAAGGGAAGTCTGAGGTTGTGACCATATGCTAAGTGATGGGCTGACCCTTGGGGACATAAAGTTTTATCTGATGAATTATCAAGTATCATACACTTGCACATTTAAAACCAATACATGTTTGGCTAAGTTGTACATGTATTGAATTTGGCTAATCAAAATTGGTATTAAATCGCCAAATTGGCTAAACAAAAAGATGTCCTAGCATTATCCCAGCCTTCATACTCATGATGGCTACATGCCACCTTGGCGAGTAACTCACCAATGCTGCTTTCAACATTGCAAGCCTCAAGCCGATCATGTGGAGTTGATACACTGCCGAGTGCAGTAATGGCGAGTTACTCGCCTGTCCTGCATTCATCCGATCCCTCATGGATATAAAGGGCATAAATCCAAGGTGCGAATAGATTCCTAAGCCATTTTACCCCCGGTGCTTATACAAGAATCAGATTTTAGCGCTCAATATTGATTTCGATATCCCTGCACTCCTGGTCCTTACTTTAGACCCTTATGCCCTTTAGGCCCTTATTCGGCTACATAACCTTCGCTTAGTGCAGTACTTGTAGAAAGCCTCCTACACGTCCAAAACACCAACGTTATAAGTTATTTCCCTACACAAAACCATTGGGGAACCTTTGACGTAAACACCCGTGATCTAAACTGCCTAATGGTTGCATCACCAACGTAAACACTACTGAACCTTTCTGGACGGGATATTGCTTAAAACACCACTAAATTTGTCTTCATGGTGAACCAATGCAGTGCTGCCGAGTAACTCGCCAGCGCTGCATTGCTGCAGCATGCCAACCATTGGGTGCGTGCGTCTCAATCTGTCAAGTCGGCATGATGTAAGAATGCAGCACTGGCGAGTTCGCCACAAGGGCTGCATAATGCATCATGACAACAGAGAGCATAGCGCATTAAAGCACTATGCGGCCCTTAAAGGGTTAAACATTCCTACAGAATCTGAGAATATAGCAGCAAGTATTAAGGCGTACTAATGGAATTGGCGGCCGTTTTATCCCGCTCCATCAGAATCAGTGTGAGAAGACGCAGAGACATCAAAACTAACTCCCTAAAGACAGTCTGGTCTAAAATGGTTTTGTCCTAACCCTTTAAGGGCTGCATGATGCCTGAATGCTTCACGCTTAACTGTCGTCATGCATGATGCATCTCCAACGACTAACTCGCCAACACTATTTCATGCCGACGGTGATCCACCCAGTGCAGTTGTTAAGTGAATGCAACCCTGGACATGTACTCAATAGTGTTGCATTCATGCATCATGGCGATAAAAGGGCACAATGCAAAGAAACCTGCCATTGAAGGGCTAAAGACGTTTTGATCTAAAATGATGTTGTATTAATGCACAGTTAGAGCGCCATCAGGTGCATTTAGGCACGTCAACCATTTTAAGGGCAACATAGTGCTTTAGTGGATTATGCCTTTTGACATCATGATTTGTGAATACAGCCATGGCGACCTCCTCCCAAGTGCTGCATTCAGGCATCATGCCGATTCTACGAGTTATATCCAGTACCATCTGGTTGGCATACGCAAATTATGCGTGATAGCTCAAATGTTCTCAGCGCAATCTTAATCTGTAATCTATAAATCTTACCCAACATTGATTCACCATTATTCGGAATATGGTGAGGCATCGTAAATATCAGCCATTTCATAGTGAATACTTATTATTTGCTAACCTGACTTGGATTACCATGATTCAACGTAAATCTGTCTTCTTATGTCTTATTCCAGAGGGAGCAATATATAATGTGCCCTGCCATAGGCAGATGGCCTGGTTTGTAAGAAGTTGGATGAGCCCTTAAAATAGAGCTGACATGTTGAAATAATGGTCATTTTCATTAATTTATATGTTTGACAACTTAACAATTCAATCTCATAATAGGTTTGACAAAATACCCTGACCACTTGATAACATTGAGGAGAAAGTAGGTGTATGGATACATACATCTATTCTGTGGTAATATAAGCCCTACTATGCAGATATCCCCCCTTCTGCAAACTCTGCCTTGTAATAATCCTATACAGTCCAACCTTATGTAAAATTAACGGTGATGTTTCACCGTTAAAAAACGGTGAACGTTATGTCCCAAAATTTCCAGTGAATCACCATTATTTTGACAACATTTTTTTACAGTGCACCTCTTCAGGTCCCACCACTAATCTTGCATGAATAATTTCCCTTTACCTGTGTACAAATATATGCTGGTAAACATTTCCTACCAATTAAAGTGGCTACTACTAATTGCTGATTTTCCCCAAATCTCCCACTCTCTGCAGGTTCCCCTTAGTGTTTGTCACCTACGTTATTCAACCTAATAAGCGCCCTCCCCCTAATAAGCTCCCCCTTTTAATTTTTCAGAGTTCTCCAGATTATTTTTATGTATTCTGCCGATTTTGTTACTCTTTTATTGTTAATCTTTGTGTGATTTGGAACACTTCACACCTGTGCAGGTTTTAAAGCCAACCCAAGTGTGAAGACATAGGGGTCGGTAGAAACCTCGTCAAAGCCACTGAGGTGGGCCAGTAGTTTGTGTAGGAGACAGCCATGGGGGACGGTTTTTAAAATGGATATTTGAGGCCGATTTTTTCACTCAAAAATAATAACAATAATTTTCCGCAGGTTCCTCTCGATGTTCGCTACCTATATAATCTACTTCGCGATATTCACCGCGTGTTGCTTCCTGCGTCCCGGCACCGATAACTACGCCTCGGTGCGACAACAGAACATCACTGTTAACGGGACGCTTTACGTACAGAATGTTACAGAGAAGGACCCATGCTTCCTACTGCGGAACAACAACGCTTGGGACACCGTGAGTGGCGCACCCCGCGGGTGTGGTGTCTCACCCCGTGCCTGTCACAAGCCACATGTTCACCCTCAGCTGGGTAGATTCATTATAGAATAGACCACTACCTTGAGATGTCCATCATAATTTTGTAGTTATTCATGCATAATAAGCCCTTATTTTTTGGAGATGCTTGTATGCTTAAGTATAGGAAGTGTCGTATTCCATGCCCACCATTAAATACAATGTGGCCATATTCAATGGCCTAGGAAAAAGCTGTCTTTCCTTCATTAAATGGTTTTAAATAGAAAAATAAACACAAATGCCCACTACATTGATACCGTCTCTGACGTATTTCACTTGTGGGGTCTGGGGCATGATGCGGCTTTGTGGAATATGGCCGAAGCCACCACAAGTGAAATACGTCAGAGACGGTATCAATGGGTGTTGGCATTTGTCAGTTTATTTTGTGTATTAAAGTACAGTTTAAGAATTACTCTTACCAAGAAAAGGCAAATAGAGAGCTTATCTTACATTGATAACTACAAAATGTAGGTGGGCATCTGAAGGCAGTGGTCAACTCTAGGTGAAGCTACCCTATCCAAGTTTCAAACTTTGATATCACAGTTTAAGACTAAGTCTTGTAACATGGGGGTGACAGTGAAGCTTGTTGGCAGGTGCAGGTCAGCATGACTGGTGTTTGAGATTCATGTTGTTCAATCCCTCTTTTACTCCACAACCGTCACTGCATGACCCATCTAATTCAAGCAACTTTAATCAAAAGTTGAATAATGGTCTTTTTTTAAGCAGTTTAAAGCTGTTACTTATCAAAAGAAAGAACTTGCTTAAAGCTTCATTAGGAAGCTTAAAGAAGGCCATTAAAGGCTTTTTTTAAATACTTAACGTTGCTTAAATCGATTGGTTCATGCAGTATGCTGTACAGTTCCATAAGCGTTAGTCTGGCTTCTTGTACCTAGAGTTTTATACCTTGACTATGGAAACCGAGGAGGGTCACGCAAAAAATGATTTTGAGAATTTCTTTTTTTTCAAAATATTTTTCTTTTTCCGTGACCCTCCTAGGCTTCTGTACTAGAAATGATTTACCCGGTAAAGGCCGCATGGTACTTTAATGCAGTATGCCCTCTGTGGTGATGATTCATGAATGCAGCTTGGCGAGTAACATTGTTGCATTCAAGCATCATGCAACGCGAGTATCTCATAAGTAGCCCTTTAGGAACAAAGATAAACTAAGAATCAAATAGAAACAAAGAACCCAGACCGTTGCAAAATGAACTGTCCAACGCTCTGATCTTTTTTCCGTCTTTGACGTGTCTTTTCCCTAGAAGTTCCTTACAGATGTCTACTTGGACCTGTTCACCGCATGGAAAGTGGACCTCAACTATTGTTATTCTATATAATGCACCGTTTCATTTTGAGTTTATTATCCCTAATTTTCGTCCATATTTTCTCATTTATTCATTATTAGATTTACCCCTTAAGGGCAGCATTGTGCTTTGTCCTTTTAAGGAAGGCATAATGCATTAGTGCATCATGCTCTTGGTCGTAATGATGCATCAGTGCAGGCCTGGTGAGTAACTCATCAGTACTGCATTTAAGCATCATTAGGGTACTCTCCCGATGGTTCAGCCTGATGCACCAATGCAGCACTGGACAGCCAGGGCTGCATTGGTGCATCATGACGACCAAGAGCATGATGCATTAATGCATTATGCCGTCCAACAAATGTAACCTTTTGGGGACATGTCGTTAAGGGTTAATTAAATCATAGTTCAACCTTTTTTTCTTTTATGTTAGCTAATTATCTCAACACCACTTTCTATGATTGTGCATATTTGTTGATCTACCACTATACACACATTTGGCCTACTTTTTACCGTACAAAATATTGTTTATTGGATAAGTGTTGCTTTACTGTTGTACCTTTGCCTCTCTGATTATGTTGTTTCTTATATCACATTTGTCTATATGGGTCAGATTTTTCAAAAGTGTACGTATTGGTGACAGAAAGGAAAAATTTGGCAAACTCAAGTAATCTTAAAATAGGTTTCATACATTGAAAAACTAGTATATTGGGTCCAAGGAAACCTTCATTGGAACGGTTTATTCCTAGGTGTGTAGTTGTTATTATCTGGCATGTGCACCCTTGAATAAAACTGTCGGGCCTTACAACCAAAATGTAACAACATTGTTTCAATGTCTAAAATACACCACAATAACTTCTAATTACATATAGAGTTAGCCATGGTATGTATGATCATGCATGCAAGGCTTGGTCATCACCATCCAAAAACTGTTCATTTTGTGGGTCGACAAACTTGGCAAAATTCTCGAAAATGTTAAACCATTACCCAACATTACCAACTTTACTCTAGATTGCTCAAAAGTATCCTGTTCATCATTAAACTCACTGAGTATTATCTTGAATATGTATACTTTTCATGACATATACTGTTTTACATGTCAACAGATCCATCTTCTCATTGCAATAGTGTAAAACAGGCCTTAAAAAGCATGTAAAACTGTCTGACCTTACAGTATTGGTGACATTATCAACACTGTGATCCATATTTATATGATATTGGCAAAATTACTAGTTGGGGTGTTAAAAGTTCCATAGGGGTATGTTGTGTTAAGATTTGGAGATGCTGGATTAAGTAGAAGTACTACCTAGAAAACTGTCGGACCTTACCAATAATGATGTAAGGTCCGACAGTTTAATAATTGTTCCAAAATCACTCTTTTGGGTCTAGGCATAAGTCCATCCTCAAAATGTTCCCCCCACTTGTACTACACATATGTCTCCCAGCATTACATGTGAAATTGATATTGGTTGGCTTTTACTAGTAGGTTATTTGAGGCTGCAAAAATTAAAACTGTCGGGCCTTACACGAGTACATTTTAGATATGAAGGGCAACAGTTAAAAAATTCTGAGAAATATCTGAGTAAAACCTTTTGATTTGCTGAGGTAACACCTATATCTAATGAAATATGCTGATTAAGAATGGTTATGAGTGTCATAGTTCATAGTGGGGACATATGAAAAATGTCAAACAAGTTGGAAATCAGTTTTAGGGGTATTTTAGCCCTTTGAGGGGTCAGAAATCAAAAAGTACCCATCGGACAGATAAAAATTTACATTTTTCTGAAAGCCTAGAGTGTTTCCTCACACATGAAATCAGGGAAAGAATTACTGTGGCAGGCATTCTTATTCTACAGCTGTTTGAAGTCAAGAACACCCCGAAAAACCCAATTGGTACGTGTTTGGAAAATCTGACCCATATATGTATATATATTATCCTGCATTATTTTATGTTGACTTTATTTATATTAGAACGTTGTGCTGATTACCTTGCTTAATTCACATTATCTGTTTTATTTCCATGTTTTATTTCATTGTACTTCACTAATGCTCCTTCGCCTTCAGCTATATAAGATCTCCATCCTCCTAATGATCCCCTACAGTGTTATCAATTAAACTTCTCTTTGGCGGCTTTGCCAAATTCTCTTGTCTTGACTATACCTTACATGCCGGTACTAACTCAAGGCATTATATACTCCCGAATGTGCCATATCTTATCCTGCCACGACCACTTTAAGGCTTAGTCTCATCAAATCAATCCAAGTTGAAAGACTGTGACTGAGTGCAATTTATGACCTGGCGCAATCTATGATCGGCATGAAAGGAAGTGGCTTATTTAGGCCAGGTGTACACAGAAATGGCCGGAAATGTTAATTGATGTTTTAACACTTTATGTTACTAATTTTATTTTTATTTCTGCCCTAAATAAGTTGTTTTCTTTCATGTCAGTGACTTCATAGATTGCACCCGGTCATAGATTGCACTCGACCATAGATTTTCAACTTGGATGATTTGGTGAGACCTAGCCTTAGGCTTTAATGTACTATGCTCGTTATTGTTGATGCATGGGTGCTACTCTGGCAAGTTACTCCCCAGTGCTGCATTCATGTACCATGATGACCCTACCTGGCATGCGGGATGATACACTCTCAAAGTATCAGAACAGTGCATGCATGCAGCACTGACAAGTAGCATCTATGGAATCTCCATGGTTGCATTCATGCCTCGTGAGCCCAAAGGACATAGCACATTAAAGCACTTTCCATACGACTTCAATCATAGCAGAATTGCCTTTTAAGGAGCATCTAAATCCGACAGCCCCAATGTGTGTGGTTGCTCTCTGATCCCATGAGACCGCCACATCTGTAACTTAAACCTTTAAGGACGGCATGATGCCTCAAAGTACATGGTCCTTTGTCGTCATGATGCGCCAATGCAGCACTGCATCAGTGCATCATGCCGACCCTTAGAGAGTGTAACAACCTTGTAGCGACAGCATGATGCATGAATGCACCACCATTGAGTTATTACTCGCAAATGCTGCATTCACGCATCATACTACCAAAAGGACAAATAGTACATTGACGCGATATGCGGTCCTTAAAGTGTACACACATACAACACGACTGTTGAACTTTACAAAGCATGATATATATCTTACATGTGTGTGCTGCCTGTCCTAATGTTACCATGGTAACCATGGTACCCATGGTAACTGACTCTTCCTCCTCGCCTAGGTACACAACTACTCTCTTTCCGTACTAACATTCAATACGCCCTATTGTCTTCAGCATATCTTACTCAATGTCAATTGCATGACTTGATATTTCCTGAGAGAATTTCTATAACTCCCACTGTATATATACATATTTCATGTTTCAGCATGTTTGTGAAAACTTTCATATTGTTGTTGTTAACAATGCTGGCTCTTTAACCCTTTCGTGCCCAGAACTATTGCTGAAAGTCAATTTCTTTACATCATCATTGGTAAATTGGATAACCAATGAATAAGTTGTTCTGACATATGCTTTATATTATATTTTTTGAAAGCTATTGAAGTGCCCCTTTTAATACTTTATGAAAAAAAAATCTATTTTGGGTTGCCATGACAACCAGAAACATTCTTTTTACTGATATCAAGCAATATTGCCATCTCAAGGCCAGGTTTTTCTCTTTTAGATGGTATTTATCTTATGTTGGCTTAGAAAACGTTCTTTTGGGGTTCCAAATGAAGGCATATCTATTAAAAATAGAATTATGTCAAATTTTTATTGGAATCCTTAGAGAAAACCCATTTAAAAAGGTTTTGATTCATTTTTTATCAATATTTTCACTATTTTATCAATATTTCTGTAATTAATCTGCCCTTCTATTGCTAGAGCGCGCACTTTTAGTGCTTTTAAGGCAGTTTTAAACTCATAATATCTTCTAGTGTAGCATCCCATCAACACACACACACATGCTACCATAGGGTACCTGGTATCGTTAGAAAGCCTATGTTATTGTGCATAATTCAGTCTTAAAATTATCCAAATCCGAGTCCTAGGAGACCCAAGGTGCTCTCCTGAACATATATGGGTGTAAAAGTGCGCACTTTTGGAGTTCTGGGCACGAAAGGGTTAAACCTTTTCTTATTTTCACTTGTCCTCTTTTTTAATGTTGATAATCATGGCATATAGCATGTGACTGATGTCAAGAAACAACTATGTTCTTCTATGTGTTTCTTTGTTCCTAACCAAACGTGCCTCAACAAAAGAAAATATTTTGAAAAGTCAGAAGTGTACATGAATCATAAACATAATAAAGGCCATTCCAAAACAAGTGGTTTCTCATCACCAAGGTCTGAAAAATATCACAAGGGAGGCTTTTCCCCCTTTTAATTAAGGGGCTAACACGTTTAGGATATTATATGTTTTTGTGACCAAACTTCACATTTGATTTGTTAAGAATTAATTGAACCCGTTGCGTTACTTTCAGTATAAGCTTTGATTTGATACCAAATATGCCTATATTTGTCCATTGCTATCATGTTTTCATAAAGGATTAACAACAAAAGAAAGAAGTTTTCATCAAAAGCTGATTTCTAAGATGCGCGCGGTGATGAGAAACCATTTATTTTTCTAAGTGGCCAAATCAGGAGTTTTCAATAGTGATAGCACTCCTTGTGTATAGACTGGAACGGAAGTCAAGATTGATACAGAAGGGAATGTTGGAGGTTGGTTAGAAGTAATGTATCATATAATGAGCGGACGAGGTGACGGGGCATAAGAGATACTGACTGAGTCTCATCGAATCTATACAGGTTTAACATGTATCACCGGCTGACGTATATGACTGACGTATATGACTGCTGACGTATATGACCAGGATAATACAGAATGGCCTATACATAGTGTATAAAGATATACATTTGATCAATTTCTTTCATAATGTGATGGCAACTAATTGAATTGACTTGTTATGCATTGGGTTTCTTTTATATCTAAATTATTATGGGTCTCCATTTTACATATCTGACTGGCAGGTGACGTATATGACCAGGTGACATTATATGACCAGCTACTAAAAGTCGTGTTAAATGACAAACAATGACTATAATGGATTAATTCCTTTTCTGTATCATGTCAGGTTGGGTTAGGGCATTCAGGAAATATTCGTTTTTTTGGCCATACTACCTTCTCTACATGGCCTTACATCATATGTGGCATGATCTGCGAAAAGCAGTAAGGTCCCTTTTCCCAGAACATGTCACACATTCTAGTGCTGGCCGGTCATATACGTCAGCTGGTCATATACATTGGCAGGTCATATACGTCAGCCGGTCACACAATTTGAACCTGTATCGATTTGGTGAGAGTAAGTCTATTATTTTAGAGTACGGCTTTGATATAGGAGTGACTTACAAATTTGAAGAAAGGATAAATATATGTCATACTGTGGCACTCTCCGAAAGCAGGAGGAGAGGAATATGGCAAATACCATTGTCAGGATGTCATCTCTATCCTCTAAGAAGCTACTCTCCTAGATCTGGTTAAAGCAAGAATCTCCTGCCACAACTGCCCCTAGTCCTTAACCATATATAGGGATAGCATATATCGTATACTTATATAAGTGTATATCACATAAGCACTGAAGATATCAGTACAGCTCTTATATACAGCAATTTCATCAAAGTCTTCACGTACAACGGGTATATGTAACCCTTTAATGGCCGCATAGTGTTTTAATTGCATGCTGTCGCTTATTGTCATGATTGCATGACTGAAGCCCTAGTGAGTAACTCGCCGGGACTGCATTAACGCATCATACCGACCCTATGGAGTACATTTCCGAAGAGTCGGCATGATGCGAGTAGACTTGCCCGGGCTGCATTCATGCATCATGACGACAAAGAGTAACAACTTGTGGCCTTCAAAGGGTTAATGTATCATTTATGTATAAATTTACCAAGCTACATGTACAAGATAACTGAGGCTATACATGTGTATGCCCCATCCTATGGCATGGGCGGCGAGACCTTCCTTTAAACAGAATTCTCTGCATTGCGGCCCGATATCTACCCAAATTAATGCTGCAATAAGTTGGACTGAGCCATACTCTTCTGATTCTAATATAAGTATTTATAATACATTACGCTTGGGAAGCTGGGAAGCATATACACTGATATAGGACCTCTCAATTAATATGGACGGCCGGCAATATGTATAATCATATGAGGTTAAGAGAGGCTTCAAAAGAGGAGACTTCCTCCACATTTTGGTGCAAGGCAACTATCTTAATTGTATTTATTTGACAAATGAGGCGATTTATTCAAGGGAGTTGTCATTTTTTAACAACTGCGTTCGCCGAAATGCAATATTTTGTTCAACCTCCCCCCAAAAATGCTTTTGCGGCAGGTTGAAAATGGGGGGGGGGGGCATTGTAATATGTGGGCTTTTGTTTCTGAAAAATTGTTAAAAAATGAGCGCTCCCTATTTTATGCTGATTTTGTTCCCATACCATGGGGGATACCCTTTGAGCACGGCATGTCGCTAAAAGATGACATTTGTCGTCATAATGCACACATGCAGCCCTGGAGAGTAACTCGACAAAACTGCAAAGGTGCATCATGACAGCCCTCTGGGAGTATATCAACCCCATAGGGATTAGCACAATGCTTGAATGCAGCGCTGGCGAGTTACTCGCTAGGGCTGCATTCATGAATCATAACGACCAAGTGTATGATGCATTAATGCATGACGCCGTCCTTAAAGGGTTAAAACTACCTCCTCTCCGTGTGTGCTCTGTAACTTCTCTCCAACTATCTTCACCTTTCACATTCTGGTATATTTGTCACAGATTTTTCAAGCAGTTCATCTATTTCGTGGTGTACTTCTTAATTACGATGGTGGCCGTGTTTCTACGGCCTGGTACCGATAACCACTTCACAGAGTCCAAAGCCAACGTGACATTCAATACAACCACCGTGGAGCAAACCACCATAACTAAAGACCCCTGCTTCCTCCTAACGGTTCACTCTACGACTGACATTGTAAGTCACCTTTAGTGTAGGATGGTTAATGAGAAGAGGTGTCAACCCTCTACACTGAAAAGTAAACTGGTCTCCAGACTCGTCTAAGTGACCCTCATAAAACAAATGAGTTAAAGGTTGTCTTTAGCAACAATCTTTCGTATATTCATGAATAAAACTACATTTAAACTGTAAGATGAAAATGAGAATCACCAAAAGACACTAACATTAAATAACTCATTATTCATTCCGAAATCAAAGTGTATTGAAATAGATTCAAAGATTAAAAAAAAATAAATTTGAAGAAATCTAGGCATTACGAATAATTGGGCACCCTCAACATTTCTTAAACTAAATGTTTAAAACCACATCCTAAGTAGGTTAGTTATTATCATTTAGGGGATGATAAACACATGTATCAATAATGTATATCAGTCTTCTGCAAATGTGTTTTTAAAGGGTGCCTCCACCAACGACCATCCATCTGTCTGTCCATAAAATCCGTTCAAAAAAAGCAGGGATCTGGACGTTTTTGATGGATGAACGGACAAAACCCACTTCCACCAAGATCTGTCCGTCCATTCCGTCAATCAATCCGTCCAGTTTGTGGTAAAAAAACTGGATGGATTGACGGAGGGATTTTGTCCATCAATCCGTCTATCAATCCGTTCAGTTTTTAAACACAGGCTGGACGAAAAATTCAGTTTTCTGATAAAAAAGTGGAAGGACAGGAATATCAAAATATTTTGATATTTCCGTCCATCCATTTTTTTTTCAGAAAGAGACACTTTTCGTCCATTTTGCCCCCTCTGTGATGGACGGAATGGACGGATTGATGGTCGGATTGATGGACGGAATCCGTCCGTCCATTCTGTCCATACATCCGTACAGTTTTTGACCACTGGATTGTGGATTGACGGACGGAATGGACGGACAGATCTTGCTGGAAATAGGTTTTGTCCATTTGTCTATCAAAAAACGTCCACATCCCTGCTTTTTCGGACGGGTTTATGGACAGACGGATGGACGGTCGTTGGTGGAGGCACCCCTTTAAGTGGTGGTCATACCATTTCGTACCACTATCCAGAGTCCTAGAACCACAACAGATCCCCGAAACATGAAAAATATTACTCAAATTTGTATATTATACAATGATTTCAACGCGATATAATTTTGCATTTCTTTTGACAATATGTAATTAAAAGCTGTTGAATTAAAGAAATCCATTTCAAGGCAAAGAAGGTACCCTCTCCGTTATAAAAGTCCTCTTTTCCTTTCAAATGATTTTTGAATTATTTTTCTTCATCTGATTCACTTACATTGCACTGTTTTGTAATTTTATTTTGTAATTTCAGTTAGTTTGAAAATATGTTGTTTATGAAACATAAGTTTGCTAATCTAAATTTTGATTCGAATGTAACTGCTACTATTGGTAATCTATCCCACTTCTTTGCATGTTTTTTTTTCTTGTGTGACACTCAACTTGGATGTCACATTTCCTGAGATATGTGCTCTCAATTAAGTGTTAAATGTAAGATTTATTGTTGTCTTTACATGTATCTGCCTCCATATTCTAATATTCACAGTTGTATATATATATATATATATATATATATACAAATCGCTGGAATCTCATAAACTAAATGTACATAAAATTTAATTTGATATGTATTTTTTCCATTTGTATTGACGTTTTTCCCAGAGTCTTGGGACTAATGTGATTTAAAAGAATGGAAAAAAGTGGCCATTGTCTCATAGGATATCAAACAAAGAGTTACACAGTCAGAAAGTTTGGCATGAACAAGTTTTAACTTTACAATTTAATTTCTGCAAACACAAACAAAGTTTTTTGACAAAAATGTAATATCATGTAAGTCTTATAGCATTTACTGCTTATTCCTCCCCCTAGGTCCGGTTTATTGCTGAAGCACTAACGCTGGCCGGTTCTGTGTTCTACATATTTATGTCAATGAGGGAGATATATCACCAGGGCTACCAGATCTTCTTCCAGACCCTGGTAAGTAATAAATACCTTTATTATGGAGTGGTCATATGTTATCACCAATGTAAAAATAAAATAATAAAATAATGCCCCTGAGGGATGGGAGGCATAAAATATATAAACTCCTCTTTAGAGACAGGGCAAAGCATTTTCATGGAGCCGCATGAAATTTCCCTGCCTTCTATATGATAATGACCACTCCCCTGTGGGCCGTCCTTGAAGTATGTCACAATGTTGGGGGAGGGGGGGGGGGTCTTGGTCTCCAATAATAGAAGTATGGGGAAATTTGTGACAAGGGGGGGGGGGGGTGTCCAAAATGGCCAAAAAAAAGCGTGACATACTTTGTGGACGGCCCCTATGCTTAATGATCTGATGACAATTATAAGGTGCATTATTACTGCCCTGGCAACTAATTTGGCAGTGCTGCATTCATGCATAATGCTGACTCTATAGGTTTAAATACCCTTATGAAGAATCTGCATGATGCATGGATGCAGCCACAGTGAGTTATACTTCCCAAGGCGCTTGTTGATACCATACAGAATGATATCAAACACAAGGAAAATGGTTAATGAAAGCAATTGCAATGTTTATTTTGAAACTTAATTTTGGGGCGTTTTAACCGATATTGTATCTTTACTTTTGCCCACAGCGTGCCTCTCCGGGTAAGGCCATGTTCCTGGCCTCAAACTTCTTCGTGGTGATGATCGTGCCCGGGCGGGCGGCGTGTTCCTACGTCTACGAGGATGTCATCACAATCCTCGCCATTCTCACCACAGCACCGTACTTCCTCTTCTTCTGTCGGTCAGTGACATTCACACTCAGAACTACCATAAAACCTCATGTGAAATTCACACTCAGAACTACCATAAAACCTCATGTGAAACTCACACTCAGAATTACCTTAAGACTTCATGTGAAATTCACCATCAGAATTACCATAAAACTTCATGTGAAATTCACCATCAGAACTACCATTAAACCTCATGTGAAATTCACCATCAGAACTAGCGTAAAACCTCATGTGAAACTTTTCGTGTAAATGTGATATTTAAAAAAATGCTAATAAGGGTTAGATTGTTTAGTATAGTTTAGGGATACTGCTAGAATGTGCGATAAAGCCTTAACAAAAAGGGACCCTTTAAAAGGTCTTAATATCAAAGGCCAATTGAGCTACTCATGACATAAAACATTTCTAAAGCAAATGAGCACTAGAGTAAAATAACAAAAAGATACATAACTTAATTTATGTAAAATCATGGATAGAATCTAGCAACATCTTGGCCAAAGAAGAAAAACTCCCAGTGTATTGTGATGATATTTGTGAGCGTTCCATTTGACCATGAATTCCTATTTTGTATCTTGACAGAGGCTTCAAACTAGTTGGGCCCTTCGTCGTTATGATCTACAGAATGGTCGCGACAGATCTGATCCGATTCTTTGTGATTTACTTAATATTCTTGATTGGATTCTCGCAAGGTAAGTTTCTCCATTCACTCATACTATTATTGAAATCACCTACAAATTTAATCATTCAATTATATTTAAAGATTCTGACATTCAGAAATAGGTATACCGTATTCGACCTAATAAGCGCCCACCCCCTAATAAGCGCCCCCCCCCCTTTTTGGGGCATTTTTAGACTGGAACAAAGGCTCAAATTTCACGATTTTATAGACAATTAAACTCTTAAGTACTAAAAAGCCATGAAAATAATTTTATAAGCGCCCTGGGCGATTATTACGTCGAATACGGTACTTCAAATTGTCATTTCAAATTATTTCTCTGCTGTTGGTTGTGATGAATTCCAAGTCTATTATTATTATTATTAATAAATTCATCTTTCTTATATCATTGAAAGGATTTGTACATAAATTTTTCCGTTGACAAACAATAAAATGTCATTATATTGTGAAATGTTTCTTTTACTTCAAGATTTTCTTTGAAATCAACTATTGTCATTTCCCATTTTGTCAATTGTTTTACTAAAATATTTGAAATATTTTATCATCTAATTTAATTTTATGAAATTAATATCCCAACTTTCATTTCAGCATTGTAGACACTTAATCAATATAATCTCCGTATATATCCACCTTTTAAAACATTTATCATTGTTATTTCAGCGCTGTTTGTGTTGTTCCTTGGAGTAGATACTCCGATCTTCTATGACGCAAAGGAGGCGATAATGGGGATGTTCATTATGTCATTAGGAGAGTTCGGCGACATCTATGACTCATTTCAACGAGTACCTTACCCACATGTGTGCAGGGTATGGCCGACTTTCTTATTCTTTGTATTTCATTTTTTAGTTTGTAAGTGTATTTATTGTACTTGAACGATGTTCATGAATACAATTATTAATCCAACGAGGTTAGGGAATGTTCATTTAATAGTGTTTTTTTGTTTGTTTTTTTGTTTTTTTTTTGGGGGGGGGGGGGATGTAAAAATGTCTGCCCGTCCTGGGGGGGGGGGGGTGTGTGTGTAAAAATCTCTGACCCCTCTTGCGCGGGTGGGGGCCTCTTTTAAGCAAAAAAAGCCTGCACATTACTATGGTTCCCCTGTAATTAACAAATGAATACACCCTTATAAAACATGGTGGTATATTTCCACTCGGCATTCAATATCTATGATATAATGAGTACATGACATGATAAACAGGTATACAACATACCTAGATGTGTGATTGGTCATAGGATCTGGAATGGGTATGATAATTGAGATGACATGACAAACCATACATAACATGGTTTGAGCCTGAAGTGAGTGATATAATCTAGCATCTTATGAAGGATAATACTTATATAGTAAAGGTAACAGTAAATGTGAAGATGGGGCCTCTTGTTGCCGCTTGCCTAACGACGAGCAGGCAAATCAAGGTTTCAACCCTTAAATAAAGCCTTAAAGGGCAGCACCCTACTTTAATGTGTGTCTATCTGATGCAATTTTCGCTTACTGTGCGTTTTTCTGCGCATATACAATCTCTAGTTTGACCATAGATCACCAGGGGACCTTTGTGTCATATTGGCCCTAGTAATATCAAATGGTCATAGATACAATTTAGTCTATGTAAGCTGACCGGGGCGGGAGCCATCAACCTTTGGATATGAAGGCAGGCATTCTACTTCTGCGCTATGCATCCTGTGGTGGTCGTACTCATTGGAAATCATACATAACTAGCCCTCAGTGCCCATCTCTAGTTGTTTGTAAAGAAACAGTAGTACATAACATATCAATGAGGTCTTCATATAGACTCACTGAACAAAAGATCCAGCAAATGAAATCAATCAATGGTGAATTATGATTAACATAGTTCCAGTGTTACCTCGACACACAACTGTATAGACCCGGGGGGGGGCACTTGAATTTTTTTTGACACGGGTGTGCGGCTGGACCTTCGACACCCCTTACCCTTGTTATGGCGATTTTTACCTCAAAACCTTACCCTTGTCATGGCATTTTCAGACAAAAGCTCCTAGGTTTGGGAGAAAAAGCAATGAAATAGACCATGTTTAGTAAAATCTCCTCGGGAAATTTACTCTTGTCCAATTTGTTTGGTGAGAAAATGTGATGTTTTAGTAAAAAATGGGAAATTTTGGTAAAATCTCGGACATTTTCTTGAAAAGTAGACCCTTGTCATGGGGATTTTCATGAAACTGGACCCTTGCTATGGCAAATTTTCTTGAAAAGTAGACCCTTGTCATGGGGAATTTTGTAGAAAAGGTACCCTTGCCAGCCGCACACATGTGTATACAAAATATACTTAGTGCCCCCCCCCCCCGGGTATAGACACTATAACCCCTCCTGGTTGTACAGAATTCATGGTATTCATCAAACACTTCGGCGGCCTTCATGTGAGCCGTGCTTTTAGGAATAGGTGACTTTAGTATGCAGCTCTTTTCTACTTGTGTTTTTCCTTGTACAGGCTATCTTCGTTGTCTACATGATCTTGGTGACGCTGCTTCTAATCAACATGCTGATCGCTATGATGGCTAATACCTACGACGCCATCAATCAGGCCGAGAAGGAGTGGCTCAGACAAGTAGGTATTTTTTTATGAAATACAGCAGTCCCATTGACTTAACCAAAGAACGCCGTATGGCACACCCGCTTGTAATAACCCATGGCCGTATTTCACGGCCATGTGACGTCATCAATGACAGTTTGTCACACTTGTACCATGTAAAAAAGAGCTATTTTAGGCTTCCCCTATCATAATTTTGGTATTTTGAATCGAAAAAGACAAAAAAAAAACTTGGTGAAGGTGGGGCCGCATTTCACTCTGCCTACGGCCTCTTGTAATACGGCCCCACCTTCACCTCGTGAAATAACCCTGTCCAACAGACCAAAACTCGTGAACCTTTGTCTATGTATTCACAAAGATTTACCGTAAAACCTCGCGCATGAACCCCGGCTCGTACGTGAGTCAGACTCAGCTTTATTTTGATACCAAACATGCCTATATCCTGTCATGCCTATATGCCCGGCCTGTGGGCCCCTGGCCCGGCCTGTGGGACCCTCACCGGGGCTATGGAACGCTCAACTTGAGGGTCCTCACCACACATATGGGACACATATTTGGTCTTTTGGACCCTCACTCAGCAAGTGGGTCCAATCATCCAAAAGAGTATCCTGGAGACGGTAAAAAGAAAGCCAAAACATTTGTCAAAATTACGTCCAAAATGTATACAAATCACACCTAAAAGAATGTTAGCTGTTACCTCCTGAAATAAGGCCACTCAAAAAAAAAGAAGCTGTTTCGCATCACCGCGCGCATCATAAAAATCATGATCTGAAGATTTTTTTTAAATTTTTTTTTAAAACATTTTTGATGAAAATTTATTTAATATGTTAAAATTGGAAAAATATTGGCAAACTTGGTATCAAACTAAAGCGTATGCTGTCAGTAATGCAGTCAGCTGGGAATAAAATGCATTATAACAACTTTTGCTGATCAATAAACTTTGAATCACTAAAATGTGAAAATTTGTCGCGAAAAATTCTGATTTCCCTATGTATTTCAGCTTCAAGTAAAAAAAAAAGTTAAAACAAAAAACGCCCTCGTCACATTTTTTACAGCTTGGTGATGAGAAACAATTTTCTTTTTGAGTGGCCTAAAGGCTAAACTGGGGACAAAACGATTATCCTCGATTCTTGACAAGAAGTTGAAACTCACGATAGGGATAGAAATAGACCTGAAAGATTGCAGGAAGTTGCCACATGAAACATGACTACTGATTTCTCACTCCAACTTTACTGAAACCTTAACCCTTTAAGGAAGGCATGACACTAAAACATGACGTTTGCATGCATCATGCCGAGCCTTCTGTCTCAATCCCGTAGCGTTTGGCATGATACCGGGGGGGGGGCACTCAAATTTTTTTTGATGCGGGTGTGCGGCTGACCCTTTGGCAACCCTTACCCTTGGTGAGGGGGATTTTGGGAAGAAGTGACCCTTGGTGAGGGGGATTTTGGTCAAAAGTAACCCTTGCTGAGGGGGATTCTGGACAAAAGTGCCTAGGTTTTAGCAATTTTCCCCGAGGAGTCGCCCTTGGTGTAAGAATTTTGGTCAAAAGTGATCCTTGTTGCGAAGAATTTTGGCAAAATGTGACCTTTTTGTGGGGATTTTGTGGAAATCTCCGAAAAGTGACCGTTGATGAGGGGGATTTTGGTGAAAAGCAGACCCTTGGTGAGGGGGATTTTGCTCAAAAAGTACCCTTCCCAGCCGCACACCTGTGTATACAAAATATACCAAGTGCCCCTCCCCCCGGGCATGATACTTGAATGCAGCACTGGCAAGTTGCTTGCCAGGGCTGCATGCCGACCAAGGACATGATGCATTAATGAATTATGCCGTCCTTAAAGGGTTAATATATATGACAAATATTGCCAATATAAGTGTGTATTTCATGTTATTGGTTCCGAAACTGCCCGCTTATTAAACAAGGGAACAATCAATCCCGATAGCAATGGAATACATATGAGACACATGTATAATGATACGGCAATATATTTCCAATTTTAAAGTTAACAATACATAATCTCAGAAGAAGTAACCATAATTTTCTCATTCTTTTCATTTTCACCTTCCCCCAGCCCCCAGCTAGTTGTTAAGTACTCGTTTCTAAATCGACCATTTCAATTAGCATTAGGCCTCTACATACATTTATTGCATAAATTTATTGGCTGCTTGGACACCCATATTGTTAAAACAAAATGGTTATCTTCATTTCAACCGTTACCCTCAATATAAATTCTTTTCATCTAAATATTTGCACAGATGTACAATACACGTTCCTAAGGCTTGATTTAGGGAGTGATACTTTTTTAACAACAGGGGGGGGGGGGTTCACGTGGAGCGCATAAGATTTTTTAACCCCCCTCCCCCAGTCAAAAGGTTGTAATTTTTTACCAGCCCCCCTACCCGTCAAAAAACCAGCGTGTGCGGACTCCCCCCCCCCCTCAAGAGGGGTCGAAATGTTTTACATCTCCCCCCCCCCCCCCCGGTTATAAGGAGTCAAAATGTCATAACCACCCTACTGTTGTTAAAAAAATAATCACTCTCTTATGAAGATAACTTTCTGTTTCAGTGGGCCAGTATCATTCTGGTGGTGGAACAAACAGTCACTACCGAAGAACGGAAACGACAACAAGTGAACTACTCCCAGCCGATGAACGACGGACGACGCGCTCTTGTCATCAGATGGCATCAAACGGTGAGTGCCATTCTCCTGGGGGCTCATTATCGATGCAATTCTCACAAGTCTGACAATGTCTTCCTGATCCTTTTACGTCAACTATCTGTCAATTTGTTGGGGGACAGATAACGTTGCCGAGTCAGGACCTAGGACAAGAATTGCGAATATATATTTTTTGAACCTTCCAAATAGGTAAATACTCTTGAATTAATCAGGAAATATGTATTTATCTTGATAGATTGGCCATTTTCAAGGTCAAACTTTGCCTTATTTTCCAAATTCAGCGATTTTTGAACTGACAATACGTGTGACATATCATAAAATGTTTTTACCTCGTGTCGTACGAAATGCCAATACCTCAAGTACTAGTAGTACATGTACTATCGCCCTAGACCCCTATGGACATGGCGACCTAGGCCTTTATGGGGCTTAGCGACATGAGGCATTTCAGACTATGTGAGGTACAAATGTATAGGTTCTCCGGAAAACTCCAGAGTCAAAATAACAAACTGTGAATCTAGTATATTGTATTATTACTCTATGTACTTGTACCCTGTACTAATCAAACTGGCTTTGACCCATTTCTCTGTGTTCCTATTGGACGAGAGGTGAGACTGTCAATAACTAATGCACTAAGATAACAAACTAGCAAACTACACAGGTAAACTGTACTGAAGTCATGACATGATTGATTGTTAGGTAGTTTAACGTCTGGAGGGCAAGTCTCCGACATGAGAATATGACAACTTATTTAATACTGGTATCATGATACGTTCAATTTCAGGAATTTAACAGAATAATTGCAAGTTGCTCCTCGCAATCAGGTGACATTGGTCAAGTAGAGCAATTTTCTGGGAACTTTTATCACTTGTGGTACGAGTGATTAGGCCAATCAAAAAATCACAGCGCGCATCATGAAAACCGTGACTTGGGTAAATTAACCCTTTCCCTGCTGGCCTTGAAAAACGTCATTTGGGACTTAACCACCGGCCCTATGCCATGGGAATATGCAACTTTGCAAGTATATGCTCCTTGGGATAGTGGCTAAGGAGTGAAATAAGTTGTATTGGAGACAGAATTTACATTTTTCCGACAAGGGGACGTAGTATTCATGTTAAATATTTTTGGATTGATTAAAAAATTCCTATTCTTTTTACCATAGCATGTGTTGTTAATTTAGTGATATTGCTGCCCTAGGGTAGCAATTTTGCTGCCCTAGGGCAGCAGCGGTTTTTCAAGGGTATTTTAGATGCTGCCCAGAGGCAGCAGCGGCCCTTAAAGGGTTAAAGGGATGTCAAATTAAAGCTTGTAAATACTGCCAGTGATGCAGTGAAATAGGAGGAACTCGAATTACAGTAGGGTTAGACCAAATAAGAAACCTGTAGTCCTTCTCTGTTTGTAGGAACTCGAATTACAATAAACTGTAGGATATCTTAAAGGAAAACGTTATCTAAACACTTGGATAGTGTAGCTGTATTCGAATCAAGCTTTTTCTATTTCTATTTCATTAATTTTGTTTAAAGACACATTCTTGGACAGGGCCAAAAAATAAAAGGTGTGTTTCAGGTTACATAGTCTGAAAATCTAGGTAGAGTAGGTCGTTATTTAAAAAAAAAATTCAGCGCAGACTCGCCGACAACGGCGTCGACTCGTGGACTAGCAAATCTCTGAAATAGCCCCAAAATTACTTGAAATATAAATATTTTTTCAAAATTGGATTAAAAGAGTTTTGCTAAGTAGGGTCGAGTAACCTGAAATACACCTTTTTCTTTGGCCCAGGACAGATCAGATACAGCCTACAGATTTACAGATTTATTAACATACATGGAGTTTACGATACAGTTGGTGCCATGAATAGATAAATGACAATAAATGTAGGTTGAGGCCATGCAAAATAAAGGATTTTAATAACCAATCACTGAAAAATATGACATGGGCATTATTTGCCCCAAAAAGTTTTTCTTTTTACCAATATAGACTTTTTGAAAACAAATTTCACAAATCTCAGTATAGTTAAGACTTTATTGATCAACGAAATAACGAAATTTTGGGAAATGTATGCTATTCCTATAACCTACTACATTACCGTCAATTCACCCTTTAATTTAATATTAAATAATTATGCCAACTTTGTTCATTTTGAACATATATTTCATTGAAAATATAAAAAAGGTTTTCACCAATTCACGATTTTTATTATGTGCACAGTGATGAGAAACAAGTACTACATTTTGAGTGCCCTAAATCAATAAGCGATTTTACAAAGAAATAATTGTAAAGCTGAGCAAACTTACTTTGTAACAATAGCAAATAGAGCTGAACAAACTTACAGCATTATAATAGCAAAGAGGGCTGAATACATTCATAATGTGATAATACATGTAGCAAAGCGGGCTGAGTACATTCATAATGTAATAATAGTAAAGAGAGCTGAACAAATTTACAATGTTATAATGGCAAAGAAGAAACTTACAATGTAATAATAGCAAAGAGGGCTGACCAAACTTTTAGGGCGACGGGGACGACGAGGACGAAGAGGAGGACGAGCCTAATCTCGCTATCCTAAAGAGGACTATTAAAGGTTTGGACAAAAAGCCTGAGAAAAAGAATGACTTCTCACAGACTTCACAATGAGCTGCTGCTTCTGAAACAGTGAAGGATCAGTCAATGCTAGAAGAAAGGTCACTTAAAGTCAATTATCAGCTTTGCAGATACCGCCCGCATCATAAAAAAGAGCCGCGTTGGTTCTTTTTTCAATATTTTTGAGGGAAAAAAGGACCAAAAATGGTAATTTTCAGAAAAGAAAATTTCAGAATACAAGTTGGAAAATGATCAATGTATAAGCTATTAATTAGGATAGAAACGAAATTAGAGGAGCATTTTAGTCCTTATTGCTACGTGCAGACCATCAATGTTGACAAACTAAAAAGGGCTTTGCACCCCCAGAAAAATAAGTTTAATAAAGAAGAGAAAACCCTCTTACCCTCACCCTTTTTTCTAAAAAAATGTCCGCAAAGCTGATAATCAACTTTAAGCAGTCAAATAGGACCCGTTAGGTTGTAACATCATTTTATAGGAATATTTAACACCTAAAATGGTTATTCATGTCTAAAGTTCTAGCTCGGGGGACACTCAACCATATCTTGGCATGTTTGTGCGGCTGGAGCTCAGGAAAGGGTGAGGGTGGCGTTTGTTTAAAGTTACCCTTGTTGAGGGGAATTTCTGTCAAAAGTGCACTTGTTTAATTAAACACATTTCCGTGAAGGATGGCCGTTGATTAGGGGAATTTCGGCCAAAAGGGATTCTTGCTGCAGCAAATTATTTTGGTAAAAACTCCAACTGGTGACCCTTGCTTAGAGAGATTCTATCCAAAACTGCCCCTGTATACAACATGATTATCATAGTATGTGTGGCCCCCGGGAGTTTCTGCTATAGGGCTCTGGAGGGATGAGCGCTGGTTACGGCGACACACAGTGATAAGAGCTGATGAGGCTGACACAAGCCTGTCCCCTATTTGTACCCATCGTGGTGTGTCTTATCAGTGATTTTACATTAGTACAACCATCCAGTTTTTAAATGGCAGACCCACTGCGTATGGCTCTAGACGTCTATACCATAGTCTTCTTAAGAGGCATTCACCCGTTAAGGGCCGCATAGTTTAGATGCAGTATGCCATATGTCATGATGCATGAATGCAACCCTGTTTTGAGTCTATTCCCAGGTCTGCATGTATGCATGCCTCATGTCAACCCTTTGGGAATTTATCAACCACATAAGGCCGGCATGGTGCTTGTCTGTAGCACTGTAAATTATCAACAGGCAAAACCTTGATTTACATTAGGTTCAGTCAAGAGATAATGTTCTTTAGAAAGGCAGAAGCATTAGCCTTGCAGGTACTTAGATGCATTATGCCATTTAACGTGTTGCATTAATAATGGTGAGCATCCCCGGAGAGCTACTCACCAGGGGTCCATTTATGTATCGATGACGATAAAGTTCCCCATAATGCAATAGAGTGCTGTAGGAGTTATAGGGCTATTATCTAAGCTATTGTCCCACTCAAAGCACGAGGCTGTTATTGTATGTCTTTCTATACATTACGGTTGTATACAGATAGGTTATCCGATAGGTAGAATGACATAGGGAATGAGGTACGTGTATTCTGATAGGCTATGTGATGGGTGGGATGTCCTGAGTAGGGGGTAGGGTTTAGGTATACATCATCAGTACCTATTTACGTATAGATTTCCTGGCATTGACTGATCGCGAACTGAGAAAGGGCTGTCTTACAACTTTGGATGGGAACGTGCATTGTGCATTGACTGTATAACCATTGATACACAGAGAAAAGAAAAAGCGTCAAAAGGGAGTCCAGGTTGCCTCCAGAATGACTGCACTCTTTAGATGAGCCCAGGTCGCCTATAAGGGAGCCTAGGTGGCTCTCTTATTGACCTAAGGGTGTCACCTGGGGGAGTTATATAGCTCTTTTGGCCATAGGACTCTCCCAGGTGACTCCCATAGGTCAGCCAGAGAGTCACCTTTGCTTTCTTAGGCGACCTGGGCTCCCCTAGAGAGGGGAGTCATTCTGGAGGCAACTTGGACTCCCTTTTGACGCTGTTTCTTCTCTCTGTGTATGGTTTATTTAAACTTAAGATGTTTAACTGTTTAGGGACCGCAAAGTGCTTTAATATGCCCTTTGCCCTTGTCTATCATGGTGGTATGAATACAACCCCGGCGAGTAACTCGTCACGTGTGATAGGAGTGTATCGACCCCGAAGGGTCGGACTGATACTTGAATGAAGCCCTGGCGAATCGACTTGCCTGTGCTGCATTCATGCATCATGTTGACAAAGGGCATAGCACATTAAAGCACTATCTAACCCTTAAAGAGTTAAACTCTAGGACTTTGTCAAGTTTGTGAATAAAGGACCAACATCTAATCATGCGGTATTCTCAACACTGTGATTTCCACTTGGAAAAGGGGCTCTCTGATGGAAAGCTAAACCAGTCTCCTTGGGAACAGAAGCCACGGGACCCAAGGACATTGGAGAAGGGAAACTCCTGAACCAAGGCCCTTGGAAAGGAACTGTATGCTATATGTTTCTATCCTCTAACATACCGGGACCTCTATGTAGATAAGAGTATCGATCACAATGCAATGGAAGTTAACCCTTTAAAGACCGCATAGTGCTTTAGTGCAGCATGTCCCTTTGTCATCATAATGCATAAGTGTAGCGCTGGTGAGAAGTCTCCCAAGTAGACTATCCAGGGCTCTATCCATGCAGCATGCCGACAAACGACTTAGCACATTAAAACTATGCGGCTATTAGATAGGGTTAAGCATTACAAATTTAGTGATGTGACACATACCGGTAATCTTTTTAACATTAATCAATTCCGAGAATCAATTTTGTTTCTAAACTCCTTGTCCTGTTATGTGAGAGGATACAATAAACCCTTTAAGGACCGCATGATACCTAAAGACATCAGGTTCATTCGCTGTCATGATGCATGAATGCAGTGCTGGCGAGTGACTGACCGTGCGGCATTCAGGCATCATGACGACACAGGGGATAGTGCATTAAAGCATTATTCTGTCCTCAAAGGATTAAATAAAACTGGCATGTTTACAGGTGTATGTGTAACTCCTAAGTAGTATAGTATGTATCGGAACGGGACTATAGTTAAGTACTGTTTATTACTCAATCGACATGCAGCCAATCAGAGGCCTCCATTTGGTCACGTGACCGGAAGTGACCTACTTAGGGGATTAGTGGTGACGTCACGTGACCTAGTTAGCCAATCAGAGGCCTCCATTTGGTCACGTGACCGGAAGTGACCTACTTAGGGGATTAGCGGTGCATTCTGGGTAACCCTGCAGCCAATCAGAGGCCTCCATTGGGTGACCGGAAGTGACCTACTTAGGGGATGGTGCATTCTGGGTAACCTACTGACCTACTTAGGGGACCGGAAGTGACGTCATATGACCTAATTTAGGATCACATGATCGGAAGTGACCTGATGAGTCACGTGACCGGAAGTGACGTCACACGACTTAATGGCCAACCGGAAGCGACCTGATTGATCACGTGACCGGAAGAAGAAGAAGTTTTTTTTTTGTTTAGGATCCCGTGACTGGAAGCGACGTCGTCACATGAGTGACGCTTTAAGAGACTGCGCGACTTACTAGTAAGAGAAGCCGTATGATAATAAAAACACAACAATATTTTCTTTTAATTTTTTTTTATTTATTTTTTTTTCAATCTTGATAAACACTCTATTTTTGAAAAGATGCACACGCTTATTTTTTTTTTTTTTTTTTTCATATCTCTAAAGGACTCGTTGTCACACCGTCAGAATGCACGCGACGCTAATAATACAAGTAGCGCACGCCGTCTTTCTCTATGGTGTAGGTGACCATTTTGTTTCGCACCACTTTGAAATTTCTATTTACAGCAATGAGAGTTTTTCGTTGGCGAAGAACATCCAAGAAGGCGTCTGGTTCCTGGGGGTTTTGTTTCTTCTGTACGCCTTTTGCACTCCATTTTTTGGATTTTCTTTCACCGGTGTCGCTGACTCGATCGTAGCAAATGTAAGTCTTAGGGTTGAGACTTAGGATCCCGTCACCTTCCCACTCCGCTTTCATGAGCCCCGAAGTTCTCAGATCGTGAAGGTACCGTCTCTCACAACATCCGCCGGGCGGCGCACACCATTCTCGCACTCTTTCCGTTTTTGTCTTCACGAAAAGCTCTAAGTGCTCGTCGCACACCGCTGTCGGAAGCCACTTTCGTTTCTCTCTGAAGTACGTCTCTCTCAGGCGAGGTTTCACTAGGTCATCCAACGTGGCACCGCTGAGAGCCATGTAAAGACTGTCGGTGTCCATTTGACAAAGGGCATAATCGCGCCGATCGACGAATCTATCCAAGAAGTCGTATGTGAACTCTAACATTTTCAACTTCGCGTACTGGTATACCATGAACCCTATCTGAATAGGGAGGTTGTTCTTGACCGTTTTCGGTTGTAGTTCGACTTCAAACAGATCGGAAGTCAACTCGGACGCCTTTTTGAAGCGCCACGAATTGGCCAATAGTTCGAACTTCCGACTGTCAGTGTATCTCACCGCCGTGTGTTTTTCTTTGTTGCAGATTGTTTTACCGTACGTAGCGTTTCCCATTAACTTGTAACAGTCTGACAGAATTTTCTCGTTCTCGTTCACGTCGCCACGTCTTCGCGCCGCCGTCACTTCGTCCGCGAAACCGGCAAAGGAGCGTTTAGGTAGGTATTCTACCACCAGCTGCACTTTGGTGACTATCAAACCGTGCTCTAAATACCACTTGAGAAGCGGCGTTCCCAAGAGAATATTTTTTCCGTGGTAACTCCCTATCAGACATCTCTGAGGCGTGTTCAACAGCTTTTCTTCCTGCGCAAAGTCTGACATGTGAGGGCCTATGTCCGATTTTGAAACGGTCGCGTTCTTGAAAACGGGGGTCATTTCTTCGAAGTACTCTCGTAGGTGAGGCGGCGTAGTGATGTCCACTTGAACTAAACCGAACATTTTCTCCTCTTTCACAGCGGAAAGGATGTCGCTCTCGCTCATCGCGTTTCGAGACACTTTCAAAGCGTCAACCTTCCAGCGTTGTTGGGAGGCCTTGACCCGCTCATCTCGACGCTTCATCTCTCGCCATTCGCACTCCCACACGACGACCAGCTTGTAACCTAACGCTTTCAAGTAAGCGCTTACTCTGGTCGTTCTGTCGCGTCTCTCCTCTCTCAGTGAAGCGCACTGATATCGGTGCGACGGTATGCACTCGTGAGCGTGGAACCAACACCCGTGAAACTGGAAAACCGTATTAGAGGCCGCGTGAAATCCGTCCACGCGAATTCTCCGACAGCCTACCGCCATCTCGCCGCCGTTCAGAGCGTGGCGCAGTTTCACGTCGCGGTCGTGCTCTACGAAGCGTAACCACTCCAAAGCGCTGTGAGAGTTTCTTTGCCTGATTTCGGGCTTGAACTCGGTCTCGGGCCGTCTCACCGCGTAATAGCCCGTGCAGTGCGCTTCGCTCATGCAGCGCAAGTACAGAGAGTTAGCGTCTAGTCCTAGGATGTGTTGGCACGGTCTCGCTTCTTCGCCGTACTTGTGCTCCCTTATCCGCGTGGTGCCCTTCTCGTGAAATCTATGGAAGATGATGGAAGGACCGCCGACTAGATTCTCTTTGATCAGAGCGTGGAGGACGGCGTCGAACTGGGGAAACGTTGTGAACGCGTCTTCTAGGTTTTGGAAGAGGAAGCGTAAAGTCAAACCGGCGAGAGAAACTCCGTCTTTCAACATGTCGATGCCGCGATCTTGGAAAAATTTAGCGTGATTTTTCAGAGCTTCTATGAAAGGTTTGACGTCTTTGTTGTTGTAGTGGATCAAGTAGTCTTCCATAGTTTGCATCTTCTCGTCGGACCAAACTTTCTGACATGCGGCGTAGTCGGATTCGGACATTTTGACGCCCGTCAGCTCGCTGTCGAAAGCCGATCTCGGCGGCAGCGTTCTGTTTGCCAGTTTCCTGGTAGACGTCATCCATTCGTAAGGAAAGTGACCTTTCTCTTCGTTCCTGGTGAAAGCTCGCAAATAGGTCGCGTAGTTGTAACCGGGTGCCAAATAGTTGACTACGTCCAAGAAAACCGTGTGCTGTGTGTAAACCGCCAAGTATTGATTGCTTCTCTTTATGACGCTGAATTCTTGGTTTCTTCGGTCTCCGGAGGCGAAGAACGAGTGAAGGCGTATTTTGATCAGGTTCAAGTCGTAACGCCCCGAGTTGAAGCCCACCACTGGAGCTTGACGGATGTATCTCAGAAGACGCTTCTTCAGTTGAACTAACGGGTGTCTGGTCTGAGCCGCAGCGAAGCCGCCTGGAGAAGGGGTGGTGAACGTCGCCTCCTCCAGCAGGAGAGCTTCACCTATCGCCGCATCTAACTTCGCTAACGTCGGTCGGTAAAGTTCTAGCACAGCTTCCCCGATCGCTTTGGCGTTCTCGTTTATGTGATTTAAAACTCGGTCCAACAAGGGGTCGGAATCTGCGTCGGACGCTCTGACGAAGCAGACGGGCCCCTCCCACCCCGGAAAGTCGGATGCGACGCTAGCCGACAAAGGGACGTGATCCCACAGCAGGGACACGTGCTCCGTCGACGGTTCTTTGCACGGTCTGAAGAAAGCCTCGAAATCGAAGGCGATCTTGTAAGGGTAGATTCCGGAATGTCCGTCGGGGGGAAAAATGGAGAAGTCTGCTAGCGCTTCGAAAATCGTTCTCGAATTTTGGTAGATGCCACCTACGTAGCGCAACTTGACTTGTCGGCAAGAGGAAAGCTGGTTCCTGTGTCTCTTCAGCAAGAACTCGGTGGTGAACGCCGCCTTACACTTGCAACATTCGTATATGCCCGCGTACGCGTTGAAGTCCGTGACGAGAGAGACGTGCAAACCGCCTTTCGCCGTCAGGTGTAGGTTGACTTTACCTCGGGCGGCCACAGTTCTGGAAGGCGGTCTGATCAGAGTAACGCGTCTTCTCAACTTCCGCCCCGGCACTTGACGCGACGCGGTGTAAACCGCTATTTGTACGTCAAACAAGTTCTCTAACGCGGGTAAGTCGCGGATGTTCAGACCCGGAAAGGATTCAGGTGTGGCAGCGGGACAGAACTGACGTAACAAATCTGAAGCGCGCTTGCTGGTGTTGTATAAGTGAAAGGAAATGCAGCGGAAGATGCAGAGGTTGTCCTTGTTGGGAAAATCTAACACGCCGCTTCTCTTTCCAACTCGACCGGCCTGAGTGATCCTACCGCCTATGGGGAATTCCCCCGGTCCCATGTAAACGCAGATGTTCAAATTGGTAGGAAAAAGAACGTGCCACTTGGTGTCAGCGTCGCAAAGTTTCCGTACCTCCTCGCAAGCGACGGTGTTTTGCATCTTTGAGAGGAGCTCTTCCAAAGTTTCTGAATTAGTTACAGTAGGGAGCGGTTGTATGAGAGTTGCGTTGTTCTGGGAGGCGTGGAAGTAGCGCAGTTTGCTCTTGTCTTCTCTGTGTTGTAACAGTAAGCCTACCGAGAAACCCACTTTGTATCTGAATCTTTGTGTCAAGTGAATGCGACGCATAGTATCTACAGCGTCACTCAACTCGCCGGTTGGTAGCCTGAAGTTTGTTACACTCACGCGAGTCCCGTGCATCCTGACGCCCGTTTGTATCGCAGGCCAATTCACCGTGAACGTTTCCTCCCCGTTCGGTACAGCACATATGCGCGGAGGGACGGTCACCCCGTCCAGAGATTCGCGTCGACAAGCGCTCTTTCGGCAATCCCCTTCGCCGCATAGAGGGCAAAACTTAGCTACTACTCTACAATTTTCTACGTGTCTCTCGTGGTTGTACGCTCTTTTAAACATTTTGAAACACTTTTCGCATACGTACTGTGTCATGTTTTTTTTCACTCGGTTACCAACTACTTAGCCGTCTAACTATCTATCTATCTATCTAGCCATCTATCAATCTGTCGTCTATGTAACTATCTTTCTGTCTGCTGTCTGTGTATCCGTCTGTCTGTCTGTCTGTCTCATACAGCGTACGTCAAACGCTGTGTGTGTGCGCGCGTGAGCGTTGAGCGTCTCTCATTCCGAATCTATGCCGAGATATTTCAGAATGATCTCTGTTTTGTCATCCAACTCTTTGAGCGCTCTGGCGGACAGCGTCACCCCCTGCTGTGTGGGTTTTTTGTCAGGACCTTCGTACTTGCGCACGTGGACGAGGTTCTTACCGCTGTAGTAGCTCACAGCTGCGTACACTTCGCCCGCCTCATCCAGCACTGCGAACCAGGGGGTGTGATTAGGTTTTCCTTGCGCGGCCGCTGTGTCGCGTATGCGCACCACTGCGCGGATATCGGCGATGCGTGCTATAAGCTCGCGCAGCGCGTCGGCCGTGAAGTGCACTCGCTTGCTTCTGGTCAGAGACGCCTCTTTCACCTGGCCGTCTTTTGTGTAGCGCGGCCTCCTAGACAGTCTAGCCACGTCCTCCCAGATCTCCAGCGTCAAAGCTCCGTCTAAGCAGAACTCTAACCCGAGTGTTTTCTCTGCTTCTTCTCGTCCATCTCCTTCTTTTTCTTGTATTTTTCTCTTCTTAGTGGGCCTTGTTGTTCTGGAACTCACCTTAGAACGTTTCACACCCGCAGGATGAGTAACACCATCAGCGTGAGCTGAATCAGCAGCAGAACCGATAGCAGGAGCAGCGTCAGCGCTGGTGGTATCGGAGGTCTCGTTGTTGGAACAGCGCAGCCACACGCCGTCCGTGCTGTGTGTAGCGGTAGAAGATGAAGCGCCGCCGCCGCCCTCGTAAGGTGGCGGTGAGGGCAGTCGCCACGGACCGGACGGGGGGGCGCTAGCAGTGGAGGAAGTGAGGTCGAAAGGTCGAAGAGGGAAGCCGAAAAACGTACCGCTCACCCCTTGCCCTTCGGGTTCTTCGTACGCCTCGTCGTCAGCGTCGTTCTCTGTCTCACCCTGTTGCTGCTCCTCCTCCTCCTCTTCTTCTCGGTTCAGGGGCTGAGTGTCCGAATAGCTGTAACTCTCAGCGCGAGCGGCGTCGAGGGCGTCCGTCGATGAAGTGGTGGAGGAGAGGGGCTGTGCAACGTGCGGCAGGTCATCAAAGTCATCAACAGTAGTGGGGAGGTAAAAACCCGGTTGCCAGTACTGCGCTGTGCCAGGAGCGTTGTCGTCAGTAGTAGTAGCAGTAGCAGCAGGTGCAGCAGAAGCAGCCGCAGCAGCAGCCGCAGCAGACGCAACAGTAGCAGGCGCAGCAGCAGCCTCAGCAGGCGCAGCCGTAGCAGGCGCAGCAGTAGCAGGCGCAGCAGCAGCAGCAGCAGCAGCAGCAGCGGCAGGCGGGACGGCGGTAGCAGCGGCAGCGCGCTTAGCAGCAACGTGTACCGTCGCGAGTGTAACAACGTCGCTAGCACGACGACTGCTACCAGTAGTACTACTAGTACTACTACCACTACTACTACTACTGCTACTACTAGTGCTACTGCTACTACTACTACTACTACTGCCGCGAGCGCTCGCTACAGCAGGAGGGTGATAAGACCAACCGGCTGCGGCGGTAGTCTCATGTTCAGTAGCAAGAGCAGGCACTGACGCTAAACGAACGCTGTTCCGCGTAGTCTTCTTGTTCTTGAACGCCGCTAGCTGTTGTCTTTTGCTCATGGTGGTGACTGTAGAGAGCAGCAAAAAAGAATGAGTGAGTGAATGGAGGTTTCCAAGCCCCTTATATACGCCTTCTCGCTTCTAGAGCTAAGCTACTTACCGACCCTGTTCAGCTGCCGCCGGCTGGCCGGCGGCCATTCACAAAGAGAAACAAAAAGACATAAAGCATGACGTTTTCAGCTGGATCCCTTTCCCCCCCCCTCTTTTGAGAGATCGACTGTGATGATGAGCTAAGCCGCTTACCACCCTGTTCAGCAATTCAACGCGCATTAGCTGTATAAAGGGTTAAGCGGTTGCTGCCTGCCGTCGACTGACCGGCGGCGGCCATTCACAAAGACATAAGGTATGACGTTTTCAGCTGGATCCCTTTTTGAGGGATCCACTGTGGTGAGCTAAGCCGCTTACCACCCTGTTCAGCCATTCAGCGCGCGTTAGCTGTATAAAGGATTAACGGTAACGGTGATGAGCTTACAGTGTGTATACAAAAAAAAACTACAGGAGGCGTGTGGCGTGAAGCAGGACCCCCCTAAGACGAACGTGTCTGTCTGTGAGTAGAGGCGTGTGCATGTGGTGAGCGACTTAAGTGTAAGACAAAAATCGCCACCTCCTGCCGTGGTGAGTAGACCGGGCCGGCCAGGCGGGCGGGCGGCCGGCTAGTTCAATAGGGAGGGGTGACAGCTGCCTAAGGCTGTGCATGAAAAAAAATCCGATTTTCACCTGACCTCTGACGTTTGTTACAATGAATGTCAGAGGGAGGGAGACGTCCTCGGGTAGGGGGTAGGAGGTATTAAGGCTATGAGTGAGGAAAAAACACCGTTTTCAGCTGGTCTCCACGGATAGCGATGCCACACCCCCTCGTCATCTAAGCTCTTAAGGAGCGGAGCGGCTGAAAAAGCGTCATGCGGACAGGGCGCTAGACAGCTGGAGCGCTGTTGGAAATGGGATTAAACTCCCTCTGTATAAAAAGCTCTCATTTCTGTTGGAAAAAAAACATATCGCCTCTGACCCCAGTAACGGCTACTACCACCACCACCGCCACCACCACCACCGCCGCCACCGCCGCCGCCGCCGCCACCGCCGCTGCCGCCGCCGCCAAGACGAGACGAGATGGCTCAAGCTATTCCACTTTCAAGCTCGCCTTCACCGCCCGGTGCGCCTGAAAAAAAGTTAATGCGGCTTGACGACGTGAGACGCGGCGCGAGGCAGACCGATGATGGGGAGACCCGACAGGTAGGACAGCGGCGGTTAGCCTATAGCGACGCCTTGCTTCGTCAACTAGGTAAAGAGTTGAGCGGCTGTTGGAGAGAGTTGGGCAGTAGCTTAAAAGTCAGCGCCGCCCGTATGGATGCTCTAGTAGAGCGCAGTGTCAAGACACCGGAGGAGCTGTGTACGGCGATGTTCCGAGTGTGGTGGGGTGAAACCCCGCATCGTCATAGATGGGGCGAGCTCGGTCGCGTCTTCACCCGCATTAGACGCATGGAACTGTTGGCTCAGTGGATGGCCCTTCTCCACAGACAGGGGTTGGATTTCGAAAACCCCGACTCGCGCGCGATGCATAAGCACTTGGGCACCCTCGGCAGACGTCTGGGTAGCAGGTGGAAAGAGGTGGGGGACCATTTAAAATTGTCGCCTGAGAGGTTAGATAAGATCGCTGAAGAATGCGAATACGGAGGAAGTCCCGCTGAGTGGGCCTTCCGAGTGTTGAAAATGTGGCAAGATGAAGCTGACGGCGCCGGCGGTACGCCTTTTGAAATCCTTCGAGTGTTGACTGAGGACATGGGAAAGTTTGGCCTCGGCATCGCGATATTACTTGACTTTATCAAGCAAGAAACAACGAGAACGACGGACATGTGAATTGTTGTGTTTTATTTTCATACGTCTTCTTTATTAGTAAGTAAAAAAAAAAAAAAAAAAAAAAAAAAAAAAAAAAAAAATATCATAACAATTAAGACGCGCGATCTCTTAAAGTGTCACTTCCTCCAGTCGCAGCTGATCGCCTCATCGCAGCACGTGATAAACAAAAAAAAAACACGAAGAGACACGCTTCTTCCTCTCGAGAGGAAGAAGCGTGTCTCTCGATTGAAAATCTTTTTCTTTCTTAAAAGAGACAAACACGCCCCTTAGAGTGCCCCCCCCTAGAGTGCCCCCCTCCCCCCCTCCCCCCCCACCACTCGCCCCATGCATCCTAAAAGCGCCCCCCTCCCCATGCATGTTAAAAGGGCCCCCCTCCCCCCCTCCCCTCCCCTCCTTCCCCTCCTTCCCCCTTATACACTCTAAAGAACGCTTCTAACTAGTTCAATAAGTCACTTCCAGTCGCTCGTAAAACAATAAAAAATGAAAAAAAACTTATATCGTGGTGTTTTTTATTAGTTTACCGAAAAAAAATAAGAGACTCGCCTCCTCCTCCAAAAAAAAAGATATCACATTTTAAAGCCCGTGACCCCTTAAAGACGCTCATCTCTTCATTAAGTCGCGTGACGTCACTTCTTCTTCTTCTTCTTCTTCTTCTTCTTCCGGTCACGTGATCAATCAGGTCACTTCCGGTCACGTGATCCTCAATGAGGTCACTTCCGGTTGGCCATTAGGTCATGTGACGTCACTTCCAGTCCCCTAAGTAGGTCAGTAGGTTACCCAGAATGCACCATCCCCTAAGTAGGTCACTTCCGGTCACCCAATGGAGGCCTCTGATTGGCTGCAGGGTTACCCAGAATGCACCGCTAATCCCCTAAGTAGGTCACTTCCGGTCACGTGACCAAATGGAGGCCTCTGATTGGCTAACTAGGTCACGTGACGTCACCACTAATCCCCTAAGTAGGTCACTTCCGGTCACGTGACCAAATGGAGGCCTCTGATTGGCTGCATGTCGATTGAGTAATAAACAGTACTTAACTATAGTCCCGTTCCGATACATACTATACTACTCTCCTATATGCATCATGATGCAAACTCCCATGTGCATCATGGTATAAACTCCCATGTGCATCATAGTACTACAAACTCCCATCTGCATCATGGTAAAGCTCCAATGTACATCATGGTACAAACTCTCATGTGCATCATAGTACAAACTCCCCAGTTTATCATAGTACAAATTCCCATGTGCATCTTCATACAGACCCCTATGTGTATCATGATAGACATGATAGGCGAACAAAAAAGACATAACAGTATAACAATGAATGGGTTCATTATAATCAGCCAAAACCCCCACAAAAACGGTCAGAGAGAGGAGTTGCATCAATTCAATTCACGTGTGATCATGTTCAGAGGGTCAGTGTATATAGAGGAGGTTCAGATGACTTTGTGTGTCTCCATAAGCCATACATGTGCATTGTATTTCTAGTGAATGTATCAATATGATGTTACCACCGGAAATTGATGGCTCCTTACAGGTCCTTGTGCAGTAACACAGTATACAACTTATATCTCATTTTTCAGATCATGTTTATACATAGCATCATTTTTCAGAGTATGCATCCATTTTATCCTCCTGTAGCAATGGTAAAGGCCATGCTGTGTAGGCAGCCATCTTGTCCCCCATAGCACTGTACAATGTCATGGTTGGTAGGAACCCTTTACCACTGTAATGGGTCATGGTTGGTAGGCAGCCATCTTGTATCCCTATATATATAGCACTATCACAGGTCATGAATTATAGGCAGCCATCCTTTCTCGCTATATATATCAGCCATCTTTTTCCCCTACATTACTGTAACAGGTCTTGTTGTGTAGGCAGCCATCTTGTCCCCCTATAACTCTTTGACAGGTCATGAATTATAGGCAGCCATCCTGTTTCGCTATATATCAGCCACATTTTCCCCCTACATCACTGCAACAGGTCATGGTTGTAGGCAGCCATCTTGTCCCCCTATAGCACTGCACCAGGTCATAGCTGGTAGGCAGCCATCTTGTCCCCCTATAGCACTGTGACAGGTCATGGTTTGTAGGCAGCTATCTTGTCCCCCTATTTCCCTGTAGCAGGTCATGGTTGGCAGACAACCATATTATCCCCTAGCACTGTAACAGTGGAAAGAATATAAGAAATTGGGTTTTGGGGCATAGCTCCCGATATATACAATGCTATTAACAACTAGACAACACAACATAGCTTAAGATCATGTGAGCGATGCACTTTAAGACGCCTTAGGGTATAATGCTTAGAAGCCTTAGGGCATCATGCTTAGAAGCATTAGGGCATCATGCTATCCTTAACCCTTTTAACCCTGCGGCATAGTGCAGGATGTCACTATGCTTGTCCTGATGCATAAATACAACACTGGCAAGTAACCAGTGCTGCATAATTATTAACCAGTTTCCCTATGGGGAAAACTGGTTAACCAGTTTCCCTATGGGGAAAACTGGTTAACCAGTTTCCCTATGGGGAAAACTGGTTATATTTAGGTGCTACGGCCCATTGACTTTGCCTTAGCCGTACCCTCCATTCACTTTGCATTGGGCAGTGATCAAGGGGCCAACTGTGCATCAGCTCTATACCCGGTGGTTCCTTAGTCAGGCCTCTTCAGCCCTAGCCCTATGTTGAGTGGCCCTTAGCTCCTCGTCCTCCAGTCGTACCTGTGTGCGGATTCCTGCCCCATTGCCCTCAGTGTTAAACTTTAGGTCCCAGCCCCCTACCTGCAATAGTTATATGCTTAATTGCTGTTGATAATTATGGCCAGACCCCCCCCCCCCTCTACACAGCCTACTGCGTGCCGCCCACCCCCATGTGTTAGTAGTGGGCCGGGTCCGGGGCCGGGTATTGGCGCTGGTAGCAAAGGGTCTGTCCCCGACCTATACACAGCCTACTGCGTGCCCCCCTCCCCCATGTGTTAGTAGTGAACGGGTATTGGCGCTGGTAGCAGAGTGTCTGTCCCCGCAATATACACAGCCTACTGCGTGCCGCCCACCCCCATGTGTTAGTAGTGGGCCGGGTATTGGCGCTGGTAGCAAAGGGTCTGTCCCCGACCTATACACAGCCGACTGCGTGCCGCCCACCCCCATGTTTTAGTAGTGAACGGGTATTGGCGCTGGTAGCAGAGTGTCTGTCCCCGCAATACAGGGGCGGATCCTTTTGGAAAAAAATTTAAACTTTTTTAATGATAATTTGATCTGCCGTGAGTCGCGGCGCGTCACTTTTCGGTACTTTGGTGTTTGGTGGACCCCCCCCTTTTCAAATTCCTGGGTCCGCCCCTGTCAATATACACAGCCTACTGCGTGCCGCCCACCCCCTTGTGTTAGTAGTGGGCCAGGTATTGGCGCTGATAGCAGAGGGTCTGTTCTCCCTTTATCCCGCTCTCCCTTTATCCCGTTCTCCCTTTATCCCGATCTCCCTTTATCCCGTTCGCCCTTTATCCCGTTCTCCCTTTATCCCGTTCTCCCGTTCTCCCTTTATCCTGTTTTCCCTTTATCCCGCTCTCCCTTTATCCCGCTCTCCCTTTATCCCGTTCTCCCTTTATCCCGTTCGCCCTTTATTCCGTCCTCCCTTTATCCCGTTCTCCCTTTATCCCGTTCTCCGTTTCTCCCGTTCTCCCTTTATCCCGTTCTCCCTTTATCCCGTTCTCCCGTTTATCCCGTTCTCCCGTTTATCCCATTCTCTGTTTATCCCGTTCTCCCTTTATCCCGTTCTCCCTTTATCCCATTCTCCCTTTATCCCGTTCTCCCTTTATCCCGTTCTCCCTTTATCCCCCCCACCCCGTACTGAGCCGGGTATTGGCGCTGGTAGCAGAGGGTCTGTTCCTGCCCTATAGCTGTAGTACCCATTTATCCCCATTCATCCCCTTCCGTTTATCCCCTTCTGTTTATCCTTCCGTTTATCCTTCCGTTTATCCCCTTCCGTTCATCCCCTTCCGTTTATCCCCTTCTCCTTTTATCCCCTTCTCCCGTTCTCCCTTTATCCCGTTCTTCCTTTATCCCGTTCTCCCTTTATCCCGCTCTCCCTTTATCCCGTTCTCCCTTTAACCCGTTCGCCCTTTATCCTGTTCTCCCTTTATCCCGTTCTCCCTTTATCCCGCTCTCCCTTTATCCCGCTCTCCCTTTATCCGGCTCTCCCTTTATCCCGCTCTCCCTTTATCCCGCTCTCCCTTTATCCCGCTCTCCCTTTATCCCGTTCTCCCTTTATCCCATTCGCCCTTTATCCCGTTCTCCCTTTATTCCGTCCTCCCTTTATCCCGTCCTCCCTTTATCCCGTTCTCCGTTTCTCCCGTTCTCCCGTTTATCCGGTTCTCCGTTTATCCCGTTCTCCGTTTATCCCGTTCTCCCGTTTATCCCGTTCTCCGTTTATCCCGTTCTCCCTTTATCCCATTCTCCCTTTATCCCGTTCTCCCTTTATTCCGTTCTCCCATTCTCCATTGATCCCATTCTCCGGTTCTCCCTTTCTCCGTTTATCCCGTTCTCCCTTTATCCCGTTGTCCCTTTATCCCGTTCTCCCTTTATCCCGTTCTCCCTTTATCCCGTTCTCCCTTTATCCCGTTCTCCCTTTATCCCGTTCTCCCTTTATCCCGTTCTCCCTTTATCCCGTCCTCCCTTTATCCCGTCCTCCCCTTATCCCGTTCTCCCTTTATCCCGTTCTCCGTTTCTCCCATTCTCCGTTTTTCCCGTTCTCAGTTTATCCCGTTCTCCGTTTATCCCGTTCTCCGTTCACCCGTTCTCCCGTTTATCCCGTTCTCCGTTTATCCCGTTCTCTGTTTATCCCGTTCTCCGTTTATCCCGTTCTCTGTTTCTCCTGTTCTCCCTTTATCCCGTTCTCCCTTTATCCCGTTCTCTGTTTCTCCTGTTCTCCCTTTATCCCGTTCTCCCTTTATCCCGTTCTCCCGTTCTCCATTGATCCTGTTCTCCCTTTATCCCGTTCTCCCTTTGTCCCGTTCTCCCTTTATCCCGTTCTCCCTTTATCCCGTTCTCCCTTTATTCCGTTCTCCCATTCTCCATTGATCCCATTCTCCGGTTCTCCCTTTCTCCGTTTATCCCGTTCTCCCTTTATCCCGTTGTCCCTTTATCCCGTTCTCCCTTTATCCCGTTCTCCCTTTATCCCGTTGTCCCTTTATCCCGTTCTCCCTTTATCCCGTCCTCCCTTTATCCCGTTCTCCCTTTATCCCATTCTCCGTTTTTCCCCTTCTCCGTTTTTCCCGTTCTCCGTTTATCCCGTTCTCCGTTTATCCCGTTCTCCGTTTATCCCGTTCTCCCGTTTATCCCGTTCTCCGTTTATCCCGTTCTCCGTTTATCCCGTTCTCCGTTTATCCCGTTCTCCGTTTATCCCGTTCTCCGTTTATCCCGTTCTCTGTTTCTCCTGTTCTCCCTTTATCCCGTTCTCCCTTTATCCCGTTCTCTGTTTCTCCTGTTCTCCCTTTATCCCGTTCTCCCTTTATCCCGTTCTCCCGTTCTCCATTGATCCCGTTCTCCCTTTATCCCGTTCTCCCTTTATCCCGTTCTCCCTTTATCCCGTTCTCCCTTTATCCCGTTCTCCCTTTATCCCGTTCTCCCTTTATCCCGTTCTTCCTTAATCTCCTTATGTAACTGGTTTTGCAGCATTGCTGCATCTTTCTCAACCCTAGCATCCTCGTAAGCATCTTGCTGACCCTACTGAGTTGATACACTCCCAAACAGTCAGCCTGATGATTAAATGCGCGTTACATGTCGTGACTGTACTCATTATGCATTAAAGCATTGTGTGGCCTTTAGAGGGTTAACGGTTTATATCAGCACTCCCACCCCACTATGTATAGCGCCCAGTAGGGAATGGGACATGTTAGGGCATATTTCTGTAGCAGTTAACCTGGTGAAGATTTCCCATTTGCATCCTATTGCCCCATGCCATGTCTCTACCCTCCCCCACCAGCTCCACCCCCTCCCTCCTCCCGCCCACTCTTTTCCATTCTGTCTTAAGGACTGCTCATTTTTTTATAGCAGGAGAGGGGTGATGGATTTGGGTGGGAGTAAAAACGAGTGAGGTAAAGTGATTTCACTATCTGTTGGAAGGGTTGGCAAAGAATTTCACCAGTTTTTTTAGCGAAAGGCCTGCATGTCAGCATCCTTCAAAAGCAAGTACGCTCCCCATACTTAGATGCACCAGGTGGAGGGGGAGGGGGGGGGGGAGGGGAGCGTGCACTATTCTAGGGCGGAGATTAAGCGGTTGTAATTTTACCAACCCCTGGTTCATCCCTCCCTCCTTCCCTCCTTCCCTCCCTCCCTCCCTCCCTCCCTCCCTCCCTCCCTCCCTCCCTCCCTCCCTCCCTCCCTCCCTCCCTCCCTCCCTCCCTTCCTCCCTCCTTCCCTGATCCCTTTCCCCTGCCCCAACACCCCCCTCCCCTTTCCCCCGTCCCCGCCCCTCCCTTTGGACATCAAAGGGTGAGAGCAACACGCCCTGTAACACCGCCTCCTGATATATATATATATATATATATATATATATATATATATATATATATATATATATATATATATATATATATATATATATATGCTTTCTGTGCTCTGTTGTTACTGCATGCATGTATTGTATCAATGTGTCTTTAGCTCTGCCATTGTTGTGTTCTTATCTAGGTTAGTGCCTTATCAGACCTATTCGTATACCCCTTGATACACATGGTGGCTGGTGTAGTTGGCCAATTATGCTTTTTTCCATTAGAAAACATTATACAAACTATAACTTCTCTCTAGCTGCTGTCTTCTTTCACCATTGCCCCTGCATCCTACTGTATTCCCTGGGCAAATCTATTTGTCTATATATATATACATATGAACAGCCGTGCCTTTGCCCCTACCTCTGCCCCCTTAGAGTGTTTGAGCCCCAGCCTTTTCCTCAAAGAAAGACAAGAAGACAGTGCCACTTTTGTAGTGACCACATTCAGACTAGGAGATTAAATGAAATTCACAAAATTGCAAATTGCAACTGGGACATACTTTGTAAATCTTGCAGCATGAGGCCAAGTGGCTTCAACATGTCACACCGGCGCCCCGATAGCCTAAGAAGTCTACTGGTGAAAGAAGGTGGACCTCACTTGTTCATACTCCTTAGTATGCACAGCATGTACATTGGTTGTACATGTATACGAGCAGCTACGTCTTCTCCATTAGAAAGAAAAGCTGAAAAGTAACGAAGTCACATAGATCCAGTACCCCTTGCTGCTGTTGTTTTCTTCCACCATTGCCAGTGGATCTTTCTGTATTCCCTGAGCAAATCTGCTTGTATATATACATATATATGAGCAACCATGCCCCTACCTCTGCCTCCCCTCGGTCTTTGTATCATTATTCAAAACACTGTTGATTATCTTCAAATATCACTGTCTGTCTTCTTCAAATATACCCTCTTCCATCCCCATCTCTGTCTCTCCATCTAGCTGCCTGTGTCTCTTAAGCATGTATACGGGTATGGTCCTGTTATGGTGGAGTCCTTTTTGTTTACTTCTCATTTTTATGAGTTTTTGCCGATTCTTCCCTAATTGCCTCAGTTCTTGCTGTTTATTTAGTCTTTTTATCTTCCCTGTCTCTTAATTGTTATTCAAACCTTTTTCTTTTAATAACTCCTACCTTTTAACAACTTTTTGACATTTTGTTATTGTGTCCTCTCTAATTTCATTTCTGGCAGTCTTCCTATAGTCCTTGACAAGTTGAGTGTGTTTGTCTTGCTGGCTGTGTGTTGGTGCCGTGACCCCTGTTACCGTCCGCTTCAGTAATGTCCTTGACAATGTCCTTGGTCCTACAGACCGCCCTTGTGGTGCCGCTTTGCTGACATTCTGGGGCAGAGGGAGTGATCTGAAGGCCTCTCTGTGGTGGGGTTCAGAACTCTAGTGGGGGCTGAGGCGTCAATCTCCTAGCAGATTCTCGGTTTGGTCTCAAATCAAACTGCATAGATAAGCATGTATTATCCACCGGTCGTTGTCTTGTGGTGGACAAAGATAGTCGTAAATGTACAGAGAGGTACTAATTGACCATAAAAGGTGTCACCATTTTCTCCTCTCGTGACAGAATACACGCGATACAATAGTGGAAGGGATCTGCTCCCCTGAGTCTCTCTGCTTCCTATTAACCCTTTAAGGACCGCATGGTGCCTTATTGTAGGTGTACCCTTTAGTCGACTTGATGCATGTCGGGTTGGCATAAAGCACCAGTGCTGTTACTCCCCCTGCAAACAAAATCTCAAGCGGAACTCGTGCCATTATTGAGTCACGACTATAGTGACTAGAATTTGAGAATGCTTCTGGAACGTTTTCTGGACATATTCTTGTTTCATCATCCCTGACATTTTAATTTTATTTTGAATTGAGTGAAATTCAGGAAATTCAAAACGTTTCCTGGACGTTTTCTTGAACGAGTGAAACTCGGGAAAACCATGTCATCATTCTACTTGTGGAATTTATTGTTGTTTGCATGCGTCAAACTTGCGGAAATATCTTGTGTATACAGCTTGTGTGGTTCCTGAGAAATACACAAGATACTTGTGTCATTCTTGACTTCTGTTTGGAGGATCACAATACTGTATTAGCTCACATTATGGCAGCTCAAATACTTCCTCTTCCCATGCTTGGACAATTGATGAACAAGAAAACGATTTTCTAAGCTTCAAAGTCTTTCTTCTTCTTGAAAAGATGGTGCTATTCACTTCTGTTCATGGATTTTTCCAGGATTTGAAAAAAAATTATATAATTATTTTACCAGAATAGGTAAAACTATCCCTATTATCTCTAGGAGTCTTTTCTCATCCATTGAGTACCCCCCCCCCTTCCGCTACCCCGTCTTGCCTGTTGAATAATTAGCCTCAAGAAAGCGTCCATACTGGTGCAGTGGTGTATCGATATTTATTTCCCATATATTTCCTATAGAGTACATGGCCCAGGATCAAAGTTCCCCCCACTCCCACTATGAGGGACTTTGGCACACACACATAAACATAGACAAGGTTCGATGCAGTGACTGCCATTTGCACCCTTTTTTAAGTGGAGTAGCCAACTGTAATAGCCCACAGTTATCTATTCCAGTAATCTCCTGTATTCATTTCATGTAAGTATTAATAACATTTCTCTTGATGTCGCAGACTGTGAAGTACTGCTGTGTGTGAGGGGGGTAATGTCACAGGGTGTAAAATAAGGGATTGTCAATGCCTTGTAGCCGTATTGATGCTATGGTTAGGGGGTCGAGGAGTTTTTCTAAGCCGAACAAATGTTAACCAACCCCATGGGCATGGCCATTTTGATGACGTCACAGGGCGGTAAAGTACGGACGCTGGACGCTTTCATTGTTTAAATCAGTGTCAGCAAAGGCTGGCGACTCAACTCGTGAAGAACAATGGAAGGGGAACCCACAGAGTTGGACTTTTGTTTTTCTTTCTTGTGATGTTAAATGAGGGAAGTTCAAAGAAGTGAAGGAGACTTATCCAGCCATATATGTGATGCGGCCACATTGTCTTCATTAGAGGTGTTGAATACAAGATGTCTACCACTTAATTCTTTAAGGACGGCATAATGCAATCATGTATCATACCCTTGGTTGCCATGATGCAATCATGCAGCCCTGGCGAGCAACTCGCCAGAGCTGCATTCAAGCATCATGCCGACCCTATGGGGTAAAGACACTCCCGCAGGGTCGGCATGATGCAGCAATGCAGCACAAGCGAGTTACTCACCGGGGCTGCATTGATGCATCATGACAACACATGTCATCTTTTAGCCACATCCTTCCGTAAAGGGTTAAGTAATTCTTGTATCAACAAAAGAAAGGTCCATGATAGTGATGGAGAGTGTGGTTTCTGTATGCAGGAAGAAGAAGGTGGAGATGACGACGATGATGATGACTAAACAACGAGGTGAACACGCACCCCGCGTCAACCGTCAACGGTCAATCCGTCCACTCCCCACCGCAGGGGCTGGTCCAGGCCCCCATCCCCTTAACACAGTCCCATTGAAGGGATCAGCAGAAAAAAAAACAGCAAAAAAATCAACAATAGTTATGGATGTAATTCAAAATTGAATTAAAGAAATATTAATTAAGAAACAGTATTACATTTTTTAAATGGCAGAAACAAGCATTCATTCAGCTACTTGAACTTTGAGATCTTTTATAATGTAACTATCTGATACAAAATTTCTTAAAACCACTCCCCCCACCCCCGCCCGCTCTCCTGGACCTACCCCTGTATAGATGTATATATACCGGTATAGCAATGTCAGCATTCACTCAGTGTAGGCAGCCATCTTGTCCCCCTATAGCACTGTAACATAACACTGAGTGTAGGTAGCCATGTTGTACCCCTGTTCACATGGCGTAGGTTGCCATTTTGTCCCCCAGAGACTGCTGGTTCCGGCACACATTCCCCATACAGCAACCAGCGAAAATGCCACTGTATTTTAGTTCCCCACACTGCCACTATGGCCATAATGGTGCTTTAGTCAATCACTTAGCCCCTATAGCTCAATCCACAAGCAGAAAGCCCGCATTGCAGTGTATAGATAATAAATAACTCTCTACACACGTTGGTTCTAATGGCACCCACGCGTAGCCATTTTGTTCATTAGAATAATAATTCAATAGTATGCAAACGTAGAACTAATCATTTCCCCATTCCAGCCTTAACTTTCAGTTTCCTCACGATGATTATTGTATTCCATGTTTTGTGGCCACTATTCATCATTATTTCCCGTCCACATACATGTGTATTCAGTTGTGTATCAAATGACCTATTTGTTGTAAGACAGAGTATCCTGTTCGATTGCAAAGTTGTACTGTGTTTCAAGCCTGCATTACACTGAAGTAGAAGATCTGTATTGATTTCAGTGATATGTCAGGTCTGCTACTAGATAAATTTCATGAATGTTGATTTTCAGCAGTTTTCATATAAATGTAGCCCCTTTCATGTGGTACAACTGATAGAATAACACTTCAAGGACAGCATAGTGATTCAGTGCTCTTGCCATGATGATGCATACATGCAGCCCCAGAAATGAGAGTAACTTACCATTGCTGCATTCATCATGTATCATGCCAATCCTATGGGCCTGATACAGTCCCAAAGAGGCAGCATGATGCACCAATGCAGTATCTGACTGCTCACTTCTGCATTGATACATCATAATGTACAAGAAGCATTGAAGGCTACCCTTAGAGGGTTATCAAAAGTTCCAGAAAGCTTCATGACAAATCCCTCTCCCAGACTGCCATACTGATATCATACTGCCCAGCCACATTTAAGTGTGCCTTTCATTGACGATGAATCAGTATCATTGCATGAACCAGCCAATTTAAACAACTTCAAGTGAAATTAAAGATGAATAATGGCCCTCTCTTAGCAGCTTTAAGCAACTTTAAACAATTTTAACCTGAAGGGAAATTAGTGTTGCTTCAAGCTGCTGGAAGGAGGCATTAATCAACTTGAAGTTGCTTAAATCAGATGTTTCATGCTGTGTAACACTTTAAGGGCCACATAATGCTGTAATGAACAAGCCCCTTTTATCATCATGAATGCAGCCCTGGAGAGTTTACTCGACAGACCTGCATTCATGTATGCATCATGCTGACCCCTTGGGAGTGTATCACACCATAGGGTCAGCATGATTCAATCGCATGCAGCATTGGCGAGTTACTCGCCAATTCCGCATTGATGCATAATGGTGACAAAGGGCATACCCAGTGGGCACAAATTTCAATTCAACATTGAATCAACGTTGAATCAATGTTGAATCACCATTGACAACCAGTTTTCAAGGTTGATTCAATGTTCTGCGCCACCTGGGTAGCGCATTACAGCATAATATGGCCCCTAAAGGGTTAATCGTAGTAAGAGGGACTTTACTTTCATTTACCGTCCATGACATTTCATACCGGATGGATTTCTGGAAGTTCACGCTAACCATATGGTTATTATCTAGAGGTTAAAAGAAATCACTTACGCCAATTCACATTTTCACCATCACATTGTGTCAGTAATTCTCACAGGACGTAGCATAGTTTGCAATGTTTGTTCAATTTCCTGGTTCACATGATTGACAATGATTTATAATATAAATAGGCAGATTTACTCATGACATGAATATCAATTTACCTTTATGGTTATGAAACAATGAACCGTGACAGTTTTAAGATTCTATCCTGAAACTTCATCAAATCAAATTTAAACGTAATCCTATATACACGATTTCATTGTACAGACAAAATAAAGTTTTCGTTTTTCAAAATGAAATTCAGGATATTAAAGCTAAAGTTAATGTTTATGTGTACATCATGAGCACGTCTTAAGCTCTCAAGATCATCAAACTCTCCAAACGTCTTAAGCATTCGATATTTCCGTTATAAACCTGTGTAATATCGTATTGCCTTTTTCTATCTCAATAATTCAGATGGACCAATGTGTTTTAAGAGATGAAATAACATTATCTTGGTATTCTTTTTATGTAGAACAACGACGGCTGAACCTCCCTCTTCCGATGCCAGGTGGAGAGTCCTTTTAATGGATATTTCTGTTTCTTACCTTCAAAGCATTTTTCAGCATATTATTATATTTCACTCCTGGAAATGAAGTAATAGATCCTTTATCAGATAAGTATTAAGGCTGGGTCTCATGAGATTGATACAAGTCTTTTACCAGGTGACGTCTTTGACCATAAAGCTTTATCATCAATGAAAGGGGGCCCCCTTTTCATCGATGATAAAGCTTGCCAGTCAAAGACGTCACCTGGTCAAAGACGTCACCCAGTCAAAGACGTCACCCGGTCAAAGACTATCAATGTTCATATATCTCATGAGACACAGCCTTAAACAGTTATTATAAGGCTTTAATGCCCTAGAAAATTTACTTGCTAGTGTTGCATTCAAGCATTATGAAAAGCCTATGGGATTGATATACTCCCAAAGAGTTGACAGAATTCCCTGAAAAAAACCCACTAAATTAAATCTAGCTTTAGGAAAAAAGAGATTGTTCTAAAATGGATAATTAAAAGAATTTTCAAAAGCAAAATCATTCGATGGAACATTACTTCATATTCAGCTGTATTGTATGTGTGATAGACAGGTAGAATTAAGTGCTCTGATTCAACTTATTATTCTGCTATTTAGATATCACTTACCTTATCTGGATGATGATAGAATGAGAATGTGGTGCCACAAATGTAGAACTTATATAGAATCAAAGGCCAATTTACGTCACATACCATTTTACTTCTCCATTTTAATTCATTGTAGAAATTTTAATTTCAGCATTGGGTCATCCAGCACATTCTACCACATGTAACTTGTCATTAAAAGCGACATAATCACCGAGCATGTCCCATTCACATTTATATTATTTGTCTAGTCTGTGGTTAAGTGTGAGTGGTGATATTGCCCCCACCACTGTGATATACATAATATAATGACAAACATTCAGGAGAAATAACACATCTTATTTGGTCTATCAAATGGGAAAGCCTGTGCATATTGAATTAATCTCATCTTTTGAAAAGACTAAAAGTTGACAAATGCCTCGATACCCTGCCATGAGTGGAAGCGTTTCAAAATAGGCCTACACAAAATCTGCTTACAAACATAATATTACGCTTGCCATCTTAACAAACAGACCCTCCAAGCACATCCTTAGTCACTGCCCATTAACGTTACAATGCTGTAGCCTCCATACATGCTTGGAGAGTGCAGAGAGAATCAGACTTGCCCATTTTGTGTGCAGACATGGATGTGTTTGACCAATAACCCTTTAAGAGCTGCATGCTACTTTAATGCATTTTACCCATAATGTCGTCATGGTGCTTTAATACAGTTCTGATGAGTCTACTTGCCAGGGCTGCATTTATGCATCATACCACCACTCACGAAGCATTGACATGATGCATTCATGAATGCAGCACTGATGAGTAGACTCACCAGGGCTGCATTTGTGATGACAAATGGCGTAGCACATTAAGCACTATGCTTCCCCTAAAGGGTTGATAATGGGGCCTAATATTTCTCCAACTGAGGCCCTTACCCAGGGTATACAGTGCCCTTGTCGGGTACCTCACCATTCAGGGGGGCACGCTCCTATAGTAACAGCCCACAATACATCCTGTTGTATTCTTTATTGTCCCAATCAGGGGATATTCACTGCTATAGCCCTTTAAGGTCTGCATGTCACTTAAAGATTACAGTTGTTGTCACGATGCACCAATGCAGCCCTGGCAAATAACTCGCCGGTGCTGCATTGGTGCATCATACCATCCTTTGGGAGTGTCTCAACCCCATAGTGTTAGTATGATGCTTTAATGCAGCCCTGGAGAGTCACTCGCTAGGGCTACATTCATGCATCATGATGGCCAAAGGCATGATGCGTTAAGGCATGATGCCGTCCTTAAAGGGATAGGCAATGCTTTTGTTCACAGCAACGACAATTGCCATGCCTGTATTCCATCACTGTAGGTTGAATATGATATCGTATTTTTTCTGCTCATGTTTTGTAGTAATTTTGAGAACATGCATTTCACACATTTAGTCTAAGGAGAAAGAGATCTTCACATATTATGACTATGAGAAAGAGAGAGAGAGAGGCCGAGAGAGAGAGGCCGAGAGATATAGAGTGAGAGTGAGAGTGAGAGTGAGAGTGAGAGTGAGAGTGAGAGTGAGAGTGAGAGTGAGAGTGAGAGTGAGAGTGAGAGTGAGAGTGAGAGTATTTTCTACATAGTTAGAAAGTATAGCCGTTCTGATTGAATAACAATATTAGTTTTATTCTCTTCATAACCATTTATTCGCTACTCTGTAGTAGTCTGTTATTAATTTTCCATTCATTGACTAACATATCTCACCGATCGTTGACGCTATTCTTTTATACTACAGATACATTTTCTGATTCTTAAAATGTTCAAGCCTGTAGAACAAAAATCTTACTTCTCTGATAAAATTTGTCTCATCTCTACTAAATCAAACCAATGAAAAAAAAATATTCAGGAATATGAAATGATGTTAATACTTGATTTTAATCTTTTAAATTTATTTTTCATTTCACAGGAGAAGGAACAGGCGGATTTACAGAAATCGAGGATGCAGAATAATCAACGCGAACAACAGAAATTCAGCAAAAAGAAAACCGACACAAAGTCTACACCAGTGAATGTTAAAGCAATAGAAAAAGGTCACTACAATGTATAACTTTGACCAAAATCGATGTGATTGGCAGTGACAGCTGAAAAGCCCTGTTGTGGGAAAGCTATAACATGATGTGGGAAAAATCTAAAAAAAACTTTAACCCTTTAAGGGCTGCATAGTGTTTTAATATTATATGCCCTTATCATCATGACCCATGGATGCAGCCCTGGTGAGTAGCTACTCACCAGAGCTGCATTCATGCAGTATGTCGATGCTTCGGAAGTATCAACCCCATAGATTGGCATGATGCTTGTGAATGCAGCGCTGGTGAGTATACTCCCCAGGGCTGCATTTGCACGTCATGACAACAAAGGGCACAGCACATTAAAACACTTTTCCATCCTAAAGTATTGATAACCTTGGTCTCTGTATTAGTGTAGCCTTGGCTTTAGGGGATGCTTCTCAATATTCAACATACATGTGGATACATTAATTTTATAGATACCTTTGTAGAAAAACTGTAATCATGTATTTTCACTGCATTTATCAAACATCAAAGGAAATTCACAGTACATGTACATCTAGCAGCTTCGCTTCAAAGCCGCATTTTCTCTGATGTGTAAAGCTTAAGGCCCACATATTTCAGCCTTCAATCCAAATCTAATATTTACATATCGCGTATGATTAACTGTGTCGGTTCAATTCCTGAACCGCTGCTAAATGTTGCTTGAGCTTTTTCATCGTCAATTCTAATATTGAGCACCACAGTAGCAATGACATTGTATTGCAGCAGATTGAAACAAAATGATATGTCATGGAATAAGGGCAAAGTTGGATTCTCCAAAGAAATTCCTCTTCCCTGTGACACATAGTGCAATGTGCTTCGCCATATTCACTGTAGGCCCACACAATGTACTCTTCAGGCAATCTTTGCTAAAACTGCAGAAGCAGTTTTGCTTATATCACTTTCTGGAAATGTTTTGGCTTCATGTTTTTAATATATATTCATTATTCATCCATATTCAGATGCATTATGCAACCATTTTGATCTCTAAAGGTAGAGGAAGAAGGAATGTGAAAAGAAACACATTGGGAATTCACAAAATTGTAAGACCTATGAATTCATATAAAACACAACCCAAAAACAAACAACAGAAGGCAAAATTGAAAAATATAATTGAACCTAGTGAACGGTGACGGTGCATATCATATTACCCAAAGAAAAACAACCATTGAGACACAATATAACAATCGGTGCATAATTATAAAGATAAGAAAAGTCTATTGTTGTAACATTTAAAAGATAAGACAAAATCAAGGGGACAAACTATTGACAGATCAACAGAAGAATTTGAAAAACAGTGATGCGAGGGATGGCAAATTTACTATTGAGACAGTGAAAGTCTCACCTGACGGCTGATTCCTGATGAATCAGTCACTATAAGCCAATTAAGATCATATGGTGAATTATAATTTAAAAAAGATAATCTAGAACCAAGTAACATCCATGGTTAAGTACATAGTGAGTGCTGTGTCACCAGATCCATCACATTTGTTGTTCGTCTGTGCCCCTTTGGATGTTAGTTGAAGCGAAGTGGTTTTACAATCGCACCGAAATTGTTGTTGTGGGTCTATTTGATGTTGTTGGACCATGACGTATAGACACCAGAGACGTAGGACAGATCGTGTCATCCACATCGACATATGTCGCTTTCAAAGAGAAATTCTGAAGGTATCTAATGGCCATATTGCCTTACGATGAGAATCTTGAAACTACAAGAACATAAATATTTTAATAACTGTAAATAATGTCTTGTTCTTTAAACAGTGAGATCTTAAAGCTTGGAGCTCTTAAAGAATATAAACTTTTTATTGTAAATGTGTAAATTTTTGAAAGCGACATCTGTTACTAAACTGTCATCTTGCTGTTGTAAATATAAAACACCGTGGAATGGTTTTAATGATTGCACCGAGATCCCATTGTGGGTTAGTTGTTGTTCGACCATGGAACACAGAAATGTCGCGTCAAGCGATTAGAGTTTTAACACCAAGGGTGATTAGTCAGGGGGAATCTCTACCCCAAAAAAATACCTAGAATTTTAACACAAAGTTACATGAATTTTACCTGATTGTTGTTGAAACAACACTCATGAGTCCCATATACAAGGTTGTTGTTGGTAATGTTGTTGTGATAATGGTAGAATGTCAGATCTATTCCTTGGATTGCATTTGAAAATCTGTCATGAATGATATGGACTGCTTATTTGCGTCAGATTTTATCTTGTCAAGCCTTCGGTCTCACCTCTGTCAACTTGATTTAGAATCAAGCCTAGCTAGATCAGTTTTGCCCAATGGGCTTGTAATCAAGTATAGCTTATCATAGGGCATTGTGAACCTGATTTAGAATCAAGCCTAGCTAGATATTATGAATTTGGTCTAGTATATTGTGTACAGCTGTATATCTGGTTTGTGGAAACTTGATTTAGAATCAAGATTTGTTCAAATTGTTATGCAATGCCATTCCGGTTGAGGTTTCTTCAATGTTGTTCAGTATTTGCTCTTGCGGCATATTTTGGCAATACATCACATGCATTATGTATTATATGGTCATATGTAGATAGTAACAACTTACATAGATGTTTGTATATTGAAAATAAGATTCTGTCAGTGCTTGGCATATACAAGCAGCGTTCTATATCTTGAATTCATTTCCAAAGTGATTAACAGGAAGGGTAGAGTATTAGAAAGAAATACGGGAATCGGAAATTAATTTGAAAGTTTGAATAGAAACTTATAAATTGTCATGAGAATGAAGAAGATTGCTATAGCTCCAGGGAAAGGATTGGATTTCATGAGGGCCGATTTTATTACTTTGAAACAGAGAAAGAAGCAAAGATAGGAAGAATATATTTCAAAATGTTGTTGAGTGTCCGCATTAAGAACTTATCACTGCTTTGTACATGCTATGTGTCTTACATTTTGTATATAGGGAGCCACGTAATGGATGTAAGTTTAGTATATACCGCATAGACATAATGGTAGTTTTTATGATATTTCATTAAATATATATATATACTTATTCTTGCCACATGGTGAATGATATCTCGCAGACATATGAGTCTTTATTTTTGATGATGTGCATTCGCGGAACTTGATATCTGTTGCGCAATCAACAAGCAATATGTTAGAGTTATTCACTATTCACCATTCATTGGATGTATTTCAGTTCATTTTAAAATCTGTGCAATCTGAACTTCATGGTCATTATCTACATGTATTTTAACCGAAGATGTAAATTTAATGTGAAATAGAAGTTGCGAGATCTGTGATACTAACCCTCCTGTTATGTTTTCTTTTCTGATAGGAAGCAGAAACCAAATCTACAGTTCAAGCTCGATGCTTGCCAGCTAAAGATTTTATCCAAAAGAAAACAGGATATCTTTGTGATATAGCTGATTATGTTAGGAATATATTCTTATGTGTTCTTATCAATGTATATATGGAGAGGGATTTATTCTAAGCTAGGAAGACTACTGTTAAAGTTTGCTTACGTTGTTTCTATTTATGTGGTTTTACTGATGTGTTTTAGGTTAGTATTTATTTGTTGCAATGCCCTAAATGTAGCATCTGCAAGTGTTTATTAAAGAAACAAAAAAAAAATTGCGGAAAGCCACTCAACTTCATAAGAGAGGGCTTGATGCATGGCTTCCCCGGTACCCGGTACCACCTAGGGGAGGTCAGACTTTAGGCTTGGGAGAGTGAGAAATTTTCACCAAAAAATCATACCCAAAGAAACAAATTCATGTGCAACTATTTTAAAATCGATTCCCATGACACAATGTGATAGAAGGTAGTAAAAATAACGGAACCCTTTTAAGAACAACATGATCCTGAAATTTGATCCAAGTACAATTGTTGGCGTGATGTATCAACACAGGGCTCTCACTGCATTGCTGCATCATGCATGAATGCATCACTGGTGAGTAAATTGCCATGGCTTCATTCACGCATCATGACAATGACAATGTCATGGCATAGTGCATTAGGGCAAGACAAACCATATACCCTCCGTCCCTACACAATATCTTGCCTTTTCCGTCCAATATTGATATTCTGAAATAAAGACATACACTCAACAAAGATGTTTTTGTTATGAATCTGTATGATATCATATACACCTCAGTCCTGCTTTACTCCACCCCTCCATACCCTACCCTGTTCTACCCTGTATACCCTACCCTCCCGGGCCTACCCTGTTCTGCCTTTTCATGCCCTGTCATGCCTTGCCCTGTCCTATCCTGTCATGGCATGCCTTGTCATTTCCTACCATGTACTGTCTTGCCCTGTCCTATCCTGTCATGGCATGCCCTGTCATACCCTACCCTGTCCTGTCTTACCTTGTTCTGTCCTATCATGCCCTGCCCTGGCATATCCTACCCTGTTCTGCCCTGTAATACCCTATCCTGTTCTATCCTGTCATGGCATGCGCTGTCATACCCTGCATTGCCCTCCCCTGTCCTAACCTGCCCTGTTACTGTCCTGTCTGATTGGTTGATAATGCATCCAGCTACACGCCTATACCGTGCCCTGTCCTGCCTTGTCATACCCTGTCCTGCTGTGACCAGCTATGCCGTGTTCCGTTATGCCCTGCCCTGGCCTTCCGTGACCTGTCCTTTGCTATACACTACGCTACCCTGTCCTACACTGCCCTGCTGTGTGCTACAGCTTCATGCCTTACCCTACCCTATCCTGCACTTCCCTGCCCTGATATTCCTGTCCTGCCCTGCCCTGCCCTACCCTACCCTACCCTACCCTACCCTACCCTACCCTACCCTACCCTACCCTACCCTACCCTACCCTACCCTACACTACCCTACCCTGCCCTACCCTGCCCTGCTGTGTGCTACAGCTTCATGCCTTACCCTACCCTATCCTGCACTTCCCTGCCCTGATATTCCTGTCCTGCCCTGCCCTGCCCTGCCCTACCCTACCCTACCCTACCATACCCTACCCTACCCTACCCTACCCTACCCTACACTACCCTACCCTACCCTGCCCTACCCTGTCCAACCTACCCTACCCTACCCTACCCTGCCCTGCCCTACCCTACCCTGCCCTACCCTACCCTACCCTACCCTACCCTACCCTACCCTACCCTACCCTACCCTACCTCCCTTGCCATGTCCTGACCTTTGATGTCCTCCCTACCCTTCATTTCCTTGCCCTTGTACAGAGGGTTGGGAAATGTTCATGCAAAATAATTTCCATGAACTTGCGCAAAATGTTTTTATCTAAACACCATGATAGCTATGTAATCAGCAGCAGGTGACGTGCTAACGTTGCTAGGTAACATAGTGACTCTGCTACACTATACTGTGACGTCACTGATTGCGGCCATTTTGTCAGTCAAGACAACCTTTTTACAGCATTGTGTAGGCAAGATAGGCATCAATAGGCCTCTCTCATAATTTTATTTTCGTTCCGATATAAAAATGAGGGAGAGATTTCAAAGCACAGCTGATGTTACCAGTTACAAATAATTAAAACATTGAAGCAGCAAATTGAATGCTGCAAAATCCCCACAAAATCCGGACCACTAGCAATAAATGCTTGGCAAAGCCTAGCCTGAAGGGAGGTTCAGAGGGGTCTCCCCCGTCAGGTCGGAAAGTCGCCGAAATTAAGGGCCCCAATAGGATCCAAAGTCGCTTTTCTAGACCATTTGTGCTATATCCAATTTTCCAAAAGTCGCCAGGTCAATTATCAAACCAGTTCGACAGGTCGCCCGGTAAATAGCCCAGGTCGCCAGATCGCTTTTGCCCCCTCTGGAGTAACCTGAAACCACGGCATGGCATCCAAGCAAGGCCGGGAAGCAAGGCTCACTTGATAAAATAGATGTTCATGTACCTGGGCTAAACACCCCCAGACGCATATTGAGTTACAGACCTAGTCTCACTAAATCGATCCAAGTTGAAAGTCTATGAGCAGGTGCAAACTATGACCACGTCCAATCTATGACCGTGGCATGAGAGAAAACGGTTTATCTAGGGCAAAAATCTAAATATAATTAGTAATATAAAGTGTTGAAACATCCATTAACTTTTCCGGCTATTTCTGTGTTTATCTGCCCGAAAAAGATCTGTTTTCTTTCATGCCAGTCATAGATTGCCCCTGGTCATAGACTGCACCAGGTCATAGATTGCACCAGGTCATATACCTTGAACTTGGACAGATTTGGTGGGACTGATCCTACAGCAGTTTTAGGGTGGGTCACCCCTGCCGGCTAGATACTCTGTGCGTGTGAGTGGCTCGGGTTATTTCCCGCCCTGTGACACTCAAACCGGATTCATTTCCTGGGTGCATTTCTTGTGGAGGTTTTCCTGCACTTGTGGATTGTAATATGAGAGAGTTTCTTAACCCTTTATGAGCGGCATGATGCATTAAAGGGGTTAAAGGGGATCCGTTGCCTCTGTAAAAGTGCACTAATGTCACAAAGACACTTATTTGAATCAATTCAACCACGATAATCGATATCAACTTCCTTCAGTTAACCTTTTAAGGACGGCATGATCTCTTATGAAGTAGTTTGTAGGCCTATTTAAGGTGCATCATGGTCCACCGGTGAGTAGTTCGGGTTCGGGTTACTAGTGCACGAATGTGTCAGTATTCAATTTGTCACCGCTGCATTTAAATGTGATGGGGACAACAGAACATAGTGAGTCTAAGCATTTATGTGGCCTTAAAAGGTTTAATGAAAAACTATAGGGAAAACAGGTCCACAAAACAGTGGCGCCTATATCACCTGTAACATCATTATAATGCAGAATTGAAAGCAATGGGACAATGTGATTGGTCGCAGATAGGCGCCGCCAGGGGACAATGCACACCAGAACCGGAAATGAGCTTTATGTCCTTGTTTTTGTCTGTATTTTGCTAAATGTATTCAATATTTGCAAATATTTTTGTGTCAGAACTATGACAATGTACTCTTATTCAACTTCTCACCTAAGCCGAGGTCCTCGTGCTCTGCCAGATTCACCTGCCGCTAACCATGGGCAAAGCACTCGGACCTCGGCTTGTTACTGATGGTGCTAGATGTTGATGCTTCCCGTCAGAGGTAGTTAAACCCCCAGCACCCCTTTATATAGGGCTGGGTACCTGTCCCGGCTCCACTCCGACTGCCGCTGGAGGGGCACCGAGATATGCGCCTTTAACATCACCTTGTATAATACTGCTGCGTTAGCCTCTTCGACAGAACTTCCCCAGGGGCCTGCACATAGGGGCCAGCTTCCTATTCGGTGCGCATCCTCCATGCGCAGCTCTGACAATGGCGACTTCCGGTGTACTCATTACCTTAGCCCCTGTTGAAAAGTACGCATCCACGCGGGGATGGGGCTTGTTGGAGGGGTCTTACCTGCATTGTTCTTACCTCACCCACAGGAGAGTTACAGCGCAGTATGTCTCCGTCATTAGGACTTCCGGTACTGTTAACAAATGGCAGAGTTGGTGCACCCTAGAGTTGCCTGTAAATGTTTTTGATGAATATATAATACCCTCAAAACCAGTAATATACCTACTTTGATGGTTTTCACTTATGCATACTAAACTTATTATTTTGTTTTTCATTCTATAGGCATTTCTTCCTAAATCAAAATAGTTTCATTAATTTCATTTCATTTCAGATGATAAGGATGATAGGGTGTTTAGTGCAGTGAAATCTGGTTATAGAGGACTGACATGAGGAACTTCCTGTTATAAGGAACACGTTTCCATTGCCAAAATTGTCCATTATCTCCATAATCTAGTACTGATTATAAGGGACATTGCTTAATAACAGTCTTTGTGAAAACTATTTCATCCCACAGGACATTGGGTCCTGCAAAATATCAATGTTGAAGGACCGGCTACATTATTGGAGGACCGGATAGCTACATATCTGATGATTTTTCTTGTTGAATCTGATGTCTGGAAAACGGGACACGACAGTTTCTTCTTATAGCTGACTGCCCCCTAACTTTAGTCGTCAACATACCAAGTACCAACTTCAGCTCACTGAACTTCCACTTAAGCTTGTAATCTGTATGCCCCAGTCACTGGTAGAGGACAGGCTTGTACAAGTGGGCACTATAGTTTGCAATCCGAACACATCAATATGGTCTCAATGGAAAAGGGTCACTTTACTGCAGTAGTAATATAAGTGGCCTAGAACATGCTCTACCTGTTTATATTTCTCAATCGTGTCAGTTTACGACCCAACCCCAACAATGCACGTGGAGACGAACCTGCCAAGTGACTAGACGCCCCCCATTTTACCTGTAATCTTTTCTTTCTCTCTTTTATTTCCTTTTTCTTTTTTGAAACTGTAACAGAACTATAACTGAACCCATTTACCTTCAGACTTGCAGACTTATGTACAGCGGTGCCATCTATACAGAAGAAGGGGGAATCATTAAGATTACCGGAAAAATGGGTTTTTAAGATAACAGGTAAAATGGGTGGTGTCTAGTCACTTGGCAGGTTCGTCCCTTGTTGCTCCAACACTGCCCTCACTCAGTTTCCTCCCACACAATCATATATGGCCGTGTCTCACGAGATCTGGCCAATGTGATAGACTTTGACTGGGTACCATCTTTGACTGGGTGCCATCTTTGACCAGGTGCCATCTTTGACGCACGTGGGGACGAACTTGCGGAGTCACTAGATGCCGCCCATTCTGTGCATAATCTTAAAAAGCCCATTTTTCCCGTAATCTTAATAATGAAACCCCACTTTTCCCGTAATCTTAATAATGAAACTGAATCTAGTCCTAATAGGGGAGCTCTGCCCCCTATCCCCCGTTCTTCTTTTCCTTTTTTTTCCTTCTCTAATAATGGTGAGTACTACTAAGACTTTAAGATTACACCAGAAGTGGGGATTTAAGATTACGCACAGAATGGGCGGCGTCTAGTGACTCCGCAAGTTTGTCCCTTGTTGCATCTTTGACTGGCTTGACAAAAAACAGTTTATTTAGGGCAGATGAAGATAAGAATGGGCTGAAAAGGATAATGGATGTTATAACACTTTAAGTTATTAGTTAGTAGCCCATTTATATCTCCATCTGCCCTAAATAAAACCCGTTTCTAACAAGCCAGTCAAAGATGGCACCAGGTAAAAGATGGCACCCGGTCAAAGACTATTACATTGGCCCCATCTCATGAGATACAACCATAAACTATAATGAGGGTGGGTGGATGTGGGGGCTTGGTGGACCTTTTCGGGACAGAACATTTCCTCTTCCTGAGGTATCATATATATGATATCTCAGTATCATTGTAGATCTATACAGATAATTGAGTGCCCCACCTCCGGATTTCAGATGTTGGCATGTTTATTTGCATTCTACCCAACAAACTTAGAAATAAGAAGTGTGTTTACTCTGTCAGTCAGTGGTACATTAGTTGGTGTCAATGTAACTGTAACCAAAGTTCATTCAGGACCACTGCTTAATAACTCTTAAAAGGCAACATCATGCTTTAATGCAGCATGCCATTGGTTGCCATGATGTATAGTAATGCAGCCCTAAGGAGTGTACTCAGCATGGCTGCATGAATGTTGTCTCATGCAGCTCTTTAGGCTTGGATGATGCTCGACACTGTTGAATTTCTCAGCAGGGCTGCATTTGTGCACCATTATGACCAAGGGACATTAAACCACCAGGTGGCAATTAAAGGGTTGAGACAAGCCATTACCCAGTTGGCTCAGAACATTGATTCAACATTGATAACTGGTTCATCAATATTGATTCAATGTTGATTCAGCATTGGATTGAATTTTGTGCCCACTGGGTAAGGTATTGTCAGAAGGCATTCATTGTCAAATAAAAGATGTCCTGAAACAGTTGCCTCCGTTACTTAAACATAAACCATGTGTCTGGCCGAAGTTAGGTAAGTAGTTCCCAGACATAAAAGAGCCCATTAACACTTTCAAGACAGCTTTGATACACTGTATCCTTCTGTCATCATTATAGAGGTATATCGCCAATGTTGTATTGCTACATCGCTCAAGCTTAGGGGTGAATGCAGCACTGGTGAGTTTTTTTTGCCCCAGGATGCAATAAGGCAAAGCATTTTAAAACAGTTTGCTGCCCTTAAAGGTTAAAGTTGAAGAAAGAGGAAAATACAGAAAGATAAACAATATATACATATATATATATATATATGGCTCAAATTTGGTATATGTGAGAAAACATCCCAACAATTCGGGATTTTTCTTTTTTTTGTGTATTGGCCCAATATTTTTAGTTTTTAGGCCCTCCAAAGGCCCAAAAACCCTTAAAAACGTCAAAAACCCTTTAAATGACATGTTTGGGAACGGGAAATATACTTCTTGTCCCAATCAATCACTACCACTAAATGACATGTTTTACATGTCTCCCATGTCTACTAAGACAGTAACAGCCTATCCCTAATATCATTTTCTATTAGGCCTATGGTATAGTCAATTGATTCACAAGGATTTCACTAGATATGTACCGTATTTTTTTCTCCACAGCCATTTAAGTGTATATTGTCAGCAAAATTCTCGAATGTCCTTTCATTTGGATACCACTATACAGTAAATAAACAAGATCCAAACAGTATCCCTTGTACCCCAGATTGTGAGGTAACTATTGTGTCTTTTGCCAGAAAAAAGAAATTTTGAAAAAAATCTAATATTCCAGCCTCCAGGACCAAATGTGTATTGTGATACTTATTTTGGTCTCGGAGTCACCCTCTTATTTTAGTCCCGGAGTCACTCGCCTTGCTGATAATAGTAAAACCCACACAGAATTGTTAATATCCTATATATTTTAGTTATCTTTAGTGCCACTGCTTCCTATCCACCCCCTCTAATGCTCTAAACCAGAAAACTGATGATTCCACTAATTTAACCTACATTTATACAATATTTTATTTTGGTCCTGGAGTCACCCGGGTGACTCCGAGACCGAAATAAGGTGAAATAGCCGCTTTTTAGGCCAGTACTGTGCCAAGTTGGTTCAACAAAGGATCCTAATGGTCCATATTTCCTAAAGTATATACCATCAGGATATTGTAGAGTGATTTTGACACTTAATTGAACCATTTTGAGTGAACTAGGGTAAAATGAGAGTATGTTGTTAAAATTTTAATATTTTTGATAAATCTTCAATATTCATCGAGCTGTATCTCAAAAACTATTTTTCTGAGGGTATCCATTCTTGGTATGTCTTAAATTATATGTTGTCCCAGTTTGTGAACAAAGTTATTAGTTGCTGTTATGTACTTTAAGACATTATGTACATAATCACCTTATTTTGGTCTCGGAGTCACCCGAAAACGGACAATGGAGTTCGTGAGGCAATAAAAATTGAACCGCTAGGGTTAGAGATGTATCAAAATGTGTTCCAAGGAGCCGAGATATATACCTTTCAATAATATGAACTTGTTTAGATATATTAAGAACTTTCTGATTTGTCCTTCCTCTATCCTAAAACAACATAAGTCAGGAGTTTGAGCCATATAATATATAATATATATATATATATATATGTGGACAGTCGAGGGAAAAGGGTCCTCCAAGGTAAAAACTCAATAATAAAATTGATGTCATCAGCTTTCCAGTGCTATCTTTTATTAGCAGGTACCGCCTCTAGTTTTTGATTACTGGCTCTCTGATTATGTGTGGTCACTGTCCAATCATAAATGCCAATAAGCTCTATCTTACTCTGTTTTAGAGATATTCCTATCTAATTAGCATAATTATGCAAATTAGCAAATTTCCAAACTTTTTAAAACAACTGATCACAGCTTTTGATCTAAAAATGGTATTTACATTCTGTTTTCAGCATAAAAATTGTTGTGGGGCCTTCCATCAATCAATTTTTAAATTTTTTCGATTAAGAATGAAAATCATGTTTCCATGGCAACCATTAAGTGCAAAACCACCAATTTAGGCCCAAAAACGTTCTTTTCCATTCCAAATATGGAATGTTTTCACCAAAGATAGAATCTTCTAATGCGGCCTATCATATTCTACATTAAAAAGTAGTATAGATAAGTTTTTTCTATATTTTGGTTCTTTTTGGCTATATGGAGCCCCCTGGTGGCCAAATTTGGTACTAAAAATCCCGCACGGAGGTCCCTTTTCCCTTGTTGATCCACATATATATATATATATATATATATATATATATATATATATATATGGTCAATTCCCACCAAAATGGAGCACAGGGCTGCAATAGCTAGTAATGCAATATCTTTTTAATGAGCCTTTAAATATAAAAAAGTTTGGTATATGCGAATAGGTGTTGACAATACCAACCCAAGGGTACCTACTTTTGCCTACCTAATTCCATTATTAGACTGTCCAGGTGTAAATATGTGTGTTTTTAAGCCTTTTTATTACATATTCAGATAAGGTAAATTGGAAATATTGATATTAGAATATACATTATGTAAGAAATAAGTCTCAAAATTTTCAGATTTGTATATGTATTGGGGCAGTGGACTGTAGATGATAATTCATGGTAATTATAATGGGCTATATTATTAATTGATAGGAATTTTGTCATTTATACAAAATGCAGAAAGTGGGGTAGGTTTTAGCATCACCGTGCGTAGGTACATGCTAAAAGGGGTTTAATCCAAGGAAAGATGTAGTACCTCCACAAGCAAACATTCCAATAAATAGGGTCCAATAGGGGGTATTTGATAGTAGTAATTAAATATTTGTACAGATGTTTGTAATTGTGTCACAACACTGAAACCATAGTGGGGTAGGTATGGGCATCACCGTGCGTAGGTCCACAATGCACTGAATTACAGAAAAGTCCCAATGAATTAGTGAGAAATATTTTTATGGCAGATAAGACATAGTTTGAAGATGCTATATACTAAAAATATAAAAGATCATGCTAATATTCTCTCATTTCTGAGCCATTACAATGAAATAATCACCGTGCGTAGGTGCATCACCATGCATAGGTACATCATAAAGTTCCGTTGACAAACAGGTAAATATAGCAAATATTAGCAATATCTTTCAATATTTACTTTAACAAATAGGAGACCAATACTTAGGAACACCGTGCGTAGGTCCCATCACCGTGCGTAGGTCCACTAGAAACACATTTTGCAATGCCAAAAACATATTTCTGTTTGTGAATCTGATAGAAATCTCTATTTTAATAATAAATCTGTTAAATAAACCAGAAAATAATCTTTAATGTAGCCATACCCTCAATGTAATGAGTGCAATGGTATCATCACCGTGCATAGGTCCCATCACCGTGCGTAGGTCCCACTTTGAAGGGACCTAACTATGGCATTTTATAGATTTAATGTTCCCAATTTCACGTGTCTACTCCCTTCTATGTTATTTATGATGTATTCAAAATGCTAAGCAATATCTACAATATAGGAATTTAGTCCTCTATTGACCCTGTGATCCATTTTCGTGAGAATCGACCATATGTATATATATATATTATATATACATATATATGTATATATATATATATATATATATATACATATATATTATACATAATACATCCTTTATACATAATACATCCTTTATACATGATTGAATATCAATGTAATGTCATATTACCAAAGAACACGTGAATCAAAAGTAAGAGACTTCACAGTTTCCACTCACTACAGAAAACAGGACAAAGAAGATAGAGAGGAAAGTAGATGAATACAAACGTAGAAACAGCAACCGGAGAGGTCTACCTAACAATAATAACATCTTGACAGTACTAGTATACTATTTGGGGGATTAGGAAGAGTCACACAGTATATATGTGAGTAGCAAGAGTTCAAGGTATTTTGTAAAACTTAGCAATGGCTTTCACAATGTAATTCAAATAGATGTTACTTTCGGTGCACACTCTAAAAGCAAGCAAAATATATAAATCAAAGCAAAGCTCTATCCACTAAATTATGAGGAAAGAGTGAATTGAGTTGAGTTTGTTAATTTTCAAGGCAAAGACATCTCCTGTAAGGATGTATTTGTAGTATAACACAAATCCACAAATATGCATACATGGTGTGACACATCTGAGGAAATAATATTATGGTACTAATGCTTTAAAATGTCCTTTCATGAAGATATCTAATACCTAGCTGTGTCAGCATCCATCAAAGTTTTATTCTTTCACTGTGAGCTTGACCTGGTGGGTTGACCTTGGTTGTTTTTGAGGGGGTGCTCATGGTTGGCTGTGTGGGAGGAGGTGGGGTGAGCCGCTCTGTGTGTCTGTGCCAAACTGAGTACTCCAGGTAAATAGGTTGACTTCTGTATGAAAATAGTTTCATCTCCCTACCTCATTTTCTCCCCCTCACTCTCCTCCACCCTTACACTATCCCTCCATCCAAGATTGGACCATTCTTCCTTCAAAAGTTACTTTTGCTAATATAAATCTGAGTATGTGTAATTTAAAAGTCACTTTTTACATTGCAGTGTTTGGCCAGTGTCCCAAACTTTAATTTCGCAGCATTTGCAGACTATCCTGGTTGGCCAGGGTCTGACTGCCCAGAATAGCGCTGACACCACTGCTTGTAGATTGCTAATGTACTGTTTTTGTCCGATCAGGTTTATATCTGATGAAGCAAATAATTTGCAATTCATATTTTCCAATACATTGACCACCTGTGGTTTGATTTTTCTCCGTGGATTTTGTCAATGAATGAAAGTATATTTTAACCTGACTCAGACAACTATTATATCACAATCCCATAGCTACATAAAAGATAGCGTCAGAGGAGAGTGACATAGGAAAACAGGCATTAAGAAGTATTGCTCAATTTACTTGTGCCAATTTGAAAAAGTAGGAACAAAGATATCATGTTTTCTTTAAATGTTCAGATTATATTAGGTTTCATGACTTTAAGTGTCTCCTTCCCACCTGTATGTCTACTTGCTTGCCTCCCCTGCATCCCTTTCTACTGGCAATAATGCAGATACGTTTACTTTAAGCATGGTTCCTCCCTTTCTTCACGTTCCCTACTTCTTACTAAGTATGTACTCTCTACCTTAATACCCTTTCGATTCCCTTCCCACATTTCCTCCCCTCTATCTTACTTCCTAGCAACTTTCTCCCCTCCCTTAACCTTACCCTTCCCCTCTCTCTCCTTCATTACTCCCTCCTCTCCTCCCTACCCCTTCCCTTTCCCTACTCCACACGCTACCTCCATCCATACACATATTCCTGCTTCCATGTTTCCTACCCTAGCTACTCCCCTCCATCCTCCCTGTTTCTGTCCCTCCTTAATTTCTACTTCCTACTGTCCATTCTCTCTATGGCTTCCCCACTGTCCTACGTACCCTCCCTCCCTTCATCACTTCTTCCCCTAAAATCCTACAATGAATAAACTACTGTTCCTCTCTGTCACCTTTCCCCAATCCTTACATCCAACTTCTCAGGTCATCCTTCAATACCTCCCTCCCTTCCTCATTTTGCCCTTGTCTCCCCAATCCCCCCATCTCCAGATAATCCTCCCTCATCCAGTAGGGAGGAGCATCTATCCCACTATTAGTCCAACCTTTGCTGACTTTGCTGACTTAGTTATCATAACAGTAGTCTGCAGGGGGAGTAGGTGTGGGAGTGAAACACTGGGGTGATAGAAGTGTTTTAACCCTTTAAGGCAAGCATAGTGCTTTAATCAACAATTTGATTTTGTCATTGGGGGGCATGAATACAAATCTGAAACATGATGCACCGGTACTGCATTCATGCATTATGATGGCAATATATGATATATACGGGGTTGGGATGGTGGAGCAATGCCAGTTTATATTATGCATCATCCTGGCAAATTAATATAGTGTATTTAAGCTGTCCTTAACGTGTTAAGGTAGGTCGATCTCTTGGTCTAAAAGTAGCTAGATTTTCATCATTCTTTTGCCATAAGACCATAATACCATACACTTCCTAAAGGAGCTGAAAGAATAGAGGGGTCCCAGGCCATTTTCTCAGAAATCTAAGCCTCAAGGTAATGTCTCATGCATATGTGATAAGGTTGTACAGTATTCTTCTACAAATCTGCATGAAATAGCATTCAAAAGTAGCGAGACCTCTATACACCTCTCTCAGAGCATTGACCTTAATGTTCTCTATCCAGAAAATCTATTTTAATTATATGGTCCCATACATATTTCTAAGGTCTGGGCCCAGTAAAATAAAGAAGTTGAAAAGGAATAGAAATATACTGAGTGCTAGTTATGTATGACTTTGAAATAAGCACTACTAGCACAGACTGCATAGCACAGTGGTAGCACGCATGCACTCATATGCAAAAGTTAATGGTTCTCACCCCGGTCAGGCAATATCTTTGGCCAGTTTATAACCATTTCATAACGCCTTTGATAACATGAGACAGAGATCCCCTGGACCTAGTGGTCTGGGCTCAGACTAGAGACGATATCTGTGCAGAAAAGGGCACAGTAAATGAAAATTGCATCAGATCGAGCCACCTTAATATGCTTTTATCTCTGGGAACTACTTCAACCAAACACATTGCTTATGATAAAGTCCAACAGGCAACTGTTTCAGGACATTTTTGGAATAACAATGGATGGCTTCTGAGCATACCTTAATGGCCTATTTCAATCCTGGTTTTGCTGTATAGTGCTTTAATGGCCTTATGTCATCTTATGCCTGTAAGATATAATTGCTGTTTTCAAGCATCAGCCCAACCTGAAGGTTATACATGAGGCATTCCTGCAGATATGGCAAGCAGGCTCAACATAGTAGCATTCATGAATCATGGCAATCAATGGCATACTGCATCAGGGCATTGAACTGATTTTAAATCATCAAGGGGTACAGTTTAATTTAATAAGCACCATTTTTGTATTCAAACTCATTAGATCAGAGTCAAGCAGTAACAAAAATGCTAACATCTGAAATCAGGGTACTCAATTGTCTATTATTCCTCAGGGTAGTTGTACCTTTTTGAGGGGAAAAGGTCCTGTTGTAATAAAGTCCAACTTGCCCCCACACCCACCCACCCTCATCCAGTAAAAATGTCCAGTAATAGGAAAATCAACAAGCCTTCACAAGGTTGGATTGCTACTTTATATGATTATTGGAAAGGGAAAGCTGGATGAAGAGGTGGGGCAGGGGGCGTGGGTTGCAGGTATATATACAATATGGAGATATAGCCAGGTACGGCCTGTTTCTAGGCCACTTCTTATTCCTATTGCATTGGATTAACCCTTTCCATGGAAACCAAGTTAATGTTGCATTTCCGAGAAATACAGAGTGCAGTATATATATATGTTGTGTATGAAGTAACCATATATGGAGAGAGATACTTACATTGAATTATTAGAACCACTGTCTTCCAAATCCCCACATGCACATATAATGTACATTTTGTGTTCCTTCAGGACAGAATGTTGCTGTAAAGCAACAAATGTCATCATGATTCAGCAGCACCAATGAGTCACATGCACTGCATTGGTACATCATGTTAATACTTTAGGAATGGATCAACCCTGGAGGGGCCACAATATAATTGGCATTCATGCAATATAAATTAATATGTTTACAAGTGACATAGTGAATTAAAGCACTATGTGGGCCTTAAAGGGTTAACAAGACCTTACAGATAATTGGTTTGTGTTTCAGGGTGCTGACCTTATACTGTACAGATGTGAAATGTAATACTCTAAATTCTGAAGCAGCTCATGCTTTTCTCTCTCCACCTATAATAGTATTCTCCTTTTAGTATAATTGTCTTCTCTATCTGCCTCCAAACTTATTATCTACTGCCCTTTCTCCCATCCCCTGACCAACCGTTTGTCCCTTTCCTTTTCTCTTTCTTCCTTAGATTCCTACATACCTTGCTCCATCCCCTATCCTCAGTCCCTGTCTGCTTGCCTCCTACTGGATCTCCCTGCAGTCCCTCTTGTTCGGTTTACACCCCTCCATGCATGCCTGTCTGTCTGTCTGTCTGTCTGTCTGTCTGTCTGTATGTATGTTTGCCTGTCTGCCTGTCTGCCTGTCTGTCTGTCTGTTTGCCTGTCTGCCTGTCTGCCTGTCTGCCTGTCTGCCTGTCTGCCTGTCTGCCTGTCTGCCTGCCTACCTGCCCACCTGCCTACCTGCCTGCCTGCCTGCCTGCCTGCCTGCCTGGCTGCGTGTGCTCTCCCTCCCTCCTTCTGCCGTCCCTTACTCCTTATCCATATTCTCTCCCCCCTCCCCCCCCCCCTCCTCTTCCTTCCAGACACTGAATTTTATCTCTGGCCCCATTTATCTCAGAGGACATAATATGCACCGATTGAGAAATTAAATGAAAAATTTCGCACGTTTGACCTTTGGGTGAGGATCCTTGTGTTACCTAGCCATAACATGTGTCACAGTGTTATTGCTGGTATCAGCCGTAGGTGTCATTGTACCAGTGTTAACAGTGGTTAAATGATCATGCTGCCCTTTAAGGGTTAATTGTTTGGCTGTAAAAGTAATTCGGATACGAGTCAACAAGGCACCTCCATGCACTGACTATTTGACCAGATTATGAACTGCTGCTTCTTGCTGTTGTTGTTGTTAATTCTTTTATTTTACTTGCAGTAACGTAGGGCCAGGCCTAGTTCACGCTATGCAACTCAGGTGATGTTTATCATATTGGATATACAATCAGTGTCCCTAAGGGAATATTTTAAAGATCTTGATATTATGTATAATAATTCATATAAATTCTTATAATAACTCCAGGGAGAAATCACTCAATCTCATTGGCAGAAGGTGAAAAGCACCCTGGCATTTTATGTAAAAATCTGTTTGCCATACAAATAATTTTCAATCAATCAATTAAAGTGTGTAAAATAATCATTAAGAGCTGGACTTTATCCAGAAGATATACAACAGATGTATTTCCGCTTCAGAGGTTGGTTATACTGGATTCAATTTTGTAGAAAGTCAATATCTGTCAAATTTGATAAAACTAAAATCCCCAGTAATCCTCCTTCCCATAGAACCTTTAATGCTCAGCACCCAAATTCCACTAAACAGTTTGAAGTGTTCAATTCCAAGGAAATGAGTTACACCTGTACATATTATACATCATTTGAATCATCTACAATACTCTATCAAATTTCATAGATAAATACATTTAACAGTGTATACTCAGCATCCGATATTACAGACTTGCTGACTCCAGTTAGTATAGGCAAGGTTTTTACAGTGTAGTAGGAAACTTCACAGCTCCCACTCATAGCAAAAAATAAGACAGGATAATTCAAGGTAGAAAGGAAAGTGGATGAATGCAAACCTAGACACAGTAACCGGAGGGGTCTAACTTAAATAACAACATCTTAAAAATACATAGAATCTGCTTAGTTTGAACTTTGCTGTTTTATCAGTCCTAGTTTAATGTGTTGCAAACATACAGTGAACTATTTGGGGGGTGACGGATGGTCAAATGTTATTCCCGAGCAGCAAGGGGTCAGACCAAGGTGTCTTGTGTGGTAAAACAAAAAATAAATAGGCAAATGCCGACGCCTATTTACACCATCTCTGTCATATTTCACAAGTGGGGCCTGGGCCTGCGGCTGAGTGGGATATACCCCAGCCCCCCTGCCCCGAGTGCAATATGTCAGAGATGGTATCAATATAATTGGCATTTGTGTTTATTTTTTATTTGAAGCAATTTAATGAAGGAAAGGCAATTCTTCTTGACCCATTGAATACGGCCACATTGTATTTAATGGCGGACTTTGAATATGTACAGTATATGTTCCAGTACTTAGTGAATTATGTGAAGTATAGTGAATCTTGTGTCCCCCTAATTTTTCAGAAGATGACAATTCTGATAGCTGAAGGTCATTAGGTACATTCCTCCCCCTGTTGGAGCTTCATGTTCATTTGCTGCTTATAAAGGAGTAGGAAGTGAGAGAGGGGGTGGGGGCGGGGGGGGGGCAAACACTTCAGACCTGACATGTAGATTAGAAATGTTAAAGGACCTAGGAGACTTGCATAATTTCTCACATCATTAGCGTGAGTGACTGCTAAGTGTAGTCACAGTTAGCTGTCACTGTATGTAATTAGACAAAGTAATTTAAGTACTACATTTCAGTCCCTCCCCCTGTGATGTAAGGTGAATATAACCACCAGTACGACCATTTGAGCGCAAGCAGACAGCCTGAAGCCCCTCAAAAAATTAAATGGTTTCTTATCACCGAGTGCATAATAGAAATAAGATTTTGAAGACAACTTTCCTTTTCTTTTTGCTACTTTTTTAGGAAAAAAAAAGGAAAAATATGGGCATATTTGGTATCAAATTAAAGCTAATAGGGGACACCTGGGCACGTTGAACTGCTTTGACACCTTTATTTTTTTCCTGACCTTGCTAAAGGGATCTGAACTTTGATTTTGTATCAAGCAGTTACCTTGTATCATTGTGATACAAGGTATAGAACTTATTGCAAGGCAAATGTGGTCTTTTCTTAAAATAAAATCTTAGGGTGGTTCAATGTGCCCCATGCCCGGGGTAGGTTGATCTATCCACTGGGGCACCTTGAACCACATACGTTGAACGATCCAAATAATCACCAATATAGATCAATAATTGAAATTTTGGTTGGAATTAGTTGCTATTGTTACTTTTGCATATGATTGAATGTAAAAATTACATATTTGATGCACGAAAGTCACTCAATAATAGTTTCTATAGAAGTGACTGAACCTTACAGATACCTTACAGGTTTTTCTTAGGGTCAAACTAAACCAGTTTAAGAGCAAAACATCCTGGAGGAGTAACTAGAAAACACGGCGTCGTCAGAGATGCCGAGAACCCTGGCGCCCCCAGGCGGGGTTCCTTAGAACTAACCCTGGTCCTTGACACACATATAAATACTTTATATAACGACATTCTCCATATTATCTTCCCTTGATACACTTTTAACATTGCATCATTATTCAGTCATTTAACCCTTTAGGGCCGAGCATCGACTATAGTCGATGCCATGGCTGGCCGAGCATCGACTATAGTCGATGCCATGGCTGGCCGAGCATCGACTATAGTCATCATAACTCTATGGGAAACAGCAAAGGCTCGGCCATGGGAGGGTTCCTATGAAAATGTCCCGGCCCCTTTACCAGCAAATATTTGTTTTGGTCGGCCTTAAAGGGTTAATTGTCTTAACACCATTGCCAAAGAGCCCGGAAAATCGGGGCACCTTGAGCCGGCTCAATGTGACCCAGAGCTTGGAGCACCTTGAGGCACCTTGAGGCACGTGTACCTTGAGGCATGGCTCAAGGTGTCCCGTTTTTTGTGGCTCAATGTGCCCCACGCTGGTCATCACAGATAAGATTAATGTTATTCAAATAACATAACTCACCTAGCAGTAAAGTTGGGTTCTATTCAAGGGTTCATATACATACTTCGACCTCCATAGAGATCTTAGGCCAGCAATGTTTTTCAACGACACAAGAACAAAAGTTTAACAATTGCAAATATCTGTGACCAGGTGAGGTAAAAGACCCCTCGGGGGGGGGGGGGGAAATTAGTAATTGAAGTTGGTGTCATAATCTTTAAAATGAGATATCATGAGCTGAAAAGTTCCTGGTACTTTTTTTGGAATCCCTTTTCAAACATAAGTTCATATCACTAACTGAAAATGGTAAATAAGCTCTAAATGCATCGTAGCCTATCCCATAGTAAATAATGATAATTATGAAAAAATCGGTTTTATCTAGAAATAAACAAATAAATAGACAAAGGTCCATGTAATAGGGCTCAGAAAATACCTGACTTAAGTCAAAGACTTGTACCTATCACTGAGCTTCGTGTGAAATAAAACAACAAATAAGAAAAACAAAAAAACTTGTGTTTATAATAAATATGAGGGGATAAAATGAATATGAATGAATAAACTGTGAAATATACAAATACATGAAAGAAGCGCGTAATAGCCTTTTTTAGAATACCGGTATGATATTATTTATCATAATACCTAATTGGTACATTATAGGCTATTTTATAAATGTTCACTCCCGACAGCCCACACGCCTTGAAAGGGGTGTTCTGCATTGCATACTTTTCTTCTTTCTGAAGTCGGGGTGCGGCTTACACGCAAGTTAGGCTTATACGCAAGAGTTTACAGTATATGGACGTCCACACTTTGTGGAGAAACAGCACCCTGGTGGTGGGCTTTCCCTAATCTCCCCCTTCTCCCAGCCTACACTGGGGATGTACCAGTACACTGTAGGAATACTGGGCCTGGAATCTGGTGTTAGCCCATCAAAGACGGCGGATGGTGAGCAAACAATGATTAACAGATTTTATCTATTTGTAATGTAAATACTTGATATTCTTACATGATAGTTGGTAGAATCTTAATTTAAGTATGTGGTCATGTAGGCAATTGCTAGCCTCAATAAATCAATGCCTGAAATAAAGATTGAAGACTATGCTAACTCTGTTGATGCGACTAGGTTCAGTATGTAGTTAGCCTAGTCATCCATATCATAAAAACATTATTTCCTGCTCCTACAGACGATTATACCAAAAACCATTAGAGCATTACATAATACATGGCCATAGCCATCAACACATAACTTAACAATGCTCAACTCGCTATAAATATTGTGCAATCACCCCCTGTAGTTTTGCTTATAAACACAACCATCCATCATTACAGATAGGGTAACTATTCAGTGTTCCTACAGTGCAGTAGCCCACGCCCAGGCTACGTAAAATAATGTGAAGTATACAGGGTTACCTGTAAGGTAGCATAAAAACTCTCTGGTCAGGCTCCAGTGCACATACCACTCTCCCACCTATCATACACCACAGGAACTACTGACTGTTGTGTTGGTTGTGTTGTGGCATCCAGCCAGTGACTCTCCTACCAGCAACCACACATCATGGTGGCTCTGGTTAGACTAAATTGTTTTCCAGTTAATTATCGGTGTCTAGTCAATATATATATCTGACTCCTATCCTATTCGTATATATATATATATATATATATATATATATATATATATATATATATATATATAAATATATATATATATATATAAATATATATATATATATATATATATATATATATATATATATATATATATAATATTCACTCGACATTGCCCCTCAGGATTTATATTCCCTAATGACGTAACTTTACCCTTTATACCCTGCATAATGCTTTAGTGTGCGTGTGCATTTCTTTCAATTCTGTGATAGGCCTACCAAAACCCAGCGCAACATGCATTATGCGGGAGTGTATCAACCTTGTAGGATAGGCATGATGCCTGAAAGCATTCATGCATCATGCAGACAGGGTCAGAGTCATTTAAGGGAAAGTCCCTGAAGATTGTTGGCATGTCTGCCTTTAAAAAAATCCACCATAATTCAGCGCTTCTTTGGCAACAACATAAATAAATTAGTCAATTGTGGTTAGCTAGGTCAAGTTAATCCAAGACCATATGGGAAAGCATCCAGCCTTCCTATGTCGTATTATTACTTGTGTAGAGTGAAAACACCTTTTGAGAAACGAGTTGTTGACTCAGGGTTCCTTGGAACCCACGAGTCTTATGTGCCTCCTACGCAGGACGGACTATTCAAAATGATCAACCCCTCTTTGTCCGCATTGCTAGGCCTGCTACAAAATGAATATCAGTCAATAAAATATATTGGGCCACTAGACAAAATGTTCATCTCCATGCTGGTTCAAAAAACAGAAAGATCGAAACCATTTTAACATAAAAATCTGCATGTAAAGTTGATGCCACAAAAAATGCTTTAATTCAGTGGACAAACTAGACAGTACTAGCGTGGACACCTGGTCTACTATGTCATTTTAGTGTTAATCCAATGGGACAAAAAGAACAAAATATTGTGAGACGCTCTTTGTAAGAGATTTGTAGACGCCCACCCTGTGGACAAAGGTGCCAAACATTGTCTGACCTGAAATCTGAGGCCTAGAGAAATCAAAATTGTACTACCCATATCTTTGCCGTTTATCGTCCGATTGACTCACTTTATGATAGGGAGAGAAGGCAGTACATGCCCGCAGCCTGCAACTGTCACCCACACCCACCTGCATACCCACACCCACCTGCTCTCCCACATCCACCTGCTCACCCACACCCACCTGCTGGCCTGTAATGGAATAACATGTATGTATGACACATGACTTGAGGGTACTCTTTCACAAGGAATTCATTTCTGATGCTAGAATTGACCAATGAATGATTATAAGGGAGTACTATATCTAAGTACATGATAAGCTACAGATCCAGCTTGCCCTGAGTCATCTGTGAGGCCACTCACACGCTCAATCTTTTTTTTTTGAGTGACCTGGCTTGAAAAATCAACCCTTTAAGGGCCGCATATTGCTTTGATGCATTATACCCTTTATTTTCATGATGCATGAATGGAGCCCTGGCATGGAGACCCATATGGACTATATTTTACCCTGTATGGTCAGCATGATGCTGGCACTGGCGAGTTACTCTCCATGACTGCATTAATGCATCATGACAACAAAGGCATAATACAAAAGGGGTGAGGAGAAAATAGGAAAAGAATCTAACAAAGGCATAATGCTTTTAAGCACTATGCGGCCCTCGAAGTGCCAAGGTCTTTTTATTTAACTATACACGTTTACAGAAAATAGGAGCCACCAGTGCAAATACAGGAGGAGCTTGAGACACCACCCTGCTACTCTCCCTGCCACTCTGTGACCGATGCATACAGCGGGATTCCATCCCATTAAACCTGCCGATCCATCAACCATTTCAGATGGCTTTATTCACAGGGTTCCGGTACAGTAGCAGCGCAGAATGCGTCAAGAAAAGCCGCAGTCCAAGGTCCGTATTGAAAGATAAGTCTTTTTATTTTATGTGGAGAAACAAAGTTACTATGCTTAAGTACTGAAATGTGCGCAGGCCCTTTGATAGGCACTTACAATTACTACCATCAGGAAACAACATATTAGCACCTGAAATTAATATTTCCGCATATGCGGAAATCGGGAGCCCTCCTATGTCCTGTCAGCAGCATTATCAAAGTACCTAGTTGGGTGTTAAGGGTGCCGTTTCCCTATGATTTTTGCGCTGCTTTTAAACCATACTGCGCACTGGCAGAAATAAATAAACTGAACTTTTTCTGGACCAAAATTAACAGGGGAATGCAAAGAAACCATTTATTCTTGTGTGCTATTTGACGTTCATATGATGAACATCTTTTCTTTTGGAAACAGTTGTATCCCATTGATCAAGTAGTTGCTAAACATATAATCCACAATATGCATAATAAGCGCACCACCAATGCCTTTACAATGATACCTTTTGTGCTCAAATCCTCCTGTAAACGACTTCACAGTGACCCAGTAAAAATATCATAGGTGAAACTTTCCTAGTTTACAAATTATCACACTTCACACCCCCGCGGCCGTCAGAACGGCGCACGGGAGATAGGTCAGTGCCTACCTTTGACCCCCCCCCCCTCCAAGAGGGGTCCAAATGTTGTTACCCCCCCCCCCCGGTCAAGGGGTCCAAATATTTTTGCGCCCCCCCCCCCACCCACCTCGACTAGACCCATGAATGTAAAGTTCAGCGTTGGTTTTTTTCCCAACGCTGAACTCTACATTCATGGGTCTAGTCGAATTTATAAAATTATGTTTTTTAATTTAATAAATTCTTGACTCCCCTGTAGTTTATAAAAACAGTACGGGAGACTATCAATTATAATGATTGATATAGAGTCAAAACCAGAAGCTACACTATCTTGAATCAGTAGGCCATAGTCAACCAGACTATATTAAACCCCACCCACACCCACAGACTGATACATACAAAGTCACCAAGGTCAATTAACTGTGACAAATTTTCAGAACAACCTGAAAATTAATAAACAGAAATTTATCTGTAATAAATCTCACCTGAGACATGAATTACTCTGTAATCACCTGATGAAGCTGGGAACAGCTGAAACTCAATCCTGAACTCACTCAACTTGCAGTATGGCTCAAACATTGGTACTAGAAATCTTGCTATGAATTTCTAAACATCTACACAAAAATTTCCAATCTAATTGGAAAGTGTTCAATTTATTTGAACACAACCAAAGAATTTTATTCTTAAATTTCTTTGGGCACAATTTCAAATTGTTTTTGTAGTAGAACCCAAACATAGGGATCAAATATTGTGGAACTGACCTGAATCCCAATATAAACCAATGAGAGTACGCCAAACTGGGTCAAGTTGGGGTCAGCTGACCGGGCTGCCTTGGGAGCGGCAAAATAGGCCTACCTGATTCAGTTCAGATTGAATAGTGGCAGAGTGCAAACCGATCCTCGTCCATTTCCTTGAAACTCTTTAAGTAGCCTACTGTTAAATTGCTACCCTCTAAATGAAAGTTACATAGGGTTCAATGTTAAACCAAAGATAGAAATCACATTTTCACCCACAGAGCCTCATATTTCTCTCTTTACATACAGGAATGCCATCTACTACAGTAGAAATACCCTCATATACACAGAAAAAAACCCATCTAGGTTCTTTAATTTAAATTTAAATGCAGGACACAAAAGCAAAGCAAAAGAACACGCCAAATCTCAATGTATGCAGAGCGAAATTGTACCACCCATATGTTCTCCGTTTATAGGCAGTATTCCACTGACGTCGGTCGGCCGAGATTCCGTCATCCAATAAAAGTCTACAATGTTAAATGTATGGGAATCTCGGCCGATTCACGTCAGTGGAATACTCCCTTATTGTTCAATCGGGTGATAGGGACAAAAGGCGGTACATGCCCGCGGCCTGCAAGTGCAACAGTCCCCCACACCCACCTGTACACCCACACTCACCTGCTCTCTCACACCCACCTGCTCACCCACACCCACCTGCTGGCCTGTTATGGAATAACATACATGTATGACACATGACTTGAGGGTACTTTTTAACAAGGAATTCATTTCTGATGCCAGAATTGACCAATGAATGATTATAAGGGAGGATTATATATAAGTACATGATAAGCTACAAATCCAGCTTATCCTGAGTCATCTGTAAGGTCACTCACACGCTCAATCTTTAGAGTATGAATTGACAATGAATCAAGTATAACGAGTCTTCATTGTGACCATTTCTAGCGGTTTATCAAGAAATCTCAACAAAACACTAAGAATTTAATGAGTTACCAGCCCCTTCGGGGACTGGGATCATGGGTGGGGGTAGACCTATTCCGTGCCCCCTTCCACATGTAGGCCTATTCCCCTCCAAATAGCCCCCCCCCTCCGCACATATCCGCCCACACTACGGTACGGAGATCGTGCGCGGGAACGGACAGGGCTGCGTTCCCCTGCCCCAGATAGCGCTAGGCCGGATCACCATGGCAATGCGTCCTCCTTATCAACCAGTGCCGCACCTCACTCTCCTAACAGATTCTTACGGAGGGGTTCGACTCAGAAGTTTAGGCTGGCATATCTCGAGTATCAGGATTAATCTTAAGATAACATTTTAAGGGGGTGGTGAGAAGGATATTTATGTGTTATTACATCTACTTTCAAGGACATAAACCTTTAAGGTTGTCTAACTTTCTCATCAGTATCCTAAAATCATCATGATGTTGCTGATCTGAACTGTCAATATAAGGGGGTATTGTGGTAGGCATACTGCCAGAAAATTCCCAAAGGAATAGCAAATAGAGCGGGCGGCTCAACGTGCCCGGGTGGTCAACGTGCCCCGGTCTCCCCTACTGCCAGTTATAAAAGCAGTAGAATAGAAATAACTTTTAACATTTTCCCCACTTTTAAAGATCAATAAATTCTTTACCCTTTAGGGGCCGTTGCTGCCTCTGGGCAGCATCTAAAATACCCCTGAAAAACCGCTGCTGCCCTAGGGCAGCAAAATTGCTACCCTAGGGCAGCAATAACACTAAATTACAACTCCTGCTATGGAACAAAGAATAGGAATTTTTGAATCAATCCAAAAGTATTTAACATGAATACTACTTCCCCTTGTTAGAGAGATGTAAATTATGTCTGCAATACAACTTATTTCACTCCTTAGGCACTAGTCCCAAGGAGCATATACTTGCAAAGTTGCATATTCCCATGGCATAGGGCCGGTGGTTAAGTCCCAAATGATATTTTTCAAGGCCAGCAGGGAAAGGGTTAACTACTAAAATGTCAATTTTTGTCTTGAAAAACATATTTTACCTTATAAATATATTATAGCCTGCGTCATATTTTTCAGACCTTGGTGATGAGAAACCACTTTCCTTTTGAATGGCCTAAGTTAGGTGGTACAGTTTTGATACTATGCGGGGTATGCTTTTTAGTTCAGCCCTTGTTGCATCTAATTGGGACAAAGTAATTATCAACAGTTAAATGCTTTAAAAGCAACATGTTTTTGTGTAGATTATACGTTTTGGTTCGGTTGCTGCACTGTTATAACTTACCATTGGTTTTACAGAGAAACACTGGTAAGTCTAATGGTGCCTCACTGTTACCTGCCTTTACAGTTAAGGACTCTCAGCAGGTTGGTTCAAATTAGCACATATGCATGCATTATTTAGCACAGATATGTTGAGACTATACATATTATACACCCAATTGATTATATTTAATGTTTCTATCAAATTAGTTTCATTTTGGAAGGTTTAAGAAGCCATGGAGTACCAATGGAACAAAAATGATCCTTTTTCTTAGAACAGCATTATGGGATGGACAAGGAAGATTTTTATCACCTCTGATTATTGGAGATTAATCTAGGTGTCATTCCCTGGAGCCCTTTTCTTTCTTTTAGCTATTATCTCAATTATTAAGCTCTACAGAGCTGTTAAAAGCAGCAAAATCACTTGAAAGTTGTTAAAAAGTGGCGAAAAGAGGCGAAAAGAGGCGAAAAGAGGCGAAAAGAGGAGATTTTGGTAATTTTTGATGAAAAATCATCAATTCGTTGAAAATCGATTAGAATTGTAGTAACTTCAGAAATATGGCGACATAAACAGTGACAATTTGGCATTTAACTTTACAAGTGGATCTACCTTCTTTTTATGGAAAATTGCTAACAGTCTGTAATTGGGATGTACTATGCGTATGGACACTACAGGAGTAGATACCCCACGGGATTGACAAACCTGTTACAGAACCAAATGCACAGTTCATAGGTAAGTAGATTACTAGAGGTAATGTCATCGAAGTGATTTTATAAATGATCATTATCACTCCTCACTTTTCAGCAGTTGAAGGAGTTCCCAACTCACAATAATACGTTTTGTCACAATAACGAACCACAGAGAAACGTTATATAACTCTACAAGGAGGTAATGCCATCTAGTGTATGTTGGGGGCACAATCTCTTTGTAGAATCTATAAGAAGGTGCAGAGACGACCGTGGATATTTCATACCTTCCTATGCATGGTACCCTACTCACTCACCAAACGGAGGTCTTGTTAAAACCCGTGGCCTGGACACCCTGCCCTCAGTCTGGTGTACAATGGTAATTTCACTGTTTAAACGAGCCCTATTGTACAAATCAAATATTGTCTCTGACCCACTTCTGACAGGTGGTGACCCTCTTGGCTATTGAATGAATAACTACACTGCCAAAAAGAATCTTATTTCAAGGAACTAAGATAAATAAACTCGACTGGCGGACAAAAGACTAGTTTTAAGAAATTTACCTGTATTTTTAAAATATTTTTCAGCCAATAAGATCAACAACAACGCCGCACTTCATGCGTGTCGGAGTGCAGATGTATAGGCCTCTAACTGGTATGGACTTGTTCCCACAACCACTGTGTGTACGCTGACACAGGCAGTCATTTCCGCTTCCCGTTCTGCTCTCGCAATTTTAGCCTGTTCCTTGCAAGCTATGGTATGTGTAAGTGTGGTCACTGCCTAAGTCTCACGAGAGATTTCATGCTCACACTGAAAACTCAGAGGAAGGTCCCTAGTCATTATGACGACCTAGGTTGTCATAATGACTAATGGAAAGTGCTCTGGAGAATGGTGTATGAATATAGTCTCTAATTATTTCACCTCGAGAGGCATCCCTTTCACATATTTGGTTTACTCTTGATTAAACTAAGTAGCCTTACTGGTTATAAATAAGTTGTGTATGGGTGAGAATGATGGCCTTGAAGGTATAGAGACTACTCTGCTCCCTGTCACCAGTTTATATCTCATGGCTGAAAATTTACTTCAATCAATTTACCCTGGGGGGCAGCACGTGACAGGGAATGTTCCATATCCAACACCCAGATATACCCTAGGTTGTCCGAATGACTACCCAATGGTGTTGAGACTTGTCATTGCTGATGACTTTAGGTCTTCAAATTTACAATACCTAAAACAGCAACCTTAAGGTAGTCATTCTGACTACCCAATCCATGTCATTATGACAACTTTGGTCTATATGGATCAGATAGGACTACCTTAGGTAGTCACAATGATGACCTAAGGTAGTCACCTTGACGACCTAAAGTTGTTAATTTTGGTATTGTCAAAATGACGACCCTGAGGTTTTCAGTGCAGAACTAACATGGCCGGCCATACGGAGAAACTAGAATCATCGCTATAAGCCTTACTGGTGTATACATGTATCTTTCAGCTTCTCTCATTATCATTATAATTATGATGGTCAAGTAGGCCAACGGCCTATTTATCCAGTCCGCTGGTGGGGCGTAATCATTTCATACCTGTTTAACTGTAGTTAAATGATTTATTTAGACTGTAGCTAACTACACTTTTGTAGCTAAGGTTTATTCATGTATAAATCAAACATTGCTCTGTTAAATTTGAGCAAAATCCCTTGATGGCTTTTACTGTAAATCTAATGAATTTGGTTAATTCTAAACATAATTTTACACCTTCTTTAAAGTGGCCTCTCAACATGTTGGATTCAACAGGATAAGTTTACACCTCACCATGGAGAGCAAGCAGTCATCCAAATGGTGGCTACTGACTGGTTACTTATCAGCAGTTGGTGCAAACTCTGCGGGAGCTCTATCTTGTTCCTGTGTACAAGCTCTAGAGGGAGCTGTCCCAGATTTCCAACTGTCAGTCGCACGTTCAATTGTGCAACTACTTCTCTACCTGATTGGTGGGAAATTAGTTGGGGCTCAGTTTACAGTCAGCAAAGTGAATTTTCCCGGACTTCTTTATCTTAGTGCAGCTTATATGGCAATCAGTGTTGGCTTATATGGATCAATGACCTACCTGCCGCTAATTGAGGCCACTGGTGTGGCAATAATCGCAATGATCATTGCTGCATTCCTTCAATCCCGATTGCTATTCAGCAAGGAAATAACAAAGGGCACCATTATAGCATCGCTTGTCTGTGCAGTTGGTGTTCTCCTGGTAGCACAACCTGCATGGCTGTTCAAGCCCAAGACAGACTATCCCACCATTGCTTCAGCATCTTTTGGGAACGTATCACAGGGGTTTCAAGGGATAAATAGTTCATGGATGGATCATGCAGTTCATTCTGAAAATAATGTGAGGAAAAGTACCATTGTAATTGGATATTTATTGAGCATCTTTGGAGGCACAGGAACGGGTGCATCATTTGAAATATCAAGTATAATTCTACAAGGAGTAAAACCAATTGTGAAAGCTACCTATGCGGCATTCTTTTGTACTCTAAGTTCAGTAATATTCATGTTCTATCTGGAAGATCCAGTGTTGATGGTTACTCTCACTCAGTGGATGTTTGTGTTCGGACATGCAGTGTTGTCAGCGGTCTGTTCCTTCCTAACCATCCAGGCTGGACACTATGTGCCTGGTCCGTCTATCTCAGTGGTTTTCAGCTTTGAGGTGGTGACCATGCTGGTTGCCCAATACACTATTATGCACTCTGTGATGCCAGGGAGGTACAATTGGATTGAAGTAGACGGATGTATTGTCATTACTCTTGGAGCAAGCATACCAGGGATACTTGATATATTGGTTCACCGAGCCAAGGCAAATGAAGTTCCCTGATGACAAAATGATTAAATATTCTAACAGTAGACAGCTTTATGTAGTCAGGGTATCCCAACGGGCACGGAAAAAGTCCAATGATGAAAACAAACCAACCAACCAAATATAAACAATGTTATCTAGCAACAAGATATCAAACAGTAAAACTTCAGGCTGTCAAACCTGGACAAGGAGAGGTTGTGTCAAAACTGAGAGGATGTGAGGTTATTCTCACTTTTGTCTTTATAGTTTTTATATCTCTTCAGATACATCCTGAAATGAATGCCATATATTCACACATAATTATCTAGAAGGTAAATGTTCCAGAAGATCTAACATGTACTGTATAGTATTCTCCATCCCAGTGAACATCATAAACGCTATACTGATATTATATAACATTTCTCTATGACTCTTTATTGTGGCAAAACATTATAATTATAAACAATATTATTTTGATAAAATAATTTTTGTTAACTAGGATATCCCTCATCACCACATCACTATCATGCAGTATGTATCAGTTCACCTCCTCAGTTCTACAGTGGTTTGAGATATGACTGTACTGTCAGATTCTCAAACCCATATAAATACGTGACGAATAACAGGCAGTAGAAGAGTTGTTCTATAGTAAAATGTACAAATGACACACACGAGAAGAAGAGCTTAATCATGTATACCTGCCGTTTGTAACTTCATTATGGGCTGTATTTTTTTTTTTTGTTTCAACTTGGTCACATGACTTTACGTGACTGCTGAACCTTTATTTACCACAAATTAACTCCTTGACAAGTGTTCAAAATTATTGCTATGGGTAGAGACCCAGAATGTATCATTACATTAATATGTATTGTGTTTTTAGAGAGTTTAGTGTATAGGGGTGAGAGAAAAGTGGAAGCTGGTTTACAGATTGCCGGTCACGGATTTTCATTTTCATTGAAAAATGTATCCCACACCGTTGCTGCAGATATTTAAGATTCTCTGTCAAGTTAAGGTAAGATGAGTCTTTTTTTCAAACATTGATAATAGCTGGCTTGTCATGGTTAAATCATTTGAAAACATCCTCTCTACTCCTGTCTGCAGAAAGTTCTGAAAATGGTTGTTTATGGGCATTTCATTTCCCTTGATTGCAGAAAAATGCTGAGTGTAGAGACTGGGGTAAATGGCCTCAGGGCAGGGTCAGGCCATTTCCACTTGTCACTTGTCTCATTGTCACAAACAATATCACAGGGACAGATTATGAGGTGGAAAGCATGGACCATCGTCCCTTTATGGGCCGCACAATTCTTCAACTTGCAATGCCCCTTTTTTCTATCAGGCATGATGAAGCCCTAGCAAGTAGCTGACCAAGGCTGCATCCTATGTATCATGTTTATCCTAAGGGGTTCATAATTATTGTCTCAAAGTATGACATATATATATATATATATATATATATATATATATATATATATATATATATATATATATATATATATATATAAACTAGATATTGTACACGCCAAATGGACTCTCTCCCGGTCATAGTTCAATAATTAAAGGTGTCAACTTGCGAGCTCCTTGCGCCCCTGCTGCGTCAGTCGGTGTATAGTGGCCCTGGAGGAAGGTTATATAAATATATGCGTAATGCAGCCCTGGTGAGTAGACTCACAAGATTGCAGTCATGCCTGATGATGATTAAAGGGTTAACAATAGAACCAAGCCCCTGCCATGACGACAAACACATGTCCCACACAGTCTAAAGGCCACCAAACCTGGTGATATCTCAAACCATCTTCCTCAAAACACACGGGAATTATCAAACCTCATGAGACTTGTCCCCAGCTCCTGTTGTTGCTGCCACCCGTCCCTTGAGAGGTCCTTTTACAGCATTCAGCCTGATTTAATGACATGCTGTAAACTGGCAGATCTGAGCGTGTGACCCTGATGACTGTGAATGTGTAAAACAATGTCTAGTGAGGAGTTTGATATCGGAACTAAACTAATTACTGATCTATTGAAGCAGACAAATAATGATGATGATTTTATGCCTTAACAGTTGTTATCAAGAGAGAATGATTGAATTCAACTCTTCAAGATCAGCAAAGTGCTTTCATGCACTACGCCCCTTTCTCTTTGAACTTTTGCTTATATTTAGTCTAAGAAATAAATTCTACTCAATAAGTTGCTTATAATAGAGTGCACACCAAAAGTAAGATCTATTTGAAGTATACTATGAAAGACCAGTGCTTTGCCCTACAAGAGATTTGATGTTCACTGATAATATTTGATCGTCCCCTGTCCCCCAAATAGTACACTGTCACAGCGTTTGGAACACTTTTATTTCGGATTTGGAATTGTTAAGAAGATATCTCTGGTTTCTGTGTCTAAGTTTGTATTCATCTATTTTACTGTCTACCTTGCATTATCCTGTTTTCATTGACATGATTGAAAACTCTAAAATTTCCTAAATGCTATAGCTTTGTACATAGGGTAAAGGTACCCATCTCGGACGTTCCTGGTCTATGAAGAGGTGAACACTTTTGAGTGTTGATATTGAGACCCTTAAGGGACTCCAATTCTAATGTAAGTTGAATTATTGAATGCATTGTATATGGCAGTTTCTATTCATGATGAAATTCCAATAAATCTTATCATTTTAATATAAACAAATCTAAATCTAATATGCTAAATCCAAAAAGGCAATCTGCACCCAAAGTCGGACACTTCAGGCTAGATATGATCCTAGAGTCGGACACTATATGTATGTGCTTTCATCGGTTTTATAGGACTGCTTAGCTGTATATACAGTTTTCTTGTCAGATATATAAGGGGATTATATAGTTATGATTGCAAAAGATTATAACACCAATTAAAGGTATAATAAATTTGAATAACAACCCATGGAGTGGTGACTCCTGGCCTGGAATTCTGGGACAGTTAATTAGGTTCCAATGAGAGACAATGACCCCCAAGGCATACTGTGCGACTCTGGTGTACCTCATTTGAGTATTACATGCACATGTATATTGTTTATTTAGTCTCATGTCATTAAATGAGGAACAACAGCATGATCTGTTATTAAGATGGTGTCCGAGTCTGGGTGTATTTGGTGTCCGACTTAAGGTACAATTTGATGCTTCAGTGAATTCCCCTCTCACAAGGCATTATGGGTAATGTATTTGTATTTCTTCATGTGGACCCTCAAAAAGATGTATAATCTTCTATTAGTATGCTTTGCAATGATGTAACTATAATGGGAAAGTCAGAACAAACATAATAAGGAAACCAATCTTTCCATTTCATTTTAAGACCAATGTCTCCCTAGATGAGTGTGACTTGTCTAATCTGTATGGCTGAAATCTGATGATCATCGATAAACGGTTAAAGCCCTTCTAAAGTAATATTGTCTTCTTATAACTTACCACAATTGGAAGTAGAGTTACAGTCCTAAAGTTGGAAACATCTAATCCATCACCATCCCTCTGCAGTGGGACTACCATACCCACCCTCCAGGTTTCAGGAACTTGGCACTGGTAGCAGCGGAGTCATTCAACAAAACAGTCTATCTGGCACTGCTAACATAGCATTTCTAAGGATAAAGCAATAATTCGGGTAGCACCATGTGCGTGGCCACGTTAGTTCTGTCCACAGAATATCCCGCGAGATTTAGCCTGGTACCACACTCCCACAGACCATAGTTACCAGGAACAAGCTGTGTTCCGCGGACTGAACCAAGATCTCATGAGAGCTGCTAGTGTCAGCCTGCATGTGATGGTCCCGGGAACAAGTTTCCTTCCGTTTTATCCTTATAGCAGATATTCTGTCAATACAGGATGACTTATTAGTAATAATTTCTTTGATACAGTTAATACCATTTACTTAATCAGTCTCAATGGAATCAATGTGAGACTCAAATACCTTGCCTTCATGTATCCAAGGCTAATTATAATTTGCACCCGGGTTAGGACGTATAAAAAGAAATCATTTATGACACAGGAGTGGCACCATCTTCAATTAATACATTTCTGACACCTTCCTCAAGTTCAAAGCTTGAGTCCCCTTGATAACATTTTACTGAACCGTTAATAATTCACTAGAACTTTTTATTATCATTTTGGTGTTGTTCAAGAGTATCCCTAATGAACTTTCTTTTAGCCTTCCTAATAGCCTTCTTCACTTAATTTCTTAATCTACAAGAGTGCTGCAAAAAGTAGGATTTTTTTAAGAAATCGCTTTTTCTTTTATTTATATCTTATCGTTTCCATTTATCAGTCTAAGTACATGGTTTGTAATCCATGGGGCTCTATCTTGCCTGACATTGAAGGCTTTAACCGCACACATTCTTTCTTTAGCAAATAACCCAAGTATGACTGTCCCTTTTATTTACATCATTGCTAGCATCAATGGCGCCCCAGTCGCCATTTTTAATACGAGCTTCAAATAAATCAGCATTATATTTTCCTGCACTCTAAAGATATCTTTTTATTGACAAAATAATGGTCTATTAATGTAATGTGGACCAAACGGTAATAATTTTAGTTCCAAGTTCTAAATTGGTTGTGTTTGTAATAACCCAGAGTAGTCCAGGTCACTCCCAGGAATGAGATGCCCGGTGTGCGTGGTCAGAGCATCAAAGATGATGGAGTTGTTATTATTGCTCCAACAGAAAAGGCAAGATTGCCTTATTTCTAGTGAATTGTGAATGCTTAAACTTACACATGATGATCATAAGCAATTAACAAGGCTGTAACCATTCATTGTTCAATGTAAAACCCACAGACTAGTGAGAAATATGGGTTTTGTGATCTCATGGTGATGCCCGTAACACACTGCCACTGATGCCCGTAACACATTGTCAGTGCATGAAAGTGATGCTCCGTAACACAATTCTTTTGGTGTATATAGATGTGCGTTGTGGTTACTCAAATTGGTCCAAAATCACATTTCTGGTGTTTTTGCCTCCATGCTATTCCTATTGGTTTGCATACAATAATCATCTAAGATTCGGGAAATGCAAATATATACTAAACTAAGGTAGCCTCATATAATTTTAAGGTAGCTAGTAATTTAAGGCATACAGATTTCTGCACTATATTATAGTGCAGAAACCTGTATGCCTGAAATTCATTATTTCAGAACTCACTATATACCTTGAGATCACATGGACAAGTTTTGACATCTGTAGACATGGAGTCATTGGAGAGGGGTGAGTGCATGGATGGGGAGAATCGATCTACAGGTTCTTAATGCACTGTGCATATGTAAGGTGTTTACCCCCTATATGACATATATATCGAAAGTAGTTTTATAACCCCTCCATGGAAAGATAAATATGCCTGGAATACTATTATTTAGTCCAATACTACTGTAGGCCTATGGTAGGGAGTTTGATAAATTTCCAAAAATGAGTTAAATAATACATATTGGTTGCAGTGGTGAAGGTCCCCATGAGATCTTTTCAGATCTGTAAAGATCATGTTCCTATCATACCTAGATCCAGATATATCATGGTGATTGCACTTGAATATAAATTATTTCCCATTTCTGTGATCTAGGCATGATCACGGCAGCCAGGGGTAATGTAGCACTGCCCCCCCTCATCCTTCCAACTCAGACAAAACAGGTCCTATTAACATGACTAGGGTCAGCATTGGGCAGGGTCAAACACACCTGGATTTCACATATATGTCTTAAATAACATAATTACCAACATCCCCATGGTACCAAGTTATAACAAGTCATATTATTCATTATGTTTTGAGGGATGCCTCTAGGAAGGGTGCATATTGGATCACAGAAATATGCAGATCACAGTGGCAGTGGCAGCGCTATTTTGAACTCCCTATCTATGGCCTGTACCTACAAATCTTAATTTCCATTGATAGCTACTGAAAATACAATATAGCTATCAAGCTATGGCACATATCCCCATGGACAGGGCATCACAGAAAAGTGTTACGGGCATCACAACAAATACTTTGATATGTGGCAAGGGCATCACTCTTTAGTTCTAGGATGTCCAATACAGTGAATTTAGCCTCCTATTGTAGTGCAATTACTATCCAGATTGTTTGTATCGATATTTAAGTCATACATTCCTGGGAGTGCGGGTGTCATCATTAGAGCGTGTGGGTTTAGCAAAAACTTTACTCAAACAAACAAATTTAAACAATTTTTTGAGGGTTTACGGCACACGCACTGTAAATTTCCATCCAGATGTTCAAGTATATAAACCTTAATGTCCACCATGCTGTTTATCACCACTTCTAAAATAGCCAATGCAGCATCGTTTTTCTTAACCTTCGGCCACTCAAATGCAGAAGAACCTGGGTTCAAGGCTCGGTCAAGTCCTAGAACGTTTTTGAGTATATATGCAAATATGTGACTAAGATCCCCTCTGGTGAATTTCTATAGTTGTTATAATCCATGTTATTCCTAGCTGACTGTAGTACTGACAGCATGAGTTTTAATTTTGATACCTAATTTGCCAATATTTCTCCAATATTGACATATTTTTCATCAAAAATGTAAAAAGAAATTTAAAAAAAGGAGGTGCTACTTGTCACATTATTAACTAAGTGTGGAAAATCTTTTTCCATCGATATCAAGATGTATCAATAAGGCGAAATGAAGCAAAATTTGCAAATCAAAACATAAAAAAAGACTTTACATTACCAAAGCCTAACCTGTAGCAGCATAATCCAGCCAGACAGTCAGTTCATAGAGGTGACCTGTTGACTCATGTCCGGATTAGTTTTGAGATCTGAATAATTAACCCTTAATTAAAGGCCAGTATGATCATTTAACATGGGTATAATAACACATGACACTAGTTACATTAGTTATGACTAGTAACAGAAGGAAACTCACCCAAAGGTCAAATGTGTGATCTTTCATTTGACTTTTCAATCTGTGCAGGTCCTCAGAGATAAATGGAGCCAGTGAGTAAGTTCAGTGACACTAGCAGGAAGGCAGAGGATGGCTGAGGGAATGGATAGCGAGTGAGGGAGGGCGAGTGAGGGAGGGAGGGTGCAGGCAGGCAGCCAGGGTAAGGGTTTGAAGTTGAATGGGAGGGACTGCAGAGGGAGAGAGGTAGATACATTTGGAGGCAGGCAGGCAGGAACTGAAGATGGGGGATGGAGCAAGGGAAGTAGAAATTTAGGAGAGAAGGAGAGTAGGAAAGGAAGGAAGAGAGGATCGGGGATGGAGGAAAGACCAGAAGATAGTAAGTTCAGAGGCAGATTGAGCTGGGGTTGACACTAAAAGGAGAATACTATAATTATAGGTGGAGAGAGATAAGCATGAGCTGCTTTAGAATTTAGAGTGTTACATTTCACATCTGTACAACATAAGGTCAGCACCCTGAAACACAAACCAATTATCTGTGAGGTCTTGTTAACCCTTTAAGGCTATAAAGTGTTTTAATTCACTATGCCATTTGTCAACATATTACATGAATGTTGTTTAGCAATAAACTCATGGACCCTCCAGGCTTGATACATTCTTGAAGTATGGGCATGATGCACCAATGCAGTGCTTATGCTACTGCATCATGACAGTATTTGTTGATGTTCAGCAACATCCTGTCTTGAAAGGATTAACCAACATGACACAATCAGTATATGTATACATGTGAGGACTTGTAAAGGGTGTATTCCACCGAAGTCATTTGACCGAAATTTCGATCATCCGATAAAAGTCTTTCATGTTAAACTTATGGACAAATCTCATCCAACCGATGGAGTCACGGCCAATTCTGTCAGTGGAATACTGCCTTAAGTGGTTTCAATAATTCAATATATATATATATATATATGTATATCCCTATATGATTATTAACAAACGACATATGGTACACTGCATTTCTCAGAAAGGCAACATTCACTAAATTCCATGAAAAGGGATTAATTTACTATATTAGGAATAAGGAGTAGCCTAGAAACATGCCACCCTGTTCATATCTCCACATCGCATTGGCTTATCACCCACCCCCTGCAACTCCATCACTGGCATCCAAATCTCCCTCACCACAATAATATACTGATATGAAGTATCAATGAACCTTATGGATGCATATTGATTTCCTTCATATTGATATTATGTGTCTTGCTGTTCCTATTACTGGACAGTTTTACTGGCTGAAAGCGGGTGTCTGAGTCAGATTGACTGAATGAGCCTAGATACGAGAATACTGCTGAACCAATTTAACTATACCGCACACTTATTCAAGCTCGGTTCAATGCTATAATACAGTAATATATAATATCATCAGTTGGCATGATGCATGAATGCTGCTCCGTTTAGTCTGCTTGCCATAGCTGCTTGAATACCTCATGCATACCATTCAGGTTAGGATGATGCTTGAAAGTGGCGATCGTGAATCATTTGCCAGGGCTGGATTTATCCCCTAGGCCGGGTAAAGTGCCCATCAGTCAACCACTTGAACATCTGTTCAACGTGTCCATTCTAGGAACTCTGTTGTATTAGGCAAACATGTAGGGGTATCTGGAAATTGATTTGAAAGTTATCCTGACATATTGGACTTTCCAGCCAATAAGGCAACAACTTCCATATCCATGTCCATTAGGCCTTATAGGCTTGCACGACCGAAGTAGTGTGATTTCCATGTACCATGAGTCAACCACTGTGGTACCTTGAGTCAGCCAAACCATTTCATCAGTCAGCTACTATATACTATAATATGATTATATTTTTGTACGAAATGCAAGGAAAGGGATTATTTCTTGTTGGGTGATGTCAGACAGAGTGTGAATGTAATATGATTATGAACACATTTTAGTTAAGGTTAACTATGATTCTTGACCAATATCACACTATTGCAAAAGTTTCCTTATTCATAACTTGCACTACATTTCAAGGTGGCTTGCAAATCATCAGAAACACAGCTCCAATTGCATAATAATTCCAAAAGATATGGTATCATTGACAGCCAATGGAGGGGACTGCAGCTAAATTCCCCCAAATAGTAAAATAGCACTCGGTGAAAATGTTGATAAGTCGGCAGGAAGCGTTCTAACTTGCAGGGGTTGGCCACCTGCTGGTGGTAGGGAAGTTGAAGAGTCGGTCTCCAGTACGGGTAGTTGGATACACAGTTAGAGACTTGGTTCAACAATGATTGGCTGAATCAGTATGGTGTGGAAAGCTTCCATCGCTTGGAAGCCAGGGTATCCCAACAACTGCTTGATAAAGCCCCATTGGGACCTTCAGTCTCCTGTGGGTGAGAATGCCTGGTGCTAGGTGCCTCTATACTCCGTGGGCTGGGACTCTCTTTAACTGCTTGATAAAGCCCCTTTTCGATCGGAGGGAGAGAAAGCCCAGGGTTGGTAACCCTCTGGAAAATCTGAATCTAGAGGACATGATGGAAGCTGGGGGGGGGCAGTGCAGGGGACGGATTCCCCGTGCCTTGGTGGTAAACCCACAAGGGGGTATCACTCCGGTAATCCCACTCCCCTCTGTACCATACGGATCCAGTAACCTGAGACAAGGTCTATCTGATAGGACAAGGCAATGTAGCTCAGTGGTAGAGCAATCGCTTGGCAAGCAGAAGGCCCCGGGTTCGAGTCCCGGTGTCTCCAAAAACTTCATTTTACGGAGAAACCGTGTCCCTCACACATGGTTGACTCAAAGACACTTTACCCTATCTAGATAACATATTAAAGCAGTAGGCAGTAATCCAATGATAAAAGTAAGCCATTAAGGTATGCTCAAAAGCCAGTCGCTGTTAATCCTAAAAATGTCCTGAAACCGTTGCCTCATAAACCATGTGTCTGGCTGAAGTTAGGTAAATAGTTCCCAGAGATAATAACACTTTAAGGACAGCTTAAATGTACTTTACTCTTTTGTCAGTATGATGCATAGATACACTGCTAATATTACATTGCTGCATCACCCCAACACTCTCGGAGATGTAGCACTAGCGACCTTTGTGCCATGGTTGTATCTATGCAGCAGTATATGCCAAAGTACAAAGTGCATTAAAGTACCTAACTAACCAATAAGGGTTAACACATGTCTATCTCCTAGCGTTTCACTCTCACATCTACTCCTCCTAGTCTTCAGACTATTGTCCTATTGACTAAGTCAGCGAAGTCAGCATAGGCTTGACTAGGTAATGTTGGGATAAATCATCCTGCCAAGCGGACAATGATGGTTGGGGGAGAGGGTGCAAGGATTGGAGGATGGTGAAGGAGGAGGGAGGAGGAAGGTGAGAGAGTCCATAGGGAGTGAGGTAGGGAGGGGGAATAGAGAATGAGGCAAGGAAGGCAGTTGGAAGAGGGGGGGAGTAGGAAGGGAGGTAGGAGAAAAGGGAAGGAACAGAGAAGGGAGGGAAGGGAAGGAAGGGAGGGGAGGAGTAGGGAGGTGGGAGGTGGGAGGTAGGGAGGTAGGGAGGTAGGGGGGGAGGAGAAGGGAGAAAAGGAAGGGGAGGGAGGCAAATAGGAGACATAAGATTCCATACACGCAAGTATAAGCAGACATGCAGATAGACAGCTGGGAGGGATGCAATCAAGGATGTAAAGCTTAACATAGTCAGCATGTTTGAAAAAAAGGACTTTGTTACTACTCTGTCAAATTGGCACAAGTGAATTGAGAAACATTTCTGCATTTTTTCTCCGTCGGTCCACTCTGAAACTAACATTTGTGTAGCTATGGGATTGCAGGAAAGTAATTGTTTGTGTTCAGGTTAAAACATAGTTTCCTGTTACATCACTTTCTTCATTGACAAAACCCATTCAATCACAGTTGAACGGAAAATGTGAATTGCAAAATGCATTTGCTGCTCCAGACGTAATCAGCAAAAACAGCACATTAGCAATCTACAAGCAGTGGTATCTGTCCTGACTTGCTCAGTCCTATTCTCGGCAGCTGGTCCGTGGCCAGCCAGGACAGTCTGCAACTGTTGCATAATAAAGGTTTGAGGTACTGACTTGAGATATTGACTCTGCAAAGCAGAAAAATGACTTTGAGATTAGACATGCTCAGATTAATGTAAGCAAGAGTGCAACAAGTACAATCTGGGCAGGAGGGAGGGAGGGAGGGATTATCTAAGGTTGGGGAAGAGTGACAGGGGAGTAGGGAGAAAATGAAGTAGGCAGATGAAACTATTATCATACTCAAGTTATGTCAAGCTATTCATCCAGAGTACTCGGCTTGGCACAAACACAGAGCTGCACACCTCACCTCCTCCACACAGTCATCCATACGCAGCCCCTCAAGGACAACCAAGGTCAACCCAGCAGTTCAAGGTCACAGAGACAGAATTATACACAGTGTGCCACTTTGTTGGATACTGATGCTGAGGTATCAATTATATTCACAAAGGGACATTATAAAGCACTCTTTATATAAGGACTGAGTCATTATAATACCATATTTCTTCAGATGTGTCCCACCAAGTATTCATATTTGTGGGTTGGTGTTTATCTCATTTCTTGACTTATCTTTAGTGCAATTGATGTACTCTGTTTGATGTCCTGTTTTTGGAGTGTACACCAAAAGAAGCATCTATTTGAAATACACCGTGAAAAACCACAGCTGGGCCCTATAAGACACCTTGAGCTTTTGCTGCTCACAAATAACAATTGTTCCCAAAATGTACACTGTCAAAATTCCGATTAAACTAGGATTGATAATAAGTGAATTCCAAACCTAGCAGATTTAATGTATTCTTGAGATGCTGTTATTGTTAGATAGACCTCTCAAGTTGCTGTGTCTAAGTTTGTATTCATCCCCTGTACTGTCTACCTCATTTTCTCCCCCGAGTATAAACTGTGAAGTTTCTAACTTTCGATTCATCTGTTCTTTGGTAATCTAGAGTTACATTGATATGAAATTTCACACTCTATCACATTTAACTGTTTGATGTTTTGTATATGCCTCTTGTTTGTCTTTCTGAACATTCCTTTTTCTTTACTTAGAATAAATGAAAGTTTTAAGTACTTTTTCTTGTTATGGATGTCCTTGTTTTCTAATATTAGGAATTGTTCTTAAACCTCAAGAATTCCATTAAAGCATAATGCACCAACACAGTGTTGAAGAGGAACTATTATGTGTATGTATCAACCCTATAATATAGGCTTGGCTTGATGTGCCATGATGCAAGAATGTAGCTGTGGAAATTTAGTCACTAGGATTGCATTCATGTATGATGACGACATAATTATTACAAATACACACTTTATGACCCTTAAAGGGTTGAAGTTAAACATAATCATTCACTCTGCCTCTCCTCTCTAGAGGACTCTTGTTGAAGCATAAAATCATCATCATTCTTTATCGGCGTTGATAGATCAGTAATTAGTTTAGTTCTGACATCAAGCTCTGCTAGACATTGTTTTATACATTCACAGTCGTCAGGTCACACGCTCAGATCTGCCAGTTTACATCATGTCATAAAATCAGGCTGAATGCTGTAAAAGGACCTCTCAAGGGACGGGCGGCATCAACAACAGGAGCTGGGGACAAGTCTCATGAGGTTTGATAATTCCCATGTGTTTTGATTTGAGATATCACCAACTTTGGTGGCCTTTAGACTGTGTGGGACGTGTGTTTGTCGTCATGTCAGGGGCTGAGTTTCTGCTGCACATTCTGTTTGGTTATTGTCAACTCTTTAGCTCTTTAAATGGGGGCAAACTGTATTACGACTATTAGTTCCCAGGAAGGCAGACCTTATTTCAATTCCTATACTATTCCTATGCATATGGTGTAGACTATAGGCAATGTTAGGCCTCCTATGGTGTCGACTATAGTTGGCAATAGACCTTCAATTTAAAGGGTTAATTAAGGGCTGTATAGTGCTGTGATATGCTATGCATTTGCCTTAAAGGGTTAAGGGCAGCATAGTGAGGTCTGGCTGCAACCTTGGTGAGTTTACCAAAGAGTAAGGAATACTAAGAGGGGCCACTGACCGATTTCATGTCCCCTAAAATTCCATGACACCCCCTGGTGCATGGCGTTTACAGCCCACTAGCCCACTCAAAACCCGAAACATGAATGCAGCCTCTGTCAGTTACTCGCCAGGGCTACATTCATGCATCATAGTAACAAAGGGCATAGCACATGAAAGCATTATGTGGCCCTTAAATGGTTGATGGTCCTTGTTGTCCACCTCACAATCTCTCCTTGTTACATTGTTTGTGACAGTTCAACATATGGCAAGTGAAGGTGACCCTGACCCTTCTCCCCAAGCCCCTCAACACCAGTCCCTGTACTCGGCACCAGTTCTTTCTGGAATCCAGAGAAAGGTAAAGCATAAAAACAACTGTTTTCAGAGACATCTCCCCAGAGTTATTTCCCAGAAAGGAGTAGGGGGGATATCTTAAAATGATCTTAAAATCATGGGGTACTTATTCAGCTATCGTAATGGTTGGACATGTGACAGATAGGTGGATGTAGGTCCTGATTTATATAAATCCAGGGAACAGGTGAGTATGCCTGTACCTTTGAGGGAGTCACATAACTCCCTGGCTCATTCAAGAAAGTCATGGTACTATGAGGGTCAGAAAAGGGACTCATTCTAGAGACAGCTAGGACTCCCTTTCATGCCATTTTTTAGCTTTCAATCGGGGAAAACATGCTTGTTTTTGGAAGGAAACATAAATATACATTGTTTGGGTAAGTCCAACCGAAGGAAATATGCCCCTGTTTATGTCAGTTGGTAAAAAAAATGTATCTTTGTTAAAATAATATGGTATTTAAGTTAAACAGCATCCTCTATCCTCCAGTTTATTGTTAATTCTTTAAGCCTTTTGTTTTTGATGAGGCCCAGGATGATAAGTCTGGTTGAATGGCAAGCTAAACTTTAATTTTCAAGATAGTAATGTACTTAGGGCTTTGATGTAACCAAGGAACTTTGGCTTTAGTTTAAGAACAAGGTCCCATGGACTTCATTAGCCTAAATAATTGTCTGGCTTCAGGAAATTGCTTTTAAACAGGGAAATCCAACAATTCTGTGATATTCCTAGTTACTGGATGAATCAGTGAACCATCCTTATAATGATACCAGCTGGTGATTCGCGACTCATTCCTCAGATTGCGTAACTAGATGTACAGGTGATAAAATGGTATCCAATTTGAGTCAAAGATAGAACTTGACCCTGTAAGGTCAGCATAGCGCATTAATTTGCTCTGCCCTTTCATGCAACATGACTGCAGAACTGGCGAGTCTCCTTGCGAGACCTGCATTCATGCATCATGCTTCAATGCAGCACTGGCAAGTTACTTATCAGGGCTCCATTCATGCATTATTACGATGACTGGCATACTGCATTAAAGCACTATACAGCCCTTTTAGGGTTATGAAGAGAAGTAGCCATAGCGTTGATCAAGTTTCTCATGGGCCGACAGACTGACCAGATTATAACATTGCCCACAGCCACCTGGCCTCTTCTCAGTTTCCGACTTATATAATATTATACTTTTACGAGTCAACAAGCTACCCTCGTGCGCAGACTCAGTAAGTGTCTGACCTGATGTTGAAGTGCTGCTACAGTTGTTAAGCCTGCACATTAGTACATAAAGCTGAAAAGTGATTTTGTTTGTAATTTGTAAGCCATAGGTGACATATATAAACCAATGACATAGGGATTGGCTGCATATGGGTGAGGAGGAGTGGGAGTGTCTCTTTCTTAGTTTGTGAAACCTTAAGTATGCCTATAGCACCCTAATAGGTCCAGCACGTCCCCCTACAGAATTGCAGCTGGCTACCCAGTATAGGCCAGCATCTTGCTGCAGAAAGTATGATGTAAAAATCTAGCTCTGTGATAGAAATAAAATTTCCCCTGAATTAACATGCTATACAGTGAAAGGTTTACTCTGTCTAAGCACAGGGGTTAAGGGGATTTGAAATTTAAGAGCACCACCCAGCTGTGTCATTTAATCAATTCAAATTTTGCTTAAAATTAATGATGACACCAAGTGTTGATTCTTATTGGTACACCAAAAGATGCTTAAAAATGGAACTTTTGATATTCAAGTTTTACCTTATTATAAAATGTATTTGAATTGGGCTTTTAAGTAATTGATAAATTGTCCTTAAGTAAATTGGTATTCCCACGCAGTGATTTAAATCGGAAATGGTGGTAAATGGGACACTATGGTGTAGAGTTTGTCGGTAAGGATAGTAGTGGAACCAGGAACACCTTAATGCTAAACCCCCCCCCCATACCTCCCACACTTACCACTTCCATTATTACATTTTAATTTGTCAGAAGCAGGACTTGTAGGTTGGGACCAAAAGAATTGCACCCATATTTAGCGAAGGAAATCCAGCGCACTACAGAACAGAAAAAATGTGCACTCATCTAGTTGTGGGAGGCGACCAAATATATGGGAAATTCCACCATATTGTTACAGTATATAACTATCTATGAATCTATGGTTAAGCACATTCTATAGTATGGGCCTATGTAGAATTTGTCTCTCATTGATGCTATTATTAAGTATGATATAGGGTTGGTTTTCTTTCAACCTATTCGGAAGGGGGGTCTTTTTATCACCCACTTGGAGGTGGGGGGGGGGTCTTTTTTCCCGTATTAATTTTGCAAAACACACGCCCCCTCCCTGCCATGAATAATAAATGTGTAAGTAGCAACAGAATTCTAGTACAGGGAGAATTGTTGGTTCGTAAACTTGTAAAGCAGTAGCGTAGGGGCACCAATATCATGGTGTCCATTAATATCTCATTACTGAGCTCATAATTGTTTAGTCTAATTGATCTATTTTGTTTAATGTGCTGCTTTTAGAGTGCAAAGTAAAAGTAGCACATATTCAAAATACACTATAAACCATTGTGGGCCCTACAGGACACCTTGCTTTGAGCTCTCGTTGATCATGAATAACATGTGATTGTCCCTCAGCCCTGAAATAGTTCACAGTTAGAACACATTAAACTTGAACTGATAATACAGCGAAATTCAAAACAAGCAAATTTGGCATTTGTGATTGATGCTTAAAATGCTGTTATTGTTAGGTAGACCTCGCCAGTTGCTGTGTCTAAGTTTGTATTCATCTACTTCACTGTCTACTGTGTATTGTCCTGTTTTCTGCTGTGAGTAGGGACTGTGAAGTTTCCTACTTTCATTTCACTTGTTCTTTAGTAATATAAATATAGCATCAATATGAAATTTCACATTCTATTATGTGTGATAATTCGATATTCTTTATCTCTTGCTACCTTTCTTGCTTTTCCTCAGAGATGTCCTTGTTTTCTCAAATTGGAGGAGGGGGAGGAGGTAAACCTCTAAAATTTCATGTTATTCTGGGAAATAGGAGATTTCCATATTTAAAAGCTATTGACACATTCACCTGTTGACAACTTTTGTCAGTGTAAACCCTTCCATGGCACTATGTGGTTAAGATTTAATGTCAGGATCCACCGATGCAGTGCTGATGAGGAACTATAATGCATGTATCGACCCTATTCCGCATTAGCAAGATGTCCTGTGTACAGCGCCATGTTGATTGGTACCAGTGTAACCAGTCTAACCTCCAGCAACCAGCTCAGGCAAATCTCAGGTCCTAAATTAGGGTACAAACAGGGTGTCAGTATTGTGAGTGGCTTCTACCTGGACATTCCTTATGTCACCTGTCCCTCATAGAGTAATGGTTAGCATGGTGGATTCATGATACAGAGGACCTAAGCTCAAACCCCTCCCAGGCCACATCTTGTCACCATACCATTAACAACCAATACCTTTCCTTATTTTTATATACATATAGTTCCTTTGAAGAAATAGGAATAAAAAATTTGTTCAAAGACTATTGATATTTTATTGATATCATTTCAAGGTTGTTACTCACTTGTACCTATCAAAGCAAAATATATTTGATATATAAGAATGTAAATTCATGGTATGGTCAACAAGATATGACTTGACAGGGATTTGAGCTTAGGTCCTCTGTATCATGAATCCACCATGCTAACCATTACTCTGTGAGGGACAGGTGAAATAAGGAATGTCCAGGTACAACCCACTCACAATACTGACACCCTGTTTGTACCCTAATCTCGGACCTGAGATTTGGCTGAGCTGGTTGCTGGTGACAAGGGTGATACAATTGGTACCAGAGCAACACCTGGTGGCAGCACCAGTATCTCGCTAGTGCCTAATAGGGTTGGCTTGATGTACCATAATGAATGTAGCTGTGAAAATTTAGTCCCTAGGATTGCATTCATGTATCATGAAGACAAAATGTCATATTGCAACTACAAGGGTTAAAGGGTTAAAGTTAAACATAACCATTCACTATGTCTCTTCTCTCTAGAGGACTCTTGTTGAAGCATAAAGTCATCATCAATCGTTTTCTGCATTAATAGATGAGTAATTAGTTTAGTTCTGACATCAGACTCCTCACTAGACATTGTTTTACACATTGATAGTCGTCAGGGTCACAAACTCAGATCTGCCGGTTTACAGCATGTCATAAAATCAGGCTGAATGCTGTAGAAGGACCCCTCAAGGGACAGGTGGCATCAACAACAGGAGCTCGGGACAAGTCTCATGAGGTTTGATAATAGAAGGGCTTGTCACTAAAATATGACATTATTTTCATGATGCACCAACGCACTCTGAGGCGAGTTACTCATAGTTGTTGCATCGGTGCATCATGCTGACCTGGTAGGTTCGACATGATGTTTGAATACAGCACTGGGAAGTTACTAGCCAAGGGTACATTTATGCAAACAGGAGCACAGTGCATTAAGGCATTATGCCGTCCTTAAAGGATTAATGGCCGCATAGTGTTTTGATATGCTATGCCTTTGTCCTCATTAAGACTGACTGCAACCTTGGTGATTCTATTTGCAGTGGCTGCATTACATATATTTGCCATCATTTTAGAACCCTGTAGGATAGACACAATACATAAATAGAGCCTTGGTCAGCTACTTGCCAGGGCTACATTCACGCAACATAGCGACAGAGGGCGTAGCACATTAAGCATCATGCTGCCTCTAAATGGTTGATGGTCCGCCTATCAATTATTACATTGTTTGTGACGGTAAGACATGTGGAAGTGGAAACCGCCCTGACCCTGTCCTAGATTCCAAATCCCAGTCTCAGAACTCAGCACCAGTTTCTTTTCTTAAATCCAGAGAAAGTAAAATCACAATTTTAAACCACCAAAGTTACTCTTTGAAAAGAAGTAGGGAGGATATTTTAGAGTGTGGAGTACTTATCACACTGTCATAATGGTGAGACATGTGACAAATGGGTGTAGCCCCTAACGCCAGGAGAACATAACAGTGCGGATGGACCTACGGGGACACAGGGAAAGGAAACAGAGTCAAAAGCTTAAGGGAATCCTGGCTGACTCCAGAATGACTCCCTTTTCTGACTCTCCTATTGGAGTTATGTGACTCCCCTACACGAGGTCTGGCTCCCTGAGGGAGTCACCTGGCCCCCTCAGGTAAATGATTGCTAGACTTCAATTTTTGTATTTTATTCTTATTCATTTAGTTATTTTAAAATCATGTATTTTTTCTTGCAACCCTTAGACATTGGTGACAGCACACAATGACCTTCTTATATTATTTCTAGCCTATTACCTATATGCACCCATAAATTACAAACAAAAACACAACGCAACGATATGAAAAGGTTTTGAGTTCATAACGAATCTTGATTACACAAGGTGATTTTCTAAAGAGACAATGCAATCAAATGGGTGCAAGGCCCCAACATAGATACAAATGTTTGAATCAACAATGATAATAACATGGTATGTACTCAACCCATCACATACAGGCAACATGGAGATTACGTATTAATAGCAAAGGATTATAGCATGTTACATCAGTTAATAGGACATAATAGTAGTCATGGGTATGCAGTGAGAAATACAAACATAAAGTGAACCAGGGATATTGATATAGAACTTGATAACATAGCGTAGATAGATCAGTAATCAACATATCAGGGCCGCTGGGCTACCATGAAAAGTGCAGTAACAGTAACTATTGGCTTCGCTTTTAACTTGAACAGTTACTTGTCCGTTGTTAATCGACAACTAACAGTTAATAACTGCATGTAGCAGTTGAGCATCCGGTCAGAAAAAGTCGCTGAGTCAGTGCGCAGGGTTCGCTTGTTGACTCATATCCAGACCACTTTACACATCCGATTAAAAACGTTAATGGCAATGTAATGCATTAACCGTTTTAGGAAGTCATGTCGCTAGAAAATGACATTTGTCCTCATGATGCACCAATGCAGCCCCGTCCAGAAACTCACCAGTGCTACATTGATGCATCATGCTGACCCTTGGGGAGTGTCTCAACCCAGTGCTCAGGCTTGGCATGATGCTTGAATTCAGTACTGGCAAGTTGCAGGCATCGGCTGCATTGACAAATAAACGTGTGCCTTAAGACCTGGTCCTTAAAGGTATTTAAGTCGGTAATTGATAGGAGGACAGCTGGCTGTGAGAGGTAATCTGGTCAGTCAGAGCTACTTTATCAACGCTACCGTTACTCCTGTTTACCCTTTAAACCCTTTTAGGACAGCATGTTGCTAGAAGATGACATTTCTCGCCATGATGCACCAATGCAGCCCTGACAAGTATCTTCCCGCTGCTGCATTGGTGCACCATAATGACCCTTCGTGCCAGTAGTCTTCAGGGCCGCATAGTGCTTAAGTGAGTAACTTGTCAGTTCTGCATACAGGATTCATTGATTTCTCAGCCAAAAGACATGTTACAATAATGCATGGCATATCAGGAGAAAGAGGATCAATGTGCCTTCATGAATCATGTTAGTTTCTAGTTTTTCAGACTAGAATTTAATTGGTATATTTAATACAACTGCTGTGTCAGCAGGTGCATTGGAACCACATTTCCAGAACAGTTACTGGTGCTAGCTAACCATAAAAATCAATAAAGTAAAGAAAATATTCAGCAACAAAAATATCAAACTAACTAGGCTAAGAAAATGCATGACACAAGACGTCAGTCTCTCTCTTTATAAAGTCATGATCTCCCCCTCTGTGGAATACTGCTCTTTCTATTCCGGTAGTGCCCTGAAGACTGAACTGGACAATCTTCAGCACAAGATTCATCACTTTTGAAGGCAATTTCTATACCCTAAAACCACCTGGGCCCAAAGGGGCACCCAGCCACAAATTAGTATAGAGGTTCCTAAATAAGAATATTTTGATTTAGAGTAAACATGTGTGGGCTATTTTGAACTATAATCATTTCCCTAAAAGTGTTTGATCACCCTAAAAATGCCACCTCCAGTTGAGTGCCCTATATTATAATAGTCAAGCACCACATATGATATGTGAATAGTTGACCAATGAGAAAAAATTTAACCAACCACATGCAAGAAACAGAATGATGATATCTTTAAGAATTAATGCTAGAGAGCCGCTCAAATTTGGGAGAGTTCTAGCAGTCCCTTGAGTATCTAGCCAGGGAAGAGCCTGGGACCAATCCAAGGAGTAACACAGTGGTAAAAGCTGACAGGTGCATGGTGCCAACTTTTCTTTTTCAGAAAATCATAGAAAATAAAGTATCAACAGCGGAGGAATAATAGTGACATATCTGGATTTCACCTGATCTTCCCGTCATTTTGAGATATCATAATTATGATAAATTCCGATCATTTCTTAAAATAGCGTTGTCCTACCTACTGTCAGTGCTTAACACAGAGACAGGTTCATATTTGTTGCTAAGAAAGCTCTTGATGATTATTTTGGGATAGTATTATCAGAATCAGGAAAGGAGAAGTGGTCAAAAGTTCCATGATAAGTCAGTCGGGTAATGTCATATTTCTGCAAGGGTGGTGGCCACCTAGTGGCCGTTTATGACACTAAATCCCCATAATGGTAAGTTTTCCCCTGTTGCATCGCATATGGCTGTGTAACAACACTATTTTACGGGTGATTAGTATCTCATTATTACCTTTGAGTTTATAATGTATTTAAATCACTTGGTGATTTTACAAAACACAATACAATCAAATGAGGCACGATGTCCTCGAGGCTGTTTATATCAATAAAATGTATGCAAGATACAAGTGCCGTCAATGCAAGTGAGTGATTAAGGTCACACAAGCAGTCTTCAGTTATAGCCCAAGGGCAGTGGTGAGAAAGTCCTTAGCTGTATAAACATCGGTTTTGGGTTTAATAATTGTCCAATGATGTAAACAGACAAGTAATATGTGCAGCATACAGGATACAAATGGGTACATGGTAAGTGGGCAGTACAAGAATACATGATAGATTAGCTCGTCTTTGTTACGGAAACAGCGTTTGCATGAATTGCAGCCTCTCATGTTGAGATTGCATTATACCATTATATAAGTAGCCAAAGTATTCAATACAGGGAAAATTGTCAGATGAAAATACATGTAACCATATCCATATAAATGCAAGTTTTAAATCTAAAACCAAAGGTCTTTGGTGACGTCCAAAGCCTAAGTACAGTAATATCTTGATCAATAAAGTTTAGCATGACATTCAACCAGACTTATTATCCTTAGCCTTATCAAAAGACATAGCTTATTTAGGTCCACATGTGAATTAACATGATGATAGAGGATGATGTTTCAATCAAATAATTCCATATTATTTTGATACCCAGTGACCAGAAAATTCAATTCAACGCTGAAGAAACAAAGGATAAGCATTGACACCCATTTATCAATGTTGATTCAATGTTCTATTTACACTAGGGAACAAGATTCTTTTTCCTGGAGCTGCATTATTATATATAATATTATATATATATATATATTTATTTAATTTTTTTTAAATTAACTAACATTCATCAACTTTCGAGGGAGATGTTCTTCGTTATTAAAGTTTTCTTCCTCTTTTCCACTTACATGTGACTCGTAATGTATGTGGATCACGTGATTTCCAGTATGTCTAACAGCATCTCTAACATATTTGTGAGTATATTATTATTAGAAGTTATATTCCATTAGAGTCTTTGGCCACGTTCCAGGGCAGAGGTGTTTTTGCTGCAATATTCAACTGTTCAACGTTAACTAGTCCTTAAGAGAACCCAGATGTGGGTTTAAGTGTTTTGTTAAATGTTCTTTTTACAATGGGCTCTCTCTCTCTCGCGGCTTTAAGTTCAGCAGTGCCATATTGCTGCCATGGAAAGTCACAACAGCATTTAAATGGCTTCAAGGCCAAAAGGAAAAGGGTTGTTTCAGGTAACATGGCAAGAAAATGTAGGGTCGGTAGGGGGATTTTTTTTTTTTTACTTTTTTTTTTTTTGTAACATGAGTGTACTAGCCAGCCTCTCCAAAGACCCCGAAATTGACCAAAAAGGGTAAAAATATGAAAATTTCTTCAAAACTGCATAAAGAAACGTAGGGTCAGCCCTGTTTAGATAGGGTCGATCAGATGACCTGAAACAAACCTTCTTTTCTGGCATTTTACTTGAATTGAATATGCTTAAAGTGCAACCATTTATGCAGTGATACATACGTAAATTATTATAAAATACTTGCTTTATATGATTTGCCCAATCGAATGCTAAGCATGAGTTTTTCCCGATGGCTATATCATCACAGAAAGTTGACTTTGTATTGTGTCGTCAGATCGAACTGGAATGTATCCGAGTGGTTGATGGCGCAGTGTGCAGTGCATAGTGGTACATATTTAGTTCCTCGAATCTCTAAGTTCATAAGGCAGAAGCCCAGCAACTGTCTATGTACATATACCCTCAATTACTGACAGAAGCTTTGCGCAATTCCGGAACTGTTGCGCCAATTAGGAATTCAGGCACTGCCCAACCTTAAGGCTGTGTAGTTTTGGAACTATGCTGGTTCCGATATTGTGCGTGACATATATATTCCATAATTCTGTTCGGTAAATTTGCTTACTTAGACATTTTCCCTTGTATTTTCCGATTTCGCGGATATATGGGTCGACTGATGGGGGAGGGAAGGGGGGGGTGGGGCAAACATATTCAGCCCCCCCCCCCTAATTCCTTTAATTAACGGATTAAAGTGGCCAATACTTGCAGCCACAGAAGATTTAGCAAAAGAGTACTTTAAGAGTACAGGATTTCAATGTCAGTATAATATTACACCATATAGAGTAAAGGAGCTGCATATATATATATATATAGTCTTATAGCTCTCTGGGTCATATGACTCCCCCAGGTGACTCCCTTAGGTCAGCCAGAGAGTCACCTAGACTCCCTCATGCGATCTGGACTTCCCTAGAGAGGGGAGTCATTCTGGAGGCAACCTGGACTCCCTTTTGACGCTGTTTCTTCTCTCTGTGTGGTTCAAATGTGGGCGGTGGCCAAAGGACATCATGTGAGTGCGCGCTTTAGCTGTATAAGAGTAGCATACTACATGATGTATATAAACACAGCTGACGAGTATCTTTCCGGGCCTGCACCTATGGGTACACTGGATTAACACTACATGGGGTCATTGAGGCTTTCATATATATCTGTGTATCTTCCTCTTATAGAACTGCAATATTGGCCATTTAGACATGGGGATTTCAAAATAGCGCAGGTTAGATGCAAATGTAGGACCTCTGTGAAGCCTATAGCTAGAATCAATTTTTTCTATAAAAGGCCTCATAATTATAAGCACAAGTCGCTGTATAAGCACAGGGGGTAACAGGAACCTGGAATTCATAAGGGCACACCTCCTAGCTATGTCATTTTAATTATTTATTTTGGTACACTCATAACCAGATAACCAAAAGATGCTCAGATCTCGTTGACATAAAGTTTTACTTTAAAATGTACTTAAATATGGCATTCAAGTGATATAGGAATTACCCTCGAGTAATAAGTAAATGAGTATTCCCACGCAGTGGCTTATACCAGCAATTATTGCGGTGAATATTACACTGTGATGTGGAGCCAGTAGGAATGGATAGTAGTGGGATCACCTTGATGCTAAACGCCCCACATTACCATCCTATATATGTCCCACTCCTCCCACCTCCCCTTTCATTCACTCCACAAGCAGCCAATCAGAGCGCTCCCTGAGCTGTGACGTCACAGAGGTGGGCGTCCTTATGTCCTATATACTGGGAGCAGCTCGGTGTGGGAGCTACAGTTCGGGAAGTGGTCACCAGAGGGAGTTAGTGTCGCTGTGAGCTGCTGCTCAGAGACTTAGTGAGTGTCCTTTACCTGAGCTGCTCCTTCCACCCACCTTTACCTTCCACTCACCCACTGAGCTGCTCACTGGTCTCTGCTCATACCTAGAGGGCGCTCCGCATTGCTCTACAGTAGTTGCATACTCCCCATCATTATCACAGGCACTTGCGCTATCAGGAGACTGAGAGGGACTCTAGGAACACACCTGAAACATTTACCTGATAAGACATTTTAGTATAGGAGCACTATCCCGCCTGCCTGCCTGCCTGCCTGCCAACAATCACGATACAAAGAACAGAGTGAGGGAGACAGAGAGTTCTACCTAACATTACAAAGCTAGAGCTGAGCAATTAAGAACTGATCTAAATTCATCACCAGAACACTGGGACTACTACTTTTAATTATTACTGCTATTAACAACGAACTACTACAACTAATTCTAGTAGTCCACTAGTCCACCGAGTACTCCCGCTCTTTCAAGACGTCCACAGACCACATCAACTCATAATCTGAGCGCAGTAGTCGCACAAGCTACTTCCCCAAGACAGAAGTCGCACACACGACCTAGTCCCCCACGACAGAAGTCGCACAAGCTACTCCCCCAAGACAGAAGTCACAAGACCTACTCCCCAAAACAGAAGTCGCAAGAGCTACTCCACCAAGACAGAAGTCGCACACACGATCTACTCCCAAAGACAGAACTCACACGAGCTACTCCCCAAGACTCCCATTAGTATTTGAGCACCTCACCCGCTCCCTCACCATGCAGGTGTTACTGGGCGCCCAGAGAGGCAGTTACAGTGGTAGTAGCAGCAGCCTGTGGTCAGCCCTGCCCCTCACCTGCCTCCTCCTGGTGCTCCTCCTGGGGGTGGGGCCTACAGGTGTGGACAGCTTCGTGCCGCGGGAGTATCGGGACCCTGAGAGGGAGGCGCCGAGAGGGGAGCAGCAGGCCGCCAGGTTCGGGGATGTAGTTAGGGGTCAAGACGATGGCTACAGCTATGTACCTGAAGGAGAACTGGTGAGTAACAACCGTGGTTTTTTTTTTGTTTGAAAATAATTGATTGTCATGTCATAATATTACAGGGTGATTATAGACCATCCCCAGTAAACAAAAAACGTTATACAACATTTTATAACATTAAATTGCGTTGTATAACGTTTTTCTAAGGCTCCTTACTGTGGCATAACGTTATATAACGTTTTAAAAACGTCATTTTGACGTGTTTCTTTTATAACTGGCACTAAATGTCCACGGCCATGTTGTAAGGCTCCCCTCAGACTCTACAAACTTGTAATGTCCACAAAAAACACCCTCCATACAGTAATGCCATCTAGTGTCTGTTGCGCACACTGCAGGTCTGAACAGTCTGAGGGGAGGTCACTAAGATGACCGTGGACAAGTGGTAGCACCTTTTTCTGGTACAGCCCACTCACTCACCAAGCAGAGGTCCAGTTAAAACAGGTGCTTGAGATGCGCACCTCATTTTGTAGTTATGATAAGGCCCTCTTTTTGTGTATTATAGTACATGTTAAGTATTACTCTTAAAACAGAGGACTCACAGAGAGCTTATCATGCATGAATAATTACGAAACTAAATTGGACATCTCAAGATAGTGATAGTTGAAGCTACCTTGCTATGCTTAGGTACTGGAATGGCCGTTTTCCATACCCCCTTGCAAGAACTGCACCCTGATCTTCATGGTGATGTCATAGATATACCCATTAAACCAATATCTAAATGAACCTTTTAAGTAGAATTACTCATAAATACATGAGACAAACACAGAGCTTTACTCATAAGTGTTCAAACCGGCTTCTACATTTTTTGACGCTTGGGACATATCACCTGCGTCAACGACTTGTGAGGAAATTGTCAATTTGGACAAATTACCACAGTAGATTCTATTGTAAATCCATTCTACAGTAGATTCTACTGTAGATCTACAGCATTTTCTAGTGTCTACCTACACTAACTATTTACAGTGTATGTGTATGCTTGAAGGGGCATCAGAGTACAATTTTAAAAATGACATTTTTACATGTGTTTGTACTGACAATGATAATGAATAGGGTTCCTCTATATGTTATAATTAAATTAATCATTAATATGCAATTTAGTAAAGAACATTACAGAAAATATTCAAGTTTTCTGTTTATACTGCAGAAACCTAAATAATGGTCTGATTTACAAGCCATAAAAAGTGGCATATAGGCTAGAATACAGCCAGCTTTTCGGACCGGCAGTAGCATTTTTTCTGCTGGACCAGCAGACTTTTTGCCGGCTATTGCCGATGTCCTGCAGGTTTTTGTATAGACTGGTTGTTATTGAATAACGGGTGGCCTGTTAGTGCTGAGAATGTTGGACCTGTTACTGGGTGATCCTTTTAGCTCCAGACTAAACCGTTTTTGATCTGATCAGAGTACTTTGACAGGAACTAAGTAATACATTAATCATACAAGTAAAGATTTCTGGAGATGTCCGCAGATGTTGCCATATGGACATCTGTGGGTTATTTTTGCCAAATTTTCTATGAGGCCAGTGGAATCTTCAATTTGAATTCATAAGGCATTATATCAAAATTTATCATTTTCGACGTGTGTATAGCATAACGCTTCTCAAAAATGAAATGATATATTGTTGTTCCTCTTTATCGATCCTTTATCGATGAACGGAAACTCTATGATCATCTATATGATCGTACTTATACCATTATTATGATGAACGCATAACTATAACCTCCGCAAACACTCTTTTCATTTATAATATGACAGCCGTTCTCAAGAAATGTGTTGAGAAACTGATTCTCATTCTGCACGGGCTATTTATCCGCTGTGAGGGCATCAGAACAGCCATGAAAAAAATGAAAACAATAATCTAATTCCTCTTTAAATATAATTCATCCATAAGCACATGAAATAACTATAGAGTTTGAATCAATCCAACTTGTTAGGCCATAACTTCTCGGCTCTGCTTCGTGGCTCGATGGCCAACTTGTGCAGAAACTGTAATTAGGATATAATATTATTCTCATGGACCGATGTCTATGTTTGAAGTTTTCATTGGTTAGATACTTTTGCTATTCAAATTTCAGGTTTTCTTTTCAGATAATAATCTATCGCGTTTTTCTCTCTTTTTTGGGACCTAGTTTGAAACCTGTTCCTGTAACCTCATATCCAAATTACTCTAGACATAGATTTGGGAAGAAGATTATGGTGATTATGGTCAGAAAAATAGGATTGATCTAAATCTTAGGAGAGTCCTATAGTGTAAGCATGATGCATGAATTCGGTGCTGCTCTAGTTACTTGCCAGGGCTATACATCCATGCAATATGCTGACAAAAGGGTATTACTAGCCTGCATTAAAGCCCTATACTGCCCTTAATAGTTGAAAGAAACTGTATATACATTGTATATACAATATGTCTCCATATACATGTATAAATGCGCATTTATCTGTGTACAACGAAACAGTCTCAGTTTCCCGATACGGTTTGTGTTTCCGAAAGCGGAGTTGGATTTAGAAATCGAGTCGCGTCTTACTTACAAAGTTGTTGCTGATTCTTGTATTGGCAGGTTTATTTTACAGCCATCAGACTCCCAACTTAAAGGGATACCTTCATCCACAGAAGGGCTGCCAAGGTCTAGGGTCTTTCAGAGAAGGAGGGAGACATTTTGATACAAAATACCACATGTCTATCACCCCTCCGAGTGTGAGGGCCTGGAGGGCTGCCCACAACACTATAGATAAGATTCTCCAAGCACCATCACACCTTAATCTATATCCAGTCTATTTGATTTAGCATCAAAATTTGTTATGCCTAGGAAGAGGCTGGAGGGTATTTTGTGGCATGAACTAAGACTAAAGTGCCTGCAATACTCTATATGATTGAAGCCTCAGCGAAAAAAAAAGAGAGAAAAAAAGAAAAGCGCCCTTGTCATATTTCTCGTTGCTTAGTGATGAGAAACAAGTATATTATTTGGAGAGGCCTAAATGACACATTTCTTTACAGTCCTTTACAGAGCTTTGAACACTTATAGGTTGTAGCTAAAATTCAGAATTTGGAATACATCGTAAATACCAACTTTGACTGAATGTTACTTCAAAGCAGCAGCATTGTCTGAGAAAAATATCATCATGTCGCATGTTTACTATAATTAAAAACGCTTGAAGCGTGACTTTAAGCAGTTGAATCTTTGCTTATATAGAGAAAGGAAACAGCGCCAAAAGGAAGTCCAAGTTGCCTTCAGAATGACTCTCTCATTAGGGGAGCCAAGCTTCTTATGTCACTCCCTTAGTCAGGGAAGTCCCCCAAGTGACTCTCTTAGGTCGCCCAGGGAGTCACATGGTCTCTCTTATGCAGCCTGAGCTCCCCTGAAGAGAGGGGTCATTCTGGAGGCAAGCTGGACTCCCTTTTGAAGCTGTTTCTTTTCTCTGTGTAGATGCCGCATTCCTACAGTACACTGTTATGTGCTACATGAACACTGTGTATGAACATCATGTAATTTGCATGACATCATGCAGATTCAGAGCTTAGTAAATAACAAAGGATATCATTTTACTTCCATATCACTTCATAATATATTTTTATTTCACTTGGTGGGTATCTTAAAATACATTTACAAGTCAATGCGCACCCTCAGTCCCAGATTATGCTTACATGATAAAATGTTTAAGAAGCAGATACACAGAATTATCACAAGACGAGATCATGCTTGACAGTCACATATGGGCGACTGTGAATGCATAATACATAGTATTAATAGAATCAAGGTGTATTAAACCCCATTATTTCTATTTAATAATTCAATTGCTATGTTTCATGCCATTCTGAGCACAAGCACATGCAAATGTGTATGTGAAGATTCAGAGATAATACTGGTCAAACATTATGGTAGATTCACCTGAAGTTGCAATGAACACATAACTCAAAATGGACACCTGATTTAGTGGTTATTCAAGCATTTTAAGCTCTGTATTTGCGAATAATAGTTGAATGTTATTCTTTCCCAAATCAACCACCAGAAGTCATTGTGTACACGAATAACTTTAAATTGCTATACATGTAATATCCAACCTACCTAAGATTCTTTATAAGAGAATTTACCATGTCGCCATGTCAACATCAATATTACGGATATTGTTAAAGTTGTATTTGTCTTGTTCCATCCAGCTTGCTCTCTATGGAACAAATCAAAATGAGACTTTTTCTGTAAAAGTTAGTACAAGGGGAGGCACACAACTATTTTTGATTTGTTCTATAGACAGCAAGGTGAACGGAACAGGACAAATACAATTTTAGCAATACCCGTTATAGGCCTGTGTCCACTAGCATATATCAGGCCATTTGTCGTCTAACGAAAAGTGACTTTCTGTGCCAAATTCTAGTTTATGTTTTGTCTCCCTGTGGCCAAAGATGGATGTCAGAATTCTCAAATACAAGAGTGGCATAGCAGCTGGTGGGCTTCAAAGGTGGGCGTCAAAAGTGGACATTTAAACATCCAACATATCTTTGGTGCAGAAAGTGGAGGATATGCTCTGGCTCTTTGGTATATTACAAAAACTTTAAAGCTGGACTTTCACCACTTGCACTTTGCACGTCAAATAAAGGCAAAATAAATGTCTTGTAAATATCGAGCTTAATGCCAGGCACAACATGTTTTAGATTAGCTAAAAGGTACGATTTAAAAACCAGATTTTTTAAAGTCTTCTTTTATGTACTTTGAGGTTGTCAAAGATAACACCTAGATACTTGTAGGACGGCACAAAATTAAACTTTTTGTTGTTTATAGTGATGTTCAAATTTCTATAAGATAGTGTCTTATATTTGATGGAGTGTTGGATCTGTTTGCAATGTGAAATATGTGCCCCTGTCCGCAGGATATTGTCCACCACTGATGGTTATAAAGGGAGTGATAATTTGTTAACAACAGGAGGGGTAGGTGGTTGCTGGGTTTGGGGAGGTGGGAGCTGAGACCCCAAAAAGGTAGACCCCTCTTGGGGGGGGGGGCAAAAATAAATTACCACTTTCTAGTGAAAAAGTTTGCATATTACTATAGCTTAAAGGGGTCGCCCGTGCTCAATTTCAAACGCCCCAGGGGGACCACTAAAATGTCCGGGCCCCATGCAGGGGGCACCAAAAACATTTGACCCGCTCGCATGAAAATCCAATGACCCCATCCTTAATTTTTAAAAGATAACCACTCCCTAAAGCAGGAAAAGTTGAGTGAGATCGGCCACAGTGGTGAATAATTTGAACTAAAGGAATAAAAAAGAAATGTAAATCAGACCCTTACCTCTCGGGCAATACGGTGATGCTCATGGACATGTGAGTTTTATGTGGGCCCTGATATCAATCATATCAAGTAGCTTTCAGCTATGAAAGGCTTCTCAATTTACAAATATGTACAGCTTCATATCCACGTATCACGTCGTATTTATCATATAGATGTTGATATGTATATCAGTTACATATGGCCCTCAATCAGGGGGGGGGGAGAATATGATATGAATGAGAAATCATGAAGCCTGAAAGCCTTCGTGATTATCGAGATGCAATTGCACACACACATGAATATAAGATGTCCCTGAAGGTTGTGTCTCAGGAAAAGAATACAAGTTGAAAGTCCATGACCAGCTGCGATCTACTGATCTAATCGATGACTAATTGCAATCTATGACTGGCTTCAATCTATGACTGCCTGCATTTTATGACCAGTTGCAATCTATGACCGGCTACAATATATGACCGGCTGCAATCTATAATCAGCTGCATTCCATGACCGGCGGCAATCTATGACCAGCATGAAAGATAGTGGCCTTTTAAGAGGAGATGTACACAGAAATGGCCAGAAAAAGTTAATGCCCCCCCCTTTTCTTTTCAAGTTATGCATTTGTTAAATGTAAGCCTACCTATACATCCTGACTAACTTAGAAGGTTTTAGGAAAAAGAATGAATAGCAAAACAAGGCCATTTGAAATGGAAACATGTTCGCATCTATGACATACTCTCAGAACGGCATCACTGCCTGCATAGCAAGCTTCTCCCGCAAAGTAGTCCCAGAAACTGTTTCATTTTAGGGAGTAATCATTTTTAACACCAGCAAATGGCAATTGGCAATTAACAAATGGCACAATGTCGCACCGGCCTTCCATAGACAATGGCGCTCCGGCCTTCCATAATAATGCTACCCGGCAAAGATTCATTGTTACTGAAGAGGCCTTCGGCCTCTGGCGGGTCGCATCCTACCTGACCCACTTGAGCTGACCTACATAGGCTGGCCGCGTGACCTGACCTATATGTCCAAATAAGGCATACAGCTGGTGTCGCAGAATAGTCCTCGTCGTCCGTTTCCACATGAGTATGCTACCCAGCAAAGATTCATTGTAACTGTATTTTAAACAGGTGGGGTAGTAGGTTTTCTTGCCATCGAAAATTGGCGCACGCACAGGCACTTAGAAGTATAGTATCCTGCTGGCTTTTTTGCTCGAAACAGGTGAAAAATGTTTGACCCTCCCCAAGAGAGGTCAACGTTTTCTATAGGGCGTAGGCCGGACTGGAGCTGGTTACGGCAGCCCACACTGATAAGAGCTGATAGGCTGGATACCAGCATGTCCCTGGAAGTGATTGTTACCCAGGGACAAGGTACCAGTCAGTGTGTGTCTTATCAGTGATGGTTACCGCACCCAGCGAAATTTTAAATGGCGGATCCACTGGGTATGGGTCTAGAGCCATATACCCCCACCCCCGGTCAAGGGGTCGAAATATCCCCCCCCCTCCCCGTTGTTAAAAAATGATCACTCCCTATAAGAAGGACGTTCACTTGAATGGCTCATCTGAGTGACAGAACATAAATTCAGTACGATACTGTATTCGTATCATGTTACTAAGATATTGCCTAATATATTTGTGCCATATAGCCCAATACACATTATATAGTATTCCTCTTGTAACGGATGTAATAGTGCCCCACGGCTAACCGCATTGACATAGTTCCCATGCGGACTTTGGCCCAGGATATATATGGAATACATAGAAAATCTAAATGACCTGACCTTTAGTCTGAAGAGGCTATCCCATGTTATAGTCATAGGGCCATAGGTTAGGCATGGCCAAGTGCTACTCACAAATGACGAGGCGAAACAACATATATGACTAATGATTTACTTTAAAGGACTTAGAGCCTAAAACTAATGGAAATGGAGAATTAAGGTGAGTTGGTCAGTACTGACCACCCTGACAGTATAAACTAATGTAGGTTGGTGGTAAAAGGAGCCAAAAAATGACCAACTTGGTTAGGCACTAGTGACTGAGAAATTGGTCTTATATGGAGCCAAAGAATATCAGTGTAGAGTCAATCAGGAGGGTTGTGGTACAGAAAACTACAGCATTCAGCTTTGAAAAGCTTCCTGCTATAGGAACAGATAGGTCCATATTTGTATCTAAGATAAGTCAGTACCAAACCAATCAATGAGATCTAAAGGCTTCCTGCATGATTGGAAATACGACACACTTGTAGATGGGAATGAAACCTTGCACAATGGATCTATTCCTTATGGGTACCTGGTACGTCTAAAATGGAAATAAGTTAACGGAATGCGTCCAATAGGCCAATAGATCGAACCGGCACTAACTGGCTACTTTTTTCAAAGGGTTGTGTTTGACAACTCACCAAAACAGTCAAGATTCCATCCTTAAAGAGCTAAGGATAAATACTAATATCATACTCTCCACAAGGCTTTTCCCCCCTGGAACGTCACTTGTAATTAATTAGAACATTGGATACATTATTTGAAATAAAGAGTACATAATTTGAGTACTGTAAAGCCTTACATAAAAGCCTAACTCACGTATAAGCCGCACCCAGACTCTGTGCCGATCCTATAAGCTGCAACAGCGATCTGATTTGAGTACTAGCCGTGCCTTATACGCGAGGTTTTACGGTAGCGTGAAGAAAATTCTCCACATGCCCCAACAAGAAGTACCCATTTTACACAGCTATTCACATATCTCCTTCTATTTTGAAGCAGTATAAACGGTACAAATCAATGCCCTCATATCAGCATGACGTCATCAACATATTTGCCTTAATTACTATTGTCAATATAGACACAGAACATTTGCATTGAGAAGAAATATCAATCATATCATCTCAAAATGTCAAACAGAAACTGCCAGTACTTGAGAGAGTTTTAGTCGTCAATAAATGTGCTTCAATTGTCTAAAGAGAGAATTCAATCCACAGGTACTTTGGGAAGAAATATCAATAGAATTCCCGCAGACATTTCAATCGTAAATGGCTTCTGGAGCTTTCTTGATACAACTGCTGAGCCCACTATCAAGTGTCTGAAGGCACAATTGAATTCCTGATTCTAAGACATTTTGTCATTGAACAGGTCTAAAACTTTAAGGACAGCATAACGTTTTAATGATAGTATTCTGCATGATGCTAGATTGAAACCATGGTGAGAAACTTCCCAGTAAACAAAAAAAACGTTATACAACGTTATATAACGTTTCTTTATGGTTCCCTAGTACGGTTATTTTGACATAAAATATGGTGTTTTGGTTAGCTGTGTTACCGGTGCTGTAGTCGTGCATCATCCTACACACTAGATAGGCCTTGATACACTCCCACACTGTTATCATGTAGCCCAACTTGGCATGGCGAGTTACTCGCTGTAGGTGCTGTTGGCGTATCATGGGAACAAAGAACATTGAGGGGTTGGGCTTTGCTAGCCCATCTAAAAAGGGTCTTCATCTGATCTTTTCAATCCTCTCTTTTGTTTGTCTGGTGCCCATATGCGCGGACACAGATGCATGTATTTATCATAAAACTGATTCTAACGTTGCTTTCTCATCAGAAATGTGACCGCAGCTGTCGAAATAGCATTAAACAATCATTACACATTCAGGCGTTAAAGGGTTAAAATGTTCAGCTTGCCGTCAATTGCTCCTTGAGAACACTGTGTGGGTTTTGTGGGCGGTCTTCTCAGCTGCGGCTGGGCCATGAGGGCCTGATAGAAGTGTCTACAGACAAGGGGAGGGGAGGGAGAGTTAGACGGGGGATCAAGAAGGGGAGTAAGTGAGACAGAGGGTAGAGAAAGAGACATACAGACAGAGACAGACATTAATAGAGGTAAGAGAGCCAGAGGCAGGGAAAGGGATGAGAGATGCACACTGAGGGACAGGAACAGCAAGAGACAGGGAAATGGTGAGACAGAAAGGGACAGAAAGAAGGCTACAAAAAAGAGGGTGATAAAGGATGATAGGGCAGACAGGCAGAGACATAGACAGAGAGAACGTCGGGCAGAGGCAGCTCTGACTTAAAGTCAATTAAATCTAAAACGAACTTTAATTACTGATATCTACCTGCACGATAGTTGCTTTACTTTTAAATTGACATAAAGAGACAGACATTACGACCTCCCGTTATAATTATTCTATGCCATTATCAATTACCTTTTACGAATCGTGTTATATTATTTAGTAACGTTTTAGCTAGCCCTTTCCTGAACTTGAATAGATAACGCCAATTTTCGTGTTTTGAATCCTTCTCCTTCAGATGTTTAGAACTGCATTTAAGTCTTGAATAAAGGTCATTCTGCATATTTAAACATCGAGAACTTCAATATCGAAACATTAACACTCAAATGTCCGTTAATAGCTCGGTGAACCAAAAGTTAGCTCTAAAGGATTCGATTAAGCAGAATCTCAGTTGATTAAGACCATGGCAATTTAATGTTAAGTATTAGCAAATATAATAACTGAATTTGTAATTTTCAATGCACATTTTCTCAGAAGGATTTACTAGATTACAATATTGTCTTTCAAATGGTACATGGTATTCTGGAGAGATATCGATTTACATGATGCGATGGACACTGGTGGGTGACTCATTATTCTAGGAAATCACATTGAGAACATACTAGAATACTGGGATGCATTTAATTTCAACCTAACAGTAGATGTTTCTGGAACAGAATTGTACCTTCTAGTTAAGCCCAGCTATAGAGTTTTCCTTGGCTCACTAGTTAGGAATTGAAAGGGTTTCCGCCATGACTAGTCTCTATGATCTAACTGATCAGATGTATGATGCTGGAAGGCTCTACTACTTTGGTCACCTACCTGGACTTTTCCAAAGCTTTCGACACAATAAACCACTCCCTACTTTGCCAAAAACTACAGAAAAAATGGACTTGCTGAAGCCACTGTAGCCTGGTTTAAATCCTATCTCGCAGATAGGAAGCAAACCACCAAGGCAAATGGGATTACATCAAACCCAGCTTCAATCCTCTGTGGTGTTCCACAAGGGTCAATTTTAGCATTGTCCCAAAGCAGTATCAAATAACACTGATGCCTAAATGAGTGCTCTAAAAAGTATGATAGTTTTTTTACTGCTCCTGGCCCGAGCCTTATACCTCAATACCTCCCCTTATAGTCCCTGGGTGGACCTTTTATACCCACTGTTAGCATAGTGATTTAAAGACATTGATTTTCATTCGAGCGAATCTTATCTCCTATTATTTTATTCAGAATCCCCTTTGTGTTATGATCCTTGAGAGGTTTATCAAATAACATGTGAAAATGAAAAAAATGTTGACCAGGCAGACTAATTTGACAAAGTGTGTATTTCTATCATAGCTATCCGTGGAGATATGGAAGACCATAACCACAAAAACCTACCATAAACTCACGCTAAAGTCCGCCCTTCAGTCTGTCCTAGAGGGGCCCACTTGGCTATAAGAAATTATATGTGGTAAGGGTGTATAGTAAAAACAACCTTTGTAAGGTGTGTTAGGCGAGATAGTCTCAAAATTGCAAGATAGTCTCAAAATACTATAGCTTTGTTAGTATCTTGCAACCCTCAGGCTAGATAGTCTCAAAATTGCAAGATGGTCTCAAAATACTATAGTTTTGTTAGTATCTCGCAACCCTCAGGCTAGATAGTCTCAAAATTGCAAGTTAGTCTCAAAATGCTATAGTTTTGTTAGTATCTCGCAACCCTCAGGCTACATAGTCTCAAGATTCTGAGACTATCTAGCCTGAGGGTTGATAATGGATACCTCAAGATTGTGCAGGATATGGATGTGTTATGGTTAAATCTGAATACCTAAAAATCGTATACAAACCTCTTGAGACTTCTTATAGATACTTCTCAACATATAACAATGCTCAACCCAAATATAGAAGGGATTGACCGAGTCATATTGATACTGCAGCCTTACACAGAATGTGTATCTCTACATTGCAAATGACAGAGTTCTGTCCTTATGACATGACATTTGTTAAGAACCAGACTCCTCACCAGACTTAGTCATAGGTTGGGGGCATATCCGTACAGTAATATATCGAAATATCAGCGTGGGTTATTGTTATAACTTATATGATAACTTAGGAAATGTGTAGCCAACATATCATCCAAATGGAACATTCTAAACTATAGTCATGAACCATTGACTATCTCATCAATAGACCATGCTGACACTTGCCTTGTTAGCTCAGTCAGTAGGGTGCCTGCCTCTAAATCTGAGGGTCGAGGGTTTGAGGCTCTCTTGCAGAAACTTAGTATAATGTTTTAAAAGATTAGCCCTGAACCAACTGACACCAGGGGGAGTTTGTGAATTTCTGAAGATTCTGAGAATGTTCACCGGGTGGGGTTAGTCAGTTTCTAAAGGTTCTAAACATCCCCACAGGGTCCCGCCACCAGTTTGTCAGAATTACCCTTAAGACTATGCCGGATATTGATGGTTTAAGACTATGCAGGTCACTGATGTGTTAAGGCATGTTGGTGAGTCTGTGAATACAAGGAGGATAGGTGTGGGTCCCAGCATTAGGGCGGACTTTAGGATGGGCCCTGCTGATAGACACATCCTTAACACTTTAAGGACGGTATTGTGCATTAATGCACCATGCCTTGGTCGTCACGATGCATGAATTCAGCCATGATGAGTAACTCGCCAATGATGCATTCAAGCACCATGATGGGTTGGCATGATGCACTAATGTTGCACTGGATGGTTTACGCGCTTGGGCTGCATTAGTGCATCATGACGACAAATGTCATCTTTTAGCGACATCCGTCCTTAAAGAGTTAAGTGCCCCCAAGTCTTCCCCTCAGTCCGCCATTAAGTCCACGCTCAAGTCCGTCCCCAAGTCTGCCCTAGGGTCCACAGACACTCTGTATTAGGAGCGGATTTAGCCACTTGAGTTTTTGTGCTGATGTTCTTCCATATCATGAAGCCTGGTGTAAAGTTTCCCCCCCTTTTTTTCAATCATGTGACTAATTAATTTCTCACTGATATTGAGATTCAACACAAACAGTAGGCAGTTGGGACCCTATTGAAAGTACTGCATTAAAAGAAACAATGACAGACACTGGTGGGGGGGTTTGTCATTGTTTCTTTCAATATGGCACTTCCTCCCACTACTGGTGATACTGAAAAATAAGCCAGATAATACTCAGTCGATTAAGAAGCAATGTCTCGAACTCAAAAAATCTGCGCTTTCGAAGGTTAATTGGTCTCGCTAAACAAATCATGATGTCATCAGAAAGTGATACGACTCCTAATGTTACTTCTCCTCGGGTGAGAAATAGAAGGAATGGTAACAGATATTTTGAGTCTCTATAGACTTTTGTTACCCTCTTCTTTGTATATATAATGAGTCAGCCAGGGAAGCAACAATACATCGAATTAAATATAATTATTGCGACCGTCTAGACTCCGAATGTCAGATAGCATAAAAAGTACTTCCTGTATACATAGATAACTTTTACTTGACAGTTTATCCTTTCCAAATTATGTGCTAAAAATTCTGAGAAATCATAATGAAGAAGTAGTAGGATTGTCCCACGAAAGTACTTGACATAGTGTTACCAATTCCAAAATGTTGGGCTAGTCCAGGTGGACTGGCAGACGAGGATGTGAGGGCCACTCTTACTTGACCAAATGTGACACAGAACCAGGGAGAGATTTACCTTGGCAACTCCCAGAGTGCCATGTGACCAACCTAGAGCCAATCCAGGTTAGTGTTTAAACTGTTGCTATGGTGTGTCCCAGAACTAGGCCTATGATAGGTATATGTGTTGGGTCAAGGTCAGTGCTTGATGGGAGACCACCTAGCTGTAGACTTGACTAAGTTCCATGGTTTCCTTTGAAAATGTCCTGATTAAAAGTGAATTTATTTATGTCCCTATGAAGAAAAAGTATTGAGGTTGTCTCTAATGACCAGGCTTGTATTCGGGTCCCGGCCTATATAAGACCTAATACCACTTTTAACCCGGCTTATATATAGGACAGGCTTATATTCTGTCTATTCTGCTTATTTATGTACATATTATATGTACAGCGCGAAATAAAGTATGTTTACAGTAGTAAGTTAAATCCACGTTGCCCTTAACGTGTTAGACCTGTTCAATGACAAACTGCCTCAGAATCAGAAATTCGATTGTGTCTTTAGACACTTGATAGCATTCTCAGCGGTTGTGTCAAGAATGCTCCAGAAGCCATCTACAATTGAAATGTTTGCAGTAATTCTATTGACGCTTCTCCCTACAGTACCTGCATGCATTGTACATTAACTCATTAAGCCGTCCTTAAATAGTTAAGTGTTATTCACAGCTTTAAATCTTGTCTTATTATAAAGGAATATCATAACGTAGAGTCAGTTCTTGTACCTGTTATTTCAGCATCCCCGTAGTTAACACGTTTTGAAAGGCTGTTGTACAAGACCCTTTAGGGGTCACATATTGTCTTATCTTACGCAATGTCCTTTGTCATCATCATACATGAATGCAGCCTGGCGAGTAATTAGTCAATGCTGTATTCAAGCATCATGTCAGGCTCATTGGGTTGATACACTCCCAGAAGGTCAGCATGATGCATGAATGCAGCCCCGGTACTGGTCAGCGCTGCATTCTTACTACCTGATGACAACGGACATGACACATTAAAGCACTATTTGACTTTTAAAGGGTGAACTAAAAGTGAGTAGTCATAATTCCATAATCTTTGTTTGTTAATATTTCAATTTCCCAATCCCGACAATTAGTTGACATGTTAAAATATTTCTGAGGCGGAAAAGGACATTCCCCCCTCCTTGAGACGGCTTTGTCTTCTGGCAGGGAGTGTAATAAGGCTGTTTCCGTCTCTTAAGAAGAATTTATCTGCGGGTTTCTTTCATTTCAAGGCGTTTTGATGACTCCATGAACAACGTGCAAATACTGTTAACTGCTGTGATGACATGTGTAGGCAATTTAATATCCTAGTTTCTTTTCATGTTCGTCCTAATTCTTTTTCCTGGCCTGACTTGATTCAGAAGATGTAATTTGTTCATAGTTTTTTAACCCTTTAAGACTGCATGATGTCTTGATTAAGGCTCACTATTTTAGTCTTCACGGTGCTCTGATGCAGCACCAGCGAGGAACCTGCCAGCGCTGCAACATAGCATTAGATTGGTGCATCATGCTGACACATGATGAGTTACTCCCCAGGCATCAAGATGACAAAAGGATGTTGTGTATCTACCCTTTATGGACGGCATGATGCTTCAATGCATCATGGCCTTGGTCGTCATGATGCATAAATGCAGCCCTGGTGCATAACTCGCCAGTGCTGCATTCAAGCATTTTAGTACATTGTAGTAAAATGTTTATTGATCAGCAACGTGGTGCATATGCAACTTCCTTATACCTCAATGCATTGCCAACAGTGTATGATTTATTTCGCAAAAATGTTCATAGGAAAAGTATAAATTGATACTTGTCCCATGAACATTTTTATAAGGCGTGCGGTGATGAGAAACAAGTATTCTTCAATTTGAGTGGCCTTAATAGAAGGGGTATCAGAAAGAGAATCCAGCCATGGCGAGATACTTTTAAAGAACACCATTGTTGCACCACAAAGGCATCAATGACATTTGAAAGAGATTGTAGTGCTATGACTGTGGATACTGTCTTTGGAACCATTTGTGGGTGAAAGAATACCATTGTAAAAAAGCTACACATCTAATTCAATCTCAAGGATTTCCATTGCTTTCAATAGAATTCAATTGCTTTCAATAGAATTCAATTCTCATTGCATTCGGTACAATGTTTTGTGCGCAATATCAGGCGAACATTACCTCATTTATGTTTCATACATACAATCAAATGTTAGATTCAAATTGCCAATAGTAGAAATCGGAATTCATTGAAACCAGACACTCCCTGTAACCATTGCATTGGTGCACATATCTGAGATTCATCACAGAATTATCTATACTTCTACTACAAGTATTAAATGTCACCAGCCCTGGGCTTATAAAAACCTTATTCAATTTTGAAATAGACTCTGCTTTTCATCTATTTTCCTATAACCCATTATCGGTTATTTCATTTTGAAATAGGTGAACAATTCCTGTATTGGTAGGGCCCACCCACCCATTTCAATTTCTATTCTTGAATAAACCCTTGGATGGGTGCAGATTGTTGGTGTATGATGTCCACATTTTGAAATGTCTACTTCCTACTTCCTAATTAATGACCGTTCCTTCTTTGGGTCAAATTACCAAGGTTTTGAATTTAAGTTATGAGCATGGTTATGAGCACGGTGTATCGATGAAGGGTTGCTGTTTCTCTGTTGTGATAACACACTGATCTAGTGCTGGTGAGTAACTCACTGGTGCAGCTTTGTTGCATGCTGCAGACCCTTAATGAGTATCCCTTTAAGGACGGCACTTTGCTAAAGATGACAACATGATGCACCAGTGTAGCACTGGCAAGTAGCTTGCCCGTGCAGTATTGGTGCATCATGCTGACCCTTTAGGAGTGTCTGACTCTGAAAGCTGTAGGGTCGGCATGATGCTTGAATGCAGCACCGGCTAGTTATCTGACAGGACATGTGACGACCACACTGATATTCCTAGGCTTCCTATACGCCCAACCTCTCAGTCACTAGTGCCTAACCTAGTTAGTCATTTTTTGGCTCCCTATACCACCAACCTAGATTAGTTATTATTGTCATGTTGGTCACTACTGACCAACTCACTTTAGTCCTTTTAGTTCCAGGGGAGCCACTGAGTGGTCATCACAGGTGGCCCCAACTAGTGGTATACAAATACAACACCAATGATGAACCTAGATTAGCCACTACTGACTGATCCCTTGGTCATTTTTGAATATAACTTTGCCATTGTGACTAACACTCATATGACCAACCTGGGTTAGTCTGTACTGACTAACCCTTTCAAACTATGGATTTTCAGTGCAGGGGCATGATGTTTAAATGCATTAGGCCGTCCTTGAAGGAGTATTTGATTATAAAGCTGTAAAGATAACATTCCTGCAAACAAAATCTCAAACATTCTTGAGTCGTGATCCCTAGGAGAATTTCAAAATGTTTCTTGAACATTTTCCAAACATTTTCTTGTGTCATATTCCCTGGAATTTCTTGTTTTATAAACAAATGGAATACACATCACCATTGAACATGTCACTAGAACTTTCTCTATTCTAGAGAATCTCCTTAGTACATACAACTGGTGCTTTTCCTTAGAAATAAACAAGATTCTAACTTGTGTCATTCCTGAGTTCTGTTTGGAGTGATGATGCATGAATTAAAGTGCAGCAACTGAAGCCTACAAGTACATAAGTTATAAACCAAAGACTGTTTCAAAGCAGCAATATCAAAATGTTTCATACCAGTAAGATCTGTTTTCGAATGAGCAATTTGTGTACAGAAATCACCAGCCTTCTTCATAATTGGTCGATAATGTTTTCATGTTTTTCATCTTCTCATCTCTCATTAAGATTCCAAGACTGCAGTTAATATAAACACTATCTGATACTCCTGAATGTTGATTATAGTCATTGGAAGTACGGATGAATGTACAATAAACATATTTAAAACTTACTTGCCAAACTCCAAACAATATAATTGTTTCTCATCACCAAGCCATAACATAAATGACGAGGGTGCTTTTCCCCCCTTTTTTTCTGGTTACCAAATGGGTGGGTAAATGTGGATCCTTGGCAAACTAAATTCATATTTCAGCGATCAAGATATCCTGGATCAGCAAACCTTGTAAATATGTGGGGGCGTGTTAAACATTTCGACCCCTTGACGAGGGGGGGGGGGGGGTAAAAATTCCAATCCTTCTTGGTCACTGGGGTGGGGGAGAAAATTCACCTATTTTTCAGCGAAGAAGCCTTTGCATTAATTACTATGCTTCAAAGGGGATGCACACGTCCCAATTCCCACCCACCCCATGCACTTCTGTGCTAAGAAATGAGCACTCATTTAGAAATACGATTTTAGTAAGGGTCAGGCTATGTTGTACCTTCAATAACAGGCTGGACTATCGCAAAAAGTGTTTGAGAGTCTGGCCATGCTGAACCCTCATGGCAGAGTCTGATAATACTGGACTGTTGAACTGTGTTGGAGGCTAAAGGAGGCTCTCCCCAGAGTTCAGCATTGCCAGACTCTGGCATGAGGGTTCAGCATGGCCAAACTCTTTGAGTCCAGCAATGCCTGACCCTCATGTGGGTGGGTCCGGCAATGCCTGACTTTCACTAAAATGCCTGACCCTTGTAGAAGATTCCTTTTAGCGACACAGCCAGCATCCAGCGGACTCTTCACAGAGAAAATAAGTAGAATCACTGTGACTCTCGAATTGATCACTGTGGTAACTCTCAGAACCCAAAGATGACTCACTAACATTAGCAGAAATCTATAATAACTCTATAATGCCTCCTATTCTAAGATTCCCTACTGATTGGGAGTCACTTTCGAGTCGTGGGGAGAGTTACCTCAGTGATCGAGTCCAGACTCCCATTTGGGAGTCACCATGATTCTACTTCTTTTCTCCATGTTGTATTTTTGTGGGTGTAGCTCTGGTCACCAGATGTTATCAATAATGTAAATTAGGGTTGACTCTTAGGGAAATGCTGATTGGTACGATATATGGCAATGACTAGATAATCGTTCACGAAAAGCGTTCACCACTGGCGAAGCAGAGTGAGCTATTTCATGAAATTATTTTCTACATTGATTAGAAATTTGAGGTGGACAATAAATAGTATTTCCTCAGTTTACCAAGTCTATGTGATTTGATGACTTGATAGGCAGGTAGATACTGGAGAGGTGTATTTAATTGGAGTGGGATACAAAATCCCTTGGTTAGATCAATGGGGCTGCCACATTCGCAATGAAATAAGAACTGTTTTGTTCTGAGCGACATTTCGGGCATTTAGGGCTAAATGGCTTTTCAATGCCGGGTGGTCCGCTTACAATATTTATTAGGGGAGAGCCTTGAAGGTCTCATGTGGGTGGAGGGGGGAGTTTCTGGCACAGTCAGGGCAATATGGTAGAAACAAGTAGGTGTGCTATCCAATTGCATGGCTATGGACAATTCTCAGCTCTGTGACTGCAAACCTACATTACACCTTGAAATAGGCAAACATATTATGTTCAAATTGTCAAATGTCATTGGATAGCCCACCAATTGGGTGTTGCTCAGAACCCCCAAAGTGACACTCAGTACAGAACAGTTTGTATTTCATGACACCCCCATTGGTTTAAATAATGTGACTGGAAATCTACATTACACCTCTTGCAACTTGTTTTACTGTGCATGTGTGTGGAACGCGATAGCTTCCGACGAATGAGGAAACTGAACTTTGAACATTGAAATCAATATCAGTTTCTGCATTTGATATTAAAGTTTTGAAACTTGTTTTGAATCAATGTTTTTTGGTTCAATAAAATCAATGAACTAGTTCATCGCAAGGCTTAACTCCAATATAGATATTGAACTCCCATATTAAATAATGGAACTCAGTGCAGCGGGGTGAAAAGAGAGTTGCTGTACATAAAAAGATAAATACGCCAGATTGGTTGCAATTAGGAAATTGTACTCCTTTATTATAAAAAAAAACATTGGATGAAAAAAATAGATTAGGTTCACGCTATGTCGGCCACATACCTCAAATCGGCAACCCCTATAGGATGGATAAAATCTGTCTGATGTTAACCAACAGAACCAGCTAGTTGAATGAATCCTATTCATCCAGGTGTGAATGTTCACCATACTGCCTTTTGTCCTCACTGGAGGAGTAGCAGACTTGAGGCATATGGCTGATTTGGGATGAATCTACCCTACAAGTTACAAACTCAAAATACCAGAAGTAAACAGCCTCTGTACTTTATATAATTCATATGAGTGGGCCTTTCATATTACAGAAGTTACTGAGGTATATGGCACTATAATATATAGATAGTGTACCATTTGCATTTAGACTGAGGCCATGGCTGGAGGTCCACTGGCTGCATTTTCTTCTCCCATTTGGAGGAGTAGGCTCTCTTTGTGTATTAGTACGCATGAGTCCCTGAGGAGGGGCTGACTGTACGACTATTTTCTATGTATTAACCTGTGTACATGAGCGATATTAGAGGAGAATGTGAGACACACAGGGGGCGATTAACCATCACAGAGCCATGTCCCTTGGTGCAAACTCCCTCACTCATCTTTGCCCCAAGTAAAGCTATGGACATTAGGAAATCTTTTGTGGAAAGAGGGGCGAAAAGCATCCCTACAGGAAAACAGTTCCCTGAAAACTGCGCAATTGCTACCATAAAACATGACAGATATGTCTCTAACGCTCAAGATGTCTTGCTCGAATCTTCATTCAAATATTTGAAATAGGTCATATCAAAAATATTTCAATCCATATTACGTAATGGGTATTGGCCCCATAGGCTTGTACACCATCGGGTTAGCGTAAAGATTGAAGTGGAGTCTAGGAATGAATTTCTGCCAAATGTGGAATAATCATAGAGCTTCAATGTGCCCTTTTATCATGATGATGGATGAAGACCAGTTTTAAACAAAAATATTACTGCTTAAAATCATATTGATTTTCAGGCTTCCTCTAATTCTAGTAAATGCCACCTAAATGTCATTACGACCATTCTGTGACTTTAACATAGCATTTGCTGAAATTAACACTGCTTAAAGAGTGACTCAGAGCAATAAAAAGTTTGCATCAATGCCAACTTTCACAAAGTGACAATCACAACAAGCAACTGACCAGTGATACATTGATGTAAGCTGATGACAAATTCAAACGATTTCAGGGTAAGAGGGCAAGCGCTATCCGCACGCCACAGGCGTGCGAATTGCGGCCGCTATTCGCAAGCCCACAGGGTGTGAATAAGAGCTCTTATTCACCCACTGGGTAGGGTCTGAATAACAGTTCTTATTCACACACCATATAGGGTTGCATTACAGGTCTTATGGCCACCCTACATAGGCCTATATGGTGTGGATTGGTGTGTGGGATGAAGTTGTTCTTCACACCCTGTAGAGGGTGCAAATAGGTATTCTTATTCCCACACCCATGGTGTGTGAATAATGATCCATATTCCCACACCCAGTAGGATGCAGGAAAGACTACATGTATAAATCCATGGCTATTACCAATAGCCCCTGTTGAGCAGTAGGTATGGTGCCTGCCTCTTGTGTGGGAGACCAGGGTTCAGTTCCAGGACAAGTCACTTGTTTTTCTCTGCTAAAAACGTTAATGTGTAGAGTGGTCTAGGCCTGGTGTTAAGATTATCAATTTTAAGATAATTTAATTTTAAGATAATTTAATTTTAAGATTATCACTTGATTTTAAGATTGGAAAATTTTCCCTGGAATCCCTGTTGTCCTACAACTTAGTGTGGCAATAACAGCTTCTATACACACCCCATACAGTGTGGGAATAAGAGTTCTAATCCACACCCTCCCCAGTGTGCAAATAAGCATTCTTATTTGCACACTCCCTACATAGGGATGACAGCCCTAATTCACACCCCAATCACCACTTTATAGACCTATAAGTATAGTATAGAGTGCCAATAAAACCTGTACTACACACCCTATAATGGTGTGGGAATAAGAACTATTATTCAGACTGTACCCAGATTGGGGTGTGAATGAGAACCCTTATCCAAACCCTGTGTAGGGTGTAAATATGAGTCCTTATTCACACACCAGACCATACCTGTGTGGTGTTTGAATAAATAGACAGAGCTGCACGCTAAAGTGGCTGAGTCACTGGTTACTGCACGAGTGGTCCTTGGGCTGTATTGCACGCTGGCCGTAGGCCTAGTGCAATACAGCCCAAGGACCACAAGTGCAGTAATCAGTGAAGAGGGCACTTTAAAGTGACGCTCTGTATTTATTTCATGTTTTTTCGATGGAAAATAGATATCCAGTCTATGTATGCTTACTTCCGAGATGTTTGATTACTTCCGCGGTGTTTGTTTACGTCCGTCGGCCGCCATTTTGAATTCCGCGCAGGTCACGTGACTCTCGGTAGCCTAGCGACCCCATGGAGACCTCATAGCGACCCCATAGCGACCCCTAGCAGCGTGAAATAAGGCCACAGCGTGAAATACGACATAGGGTTATTTCACGCTGCACTCGCATACGGCACTCCCATAGGTTTAACCTTGATAGATCGTATTCACCATGAAATAAGTACTCTTATTCACACCTCATACAGTGTGGGAATAAGGATTCTAATTCACACACTATATAGGGTGTGAATAATGGTCCTAATTCACACCCCAATTGCCACCCCATAGGCCTACATGTACAGAATAGGGTGCTAAGAAGACCTTTATTGCACACCCTATATGGTGTGGGAATAGGAAGTATTATGCAGACCCTACCTAGTGTGGGAATAAGGGCTCTTATTCGTACCCTGTGGGCGTGCGAATAGCGGCTGCTATTCGCACGCCTGTGGCATGCGGATAGCATCGGCCGGGTTAAACTGAGAAAGATGCTTATACTTAGATGTGGATGCCTGTGTATAGCACAAGGTATGACAGAGCTAGACGCCCATCAACCCGCAAATACGTGATAGCTCTCCTGGGTGCACGGACAAACATTCAGAGTGCAAGCTCAATCTATAATCTTAATTATTAAGATATGAATGTGTGGCTCCTGCCACCTAGTGTCACATACCCAAACTATGCTACCTGAGGTGGTTTATATACCCTACACCCGGATGAGACAACATATACATCTAAAAAAAACTTTTAAAAAACGGGGGTTGGGGGGCAGAGCATAATCATTACTGACTAATTAGTCTATCCTGCAATGGACTTACTACTATTAGTGGCACCATCTTCATTTTCTAAGTGATATTTTTAAGATAGTCTAAGATAGTTTAAGATAGCATTAAGATAGTTTAAGATAGCATTATGATTGTGATCTGAACGTTTGTCTGCGCACCTAGGAAAGCTTTCACGGACGTGCCATCAACCCTAGATAGTCTAGTTGCCAGCTTGAAAACCTTGCAGAAAAACCCCCGAAGAGGTTATGACTGATTTGGGTACAGGAATTCATATACTTTCAGAATCTTGACGATGCCCGGCTGGCATCATTGAGCGTTTTCTGAAATTCAAGATGATGTCCAAGATGGCTGACGAAAAGTCATAAATCAGTCAATTCTTATGTGATTTGCATGTGTGATACCTCTAAATTGGGGTTTTTGGACATGCCTCATTGATTAATCCTTTGGTGCACAGAACTAGGTGATCATTGTTTGTTTTATTTGACATGATTGTTCTGATGTTTGAAGTCATGTACATCTTCATTTCTTATTCTAAGACAAGGGTCATGATTGCATAGCAGAGGGTCTTGTTCTGGAAGTTCTGAAGACATAGCACTCCCTCAGGTTATCAGAAAAATGATACCGGTGTCATAAGAGATGACATGTATTCTTTGATTTTACTACACAGATGTCATAGCTCGATTGGTCATGGTTGCATTGGCTTGTTCATTTGTGATGTTCGATCATGTAGCTGTATTCTCCTGATCAAAGAGGAGTCTTTGAATTTCTCAGTTCTTGAGAATCAAGATCGATAGAGCCTGATTGATTCCATTTGATCCATTGACACTTCTGTGTCAACTGAACCTGCCCCCTTATCTATCACCTTTTCCAGTTCACAGTCATGGCAGTTACTTGACTAGTGTCAATGAAACCATCTGGAAGCTTTTTCATGTAAAATCCATAGAAAACTTTGCCAGTCTAACTTCATCTTGGCACTTTTGGGCCAATATTTCTGTGACAATGTTGAACAGTGAGGCTGAATGCCCCTTTGATGCTTGAGGTGTACATGACTATTGATATTCTCACGTAGCTTCTTTCTGTCCTTTTCATATTTTGTTATGTGGGCCTGGATTTATTCCTTGTGTATGTTGGTGACAGTGTATCATTACGCCCTAAGTCTCTTATAGTGCTTAACAGCTAGCTGCAAACAGCAGGGTCAGTGCCAACTAGTTTGTGACATTCTCATTTGAGGTTATGTTAGTCAGTACAAACCACACTGCATTGGAACTGATGGGTCGCATGGTGTGCCTGCCCTGGATCAATTTTTCCTTGGTAAATTCTGGCAACACCTTCAACGTGTACATGTGGTGATTTTGGAGTAAGAGGCCTGGGAGGTCAGGGGTCAGATTATGGTGGTTACCATGGATGATGAAAGGCTGCAGATACAGGGTATTTGGATTGCAGACACTGACCAGAGAGACATAGTGCCTAAAAGTATGTGGGAGTGGTAATTTGAACTACCTCTATGTCAATCATTATGAATTATTGTTGTTGATTTCCAGTTGCCATGGTCAGATCTGAATGATTGATTGATTTGTTTAATGTCCAGACGTACATCAAGTACCTCATGGGACATATCTCACGTTAGCAAGGTAGTCTTGCCTTGCTACCAGGCCACGTACCCTGCTCTTTTCAGAGGATAGCAAGCGTTCTTTTATTTGCATGGTCCTACATACCTGGGCTAGTACTATAGTAGGCAGGGTCAGACAAAGCATAGCCTTCGATATCTCAGATGTGGTTCTCTGAGAAAAGATCACGAGAAAGACCACCAACAAGTTATTCTACTCCTTCATGGCCCCATCATGGAGGCCCCCACTAACACAGGGGGAAGTTGTCATGGTTACCCAGTACCCATGACAACTGTGGAACAATATTAAAATCATGCATATCAGTGAAACCTTTACTTTGAGATATCACACGACCATATCATGTTAAGAAAAGACAATTTCCTCAATACAAAATATATTGTGAGTTAAAATCATGTTTTGAGTTAAAATGTTGGTTGCTATGGAAATGATGCATCACCATGGATACCCACTCAAATGACTTTTTGACATTAAGGACAGAGTATATTGTGGCCATGTTGGTTGTTCTGTCATGTATTCACAGTTATCAGTAAGGATGATAATGTTTCGGCATCAATCATTAGGCATTATTGATTTGATTTCATGTTGCCATGGTTACCTAGGACCTGTGAACTCTAAAACTATGTTAAAATGATGTATCTCAATGAGACCTTTAATTTGAGGTATTACATGAGTGTAGGTGTTAAGAAATGACAAATTTCTTATAACAATATATATTTTGTATTAGAATCGGCATGCTGGTTACTATGGAAACACGCTATCACCATGGATACCTATTCAAATGACTTTTTGACTCCTTTAATCAATCAGGCATGCCCAAAAAAACCAATTTAGAGGTATTGCACATGCAAATCACATAAGAATTGACTGATTTATGACTTTAAACATTTTCATCAGCCATCTTGGACGCCATCTTGAATTTCGGAAAACGCTCAAAGATGCCAGCCGGGCATCGTCAAGAACCAAAAGTATATGACTTCCTGTACCCACATCAGTCATAACCTCTCGGGGGGAGGGGGGTCGGGGGTTATTGAAAGGTTGCAAGGATAATTCCTCCCTGGCAACTGGACTATAGATGGCCCTAATGTATCATGGGGTATGGCCATAGACAGGTGGCACAATCTGAGGTAGAACGATGAGAGTGGACTAATCCGTTTGTAGATTCCTAGCTAGATGGCGCTACTGTCTATGGCCAAACCCATGATACAGTAGGGCCATCTAGGGTCATACCTTGGGCTATATACAGGTTTTACTCAGGGTATAAGCATCGTGCTCAGTTTAAGCCTGTGGCCCACATTTGTGCTATATTACCTTAAGGGGGCCAAGAACTATCTGACCAAAAGAAGATATCTGCAACATGATTAATATACCATATGTGAATATGCAACAGTGGAATTTGTTTCCCTAACAAGGGGTTTATTTCTTCCTGAAAACCTTTCTCATGCTAATGCTAAACCCCCTGTATGAAAAGAATTATAACCATAGCAAACAAGAACGTTCCATTTGTTAAAAATGTCAAAATTTGCCTCAGATATGCTGTACTTTGAGCCATAGAGGAACCTTCTATTCTGTTGCAATGGCAACAATGGAATTCACATCCCCAACATGAGAATGATAAAAAAACATATTATTGAGATCAGTTAAATAGTTTGATGTACATTTTCCATATTGCATTAACAAATATTTGATGTTAACTAAGATGACAAATGTTGGGAGAGAAAGGCGAGCCTCAGACATTGAGTAATCTTGGAATTGGAGACATTTATTGTCATTTTCCTACATTAACTGCTCTAAAACTGTTAATATCGATCGGATAACAAATGCAAGCCCATGTATGAAAATCCGAGGTGACCCCAAAGACACTGGCATGTCTCCCAGTGGTACACACCCACAATTTATATAATAGAACCATGTAGGATTTGAGATACCTGTAAAATACGCCATTTTCATGCCACTGGGCCCCTAAGGGTTAAGACTCCGCTAATGGGCATTTCAATATGTGTTGTCGGAATCCCACACATGTTACATTAACAGGTCCAGTCTTCCGACACTTTGCGGTATTTATCAGGTTTCCTTAGGACAATGGCACAATGTTTTCTTATAATATAAGAAAACATTGTATACATTATATATATCTATATCATATAGCCTCAAGAGAACATCAACTTTATTTGTATTATTCCAAGATTCATGAGAATGAATGCATATCTATTAAGTCTCTAATTGTATCAAATACCCGCAACTTAACATAGTTGAATTCTTCCAGTGACATGGCATAAGAAAATGAATATGTTTTCTTTAATGTGGCTTAAAAATATAGCAATCTTTTGAATATTTTCATTCCAGGAAACATGAAAATGAATGTATGTCAATCTAGGCCCTAATTCCGAACACCTTACAAAGTAGCAAAGGTTCAATAAACAGATAAATTTCAAAACTACACTGTAAAAAATGGTTGCTATTTTTGTAGATATACACCAGAAGGTGTGTAGTTAAGTACTGGATATATATATCCTGGTAGTCGAGAGGCAATATCAGCAAAAAGAGCTCTAAAATATAACCACCTCCTAGGGGTGTATATGTAGATAGTGACATGTGGCACATAAAGCATACCTCAGACTACTGTAACTAAAACCAACAGCCCTCTCCCTTATCCCTCTGTTATTAGGTACGACAAGCGGAGCCTCGCAGCCCGGGCTTGTATGTGTCTCAGTGCTAAACACTCAAAAGTAAATGACTGTTTATTCTGTTACATAACATTGTGTCATACCAAATGACATGATGAAAAGTGAGGGAAATAGTTTATCTTTTACATCTTGTATTATTTTTAGAATTACCATTTACAAATAATGAGAAATTAATTGGTGAAGTAAATACAAATGCATTACCAATAAGTAGATTGGAACGGTTTTTCAAGGACAAGCACTGGGTACCACCTTCCCAGAAAAGGGGGTCAATCATGTAAAATTCCATTGTGTTTGTGGGATCTCATTCATATTGTTTCTCCTGGAAGAGCACATTCTGTAGGTATCTTGTTTTAATTTCTGTCCCAATAATAACTATATAAAACGATGCATTATTTAGATATATCACTTCTGCAGGTCATTTATATAGTCAAGTACCCCCTGCAACCCTCCAAAACCCCCACCACTAGGTAGACTATAGGTCTCTGAGTAATATTTTTGAAGTATGGTATGAAAATATCCTGGCGAAAATTGGCGACAGGGCTTTACCTGTAGCATCTATTTTACCCCTGTAAGGCCCATGTTTTTTCTATTTTACATGGGAAATTTGATATTTTCATTTAGAAATTAAACCCATGTTCTTAGTTTAGGTATCATATAATCTGATTCCGAAAACAGCTAGTTGATAAAGGATATATTCTTGAATTGAGAGGAATATCCCTGCACCATATATGAGGGCAGGCCCAATGGAAATGCTACACAGTAGTGAGTGCAGCGGTACACAATACTGCATGCAGGCAGGCAGAACGTGACAGGTCCACTATGCCAACATTATTTTTTCAAAAAATCATAGTAAATCATCTATAAATGATAGCAAAATGGTGTTTGCAGTTCTGGATTTCACTTGATCCCCCAATTATAGTTGATATTGCATGATGAATTTCACATATTTTCTCGAATTCCGTTGGCCTACCTACACTGTTATATAAACTTTCAAATTCAAAATTTGAAGTTTTGTTTTATTTGGCAATCTAACCCAGATATGTGATATTCTAAAGCGAGATGAATTTATCGTGAATATTGACATTGACTTTATCGTATTGCCTTTGGATGATTTGTAATATGATATTTGGTGATTTGACATCGGATGAAGTGCCCTTTTGCACGGCTTGACACAAAACGTTTTGAGGTGGTAGTTCAAATCAAGAAAACTTCTTTTTTAATAGGAAGATCACTCTTACAAGCAGACGTTTGGTGATATTACTTTAAGGTCCCTGTCTGGACTGCATAGTGTTTTAAAGAGCTTTGGTCTTTGTAGTAATGATGCACATGAATGCAGCCCTGGTGAGCTACTCACCAAGCCTGCATTCAAATGCAAAAAATTACCATCTGGTGCTGCATTGATTCTTCAGAACCAAAACTATTAACTCATGCATCATGTCGTCCTTAAAGTGACATGGTCCGATGACTAGGGCTCAAAAGTCATTTTTTTAGATAGGAACAAAAATGTTCAATATGGCCATACTACATATCCTACCTATTTTATTTAACATTATGCTCATAACTCAGCTTGGTTGTCAGTTTTATGCTCAAATTAAGACTTTTGGAATGCAGGCTATAATTCCCCCATTGAAGATAGATTGTTAAATACTGTATCTGGGCCACGTTGCATGGGCCCTTTAAATGGGCTCCTTTTGGCCATAGATGACCTTGTGTTGTTCCCTGGGACTATTATATTGTACTGTACTGATATTGTACTAAAATTTGGAACACATTTAAGTAGGATTTAAAATATCGAAAAAATCGGACCTTGTCACTTTAACCCTTTGAGGACCGCATAGTACATTAATGCAGAATGCCCTTGGTCGTTATAATGCATGAATGCGAGTATCACAAGTATATATCGGTGCATCAGGACATCAAAGTTGCCTTTTAGCAACATGCCGTCCATAAAAGGTTAAAGATCAAATGGTTAAAATTATATTCTTCATATTCCCCGTCATTTGGTGCTGATAAATATATATCCTCTTTTCATGAATCTCAAAAATAAATTACTATTTCTAATACCATATTTGTGTCTTATTATTTCAGATGGAGAATGACGTGAGTGATTCAGACCTCGAGGACGGAGAACGGGATCCCCGCACCAAACGTGAACGCTGCTACTGCGACCTTGACCTCTTCTGCAAGCGTTTTGGATGTCGCCGGAGGAAGAGAGTCAGCGCAACTCGGATGCAGAGCGAAATGAAACGCGCCGCGGGGTCCAAGGCCGATTTAATTCTTCAACTTGCCCGGAGACTAACACAAAATGGAAGAAATTATCATTCACAATAAACAATAAATAAACATCAACTTCACTCTCTTAGAATCTTTGACAATGGTTGAACTTGAGAAAGTTCAGAGTGATTAAAGTTATTGGTTATACTAACTTGTATTAAAGCCACATTTCCTATGCACTGGGTGTTTAATAGTCATTAAATTCTACATTATTCATGATTAAATACCGGGGTATCTATTAATTTGGTGATATCTATTAAACATGAAATAATCTGAAAAAAAAGAGATGACTGACGTGCATGTGTCGAAATATGATTAATTACCACTAATTATTGTCCATAAAGAGGATAAGAATCCTCAAACAACAAATATGGTTTTGGAGATATGTGATCGAGGGGAACACTTATTACCTTTGAGAGTTTGAGTTAGTGAAGCGGATGATTTTACGTGGAGTTAGACGGATTGGTACATCATTACGACCAGGCACATGTACCTATAGAGCATCAAGTGGTCCCTACAGGCTTTAGGATAATTTTGTCCTTTTTTGTCAACTGTCAAATGTTGCACCAACTCCCAGCAGTTTGATTTTTCATGTTGGTACATTCAATGATAAAGGTGGTGATCCACTGTCGTGACTAAACATGGCAGAACATTCCATTAGTGGATCAGCTGCTGTAAGTCCCTGCGACAACGTCATCTTGAGACACATGAGGAGTGCGACTACATTCACAGAAATCTAAAAGGTGTTTGCGATACGACAACTTTGGCAGCAAAGTCGCGGCAGTGGATCACCGGCTTAAGAGCTCAGTACTCAAGCCGCTTACAAATGAGCCAGGATGTTCACAACACCCATACCTCATTTGCTATTATTGTTCACTTTTATTTGGATTTTATTAATCCCATGATGCACATCCTGGACTGTATGTACTATGTTGCATCCATTAGAAACCTATAATGTTTACCGTGACTCCTTTTATTCAACCCTGTACTACCTATGTCACCACATATATGGTTGTCACCCATCCCTTCAATACGATATTGTTTCAGTGTTTTCAAGTCGGATTGACGAAATTTCATTTTCGGTTTTAATAGCTTTTAGACTCTCAGCCCCCTTTCCACATATTTTATTTCTTACAACCGAGACACATCTCTGATATATGCTTTTATGTAAAGTAAGTTGTAAACAGTATATTATGAGAGTAAACCAGATATAAGGCATTCAAACTCCCACCTTCAATGCAAAATAGACAATAGGCTGACATGTGTGTGATGTGCTCGTTATTTGTGACTTTGTGTTTTCGCTGCAATTAAGGATTTACAAGATATACAATCTGTCGTATATTACCCAGAATCAAGTCATGATGATAGAATAATGTTATCAAAATAGGAGGCATCTTGTGATTTGAAAATACAGAAAAAGAAAAAATTATAAAATCGACAGCTTAGAAATGGACTAATAGGGTAATTATTGTCATCCCACTGTCTTTACTGCAAGGTGAGAAAGATTCAGGGACTGATCTATTATTGACTCTAGTTATAAATAACACTTAATGTATCATATTGTAAATAAAACTCAGCAAACCAAATGTTTATTTTCATTTCCAGTTTTGTGTTTCTATTATCATTCATATATATAATGTGTATTAGCAATCCTAAGCATTGGGTGGCTAAGAAACACAATGCTTTCAAAACAACCACAGTCTATAAACCCTTGAGGGATAGCATGTTGTCGGTGTTGCATCTGTGCATCATGCTGATTCTATGGGAGTGTATCAAACCCATAGTTAACATGATGTATGAATGTAGCTTCTTGCCAGAGCTGTATTCATGAAGCGTGACGACAAAAGATACATAGCACATGATAGAACTAATATGCTGCCCTCAAAGTTTTAAGTGTATATGTTTTAAATACAGTTCTAAATGGAAAACTGCAATACACCCATACGTCGCCCGTAATGTAAAGACAAAAATGGACTCCAGATTGATTCGCATAAAGTTCCATATCCCCTGCTATGGTTAACAATCCCAACATAGCACATTAAATTACTGATATGCTGCCCTCAAAGTGGTAAGTATATATCTGTATGCATTGAATAGATTTCTAAATGTAACACTGCAATACAGCTAGACGTCGTCTGTAACATGGACAATCTCATTATCAATGGCTGTTAAATCTATATCTGACTGGGATAATATCATAATATCATAATATCGATAAAACACAATTACAATGCATTCAACGGCCTTCTAATGGACCATGATTAGTAACACTCAATAGTGATTTCACAATGGTGTAAATATGTATGGAGAAAATTAAAGTACATTCAGTGTTGACCCGAGTTATGAACGACATAGGAGTTATGATTTTATTGATCTGCAAAAGCCGTGAGATTGAAGGTTATTTCTACCTCACTGCATGACTAGGACTATAATAGGTATTCACTTTTGGCGACTATTAACATAATTTCCATTGGGAAATTGTTCAAGAATGAATTAGAAATTATTCTCAAATCATAATTTCTGTGAAAAATGCAGGTTATTTCTAGCTTACCGCATAAAGTAGTGGCGCTTTAGGCATTCATATTTGTCAATCGTTATCATATTTCCATTAAAAATAATGAATGAGAAATTACTCACAAATCATGATTTCTGTGATAGAATTAATGATGAGAACCAAGGTTTATTTTAGTAGCTCTTGTGGGCAGTGAAAATAGTCGTCCTTGTTCGGGCCTGTGAGGAGGTGATTAATCCTTTAAGGACACCTGTCACTAACAGATGACATTTGTCGTCATGACGCACCAATGCAGCCCTGGCTCGCCGGTGTTGCATTGGTGCATCATGTGGACCCTTGGGGAGTGTTTCAACCCTGTAGGATTGGCATGATGCTTGAAAGCAGCACTGGCAAGTTACTCGCCAGGGCTGCATCCATCCATCATGACGACCATCGGTATGATGCATTAATGCACTATGCCGTCCTTAAAGGGTTAAGGACTTGGGTACAAGGAGGGAGACACCTTGGAATGAGATGGAATACTTCCAGAACAATTACACATATTGGCAATATCCTGGAGAGGCCTTTGTCGCTCATGCAGTCACCTGTCCCGTTTCTGTTCATCCTCCTTTGCGAACCTGTTAAAGGGGTATTCTCACCACTCACACTTAACCACATAGTAGACTAGAACAGTACTAGAATTGTAAGAACGCTTGGTGATCATGCCACTTTAACTGAATACTGAAGTAGACATCCGGGAAAGGCAAGACCGACCTAGCTCATGGCAGCGCGTGGACAAATGATTACCCAGTCTTACAAATGTCTTACAATTTTAAGACTACATATGAACTTTATCATGGAACATGTTGGGAGCCAGAGTAAGACATATATAGTGGCACCATCTATGGTATTATTAAGATTTTAAGATCAGGATGTAAGACATTTGTAAGACTGGGCTAAGACGTAAACGACTGTAAACGTTTGTCCATGCACTTGTGTGAGCTAGGTGACATCTGCTCAGCAAAGTGCTTTGATGTCCTGTACCATTAATGTGACCATCCGCGGGAAAACCAGCCTTTAACATGCAAGGGGTGCATAAGGCTGGTTTTCCCTTAGACGGTCCCAAAATATTGTTTTGTCCTCATGATGTTTGGATGTAGCCATCTACTCACCAGGCAGGGCTGCATAGTATACATGTATCATGCCGCCCTTTGAAAGTGTATCAACCCTATAGAGAAGTCATGATGCATGAAGGCAGCACTGGCAACTTATCTACAATGCAGGGAGGTATCAATGACAATGAAGAGCATAATATATCAAAGCCCTAGTTTACCCTTAAAGGGTTGAATTAGCACAATGGGGTCACCTATTTACCAGTGGTTGCATTGATATACATTATACACGCCCCAACTGTTTTTTATAATATTTTGATAAATTCTCCCAATCAACAGGGTTCTATTTCAATGCTTATAAAGTTGAAAAGGCCTAGTAATCTAGAGGAAATGATTTTTGGGTTCAGATGGCACCCTTAAGCAGCTCCTTCCCATTGGGAGATCCATCCTGACCAGCTCTTGGACTAAATGGCACATTCACATATATTGATATTATAATAGGACTGTTAGCTATTAGCCTGTCTCAGAATTGGCTCAGAGGAGGTGAGGACCGCTATGACGTCTGGAGGGAAACCAATGCATAACTGGTTCTCTGGAACCCAATGAATCCTGCAACAGCACACTACTGACCCCTTGTGATAGTCGGAGGAAATAAATTTGCATACAAGTTCTATGCAGCAGGGCCCAAGATACTTTATATGTGTAGTTGAACGTATATATGTGAATTTCATTCACAAACAGTGTGTCTCCTCTGAGTCTCCAGCCTCCTTATTAGACATCACAGATCTGACTATTCCTTTGTGGCAACATATTAAATATAGCTACAACAAATAGTGTGTAGGCCATGTTCAAAGATCAAAACCAGAAGAATCATCTGATATTTCTTTATTTGTATAAGTTACCACATTTGCAGAAACATACCAGAAATATGAAGGAGTTTCTAATTAATGTAATGATACAATATTTACCATATGCTGTAATGTTAAGATATTATAGACTTATTCATTACCTGTTCTATTTAGGTACGGTACATGAGACCTAGATATTTTGATTCCCTTTTTCTCCACTAGACGTCAGGACACTTTCCACTGCCTCTGGAACGGGCTGTTACCCAGCTGTGTGGCGCCCTCTGGATGTGTCAGATGGAACTACAACAAGAGCTTGGGGAGTAACTCACACAGCAGCAAACTGTACAGCCCCCTGGTGGCAACAACATACATCAACATCCCGCTAAGGCTGTCATATCTATAAGATGCTAAGGCCAAAAAAAAGGTTTGTTTCAGGTAACACGGGCAGAAAATGTAGGGTCGGTAGGTCGAATTTTTCTTTGTTTTAAATCTTTTTTTAAACATGAAAAGACTAGCCAGCCTTTCCGAAGACCCTAAAATTTACCAAAAAAGGGTAAAAAATACGGAATTTTCTTCAAAATTGCATTAAAAACGTAGGGTGGGCCCTGTTTTGATCGGGTCGGTCGGAGGACCTGAAACGACCCTCTTTTTTTTGGCCTAAGCCATCTAAAAGTATGCGTTGTATTATAGACATAGCTAGGTCTGTGCTTATATGCACAACAAGCAACACAGGATCTCAAAAATCTCGCATCAATGCGCCCAGAAGTGGTGCAGGAACGATAACCTTCAAATAGACAGCTGCATAGACTCCCTATAAGTATAAACTACGATATTATTGTCCATAATACGACACATTATCTATACTGTATAAGTTCATCTTTTTGGAATATGTTGTATTTTGAAACTCATTTACTGAAATAAATAGGCTGTGACTATTGACAGTTCCAAATGTCAATAACAGAATAAAATTCGATCATTGACAGTTCGACCTGTCAATGGCCGGATATGATTCCCTTATTGACAGTTCGAACTGTCAATAGCGTTTTTGAAATAAATATATGCCTACAATTCAAATCCTATCCCCACCTGAGGTTTGTCTGCAAAGTCTCAATTTATCCACACAGAAATCTCACAATAATTATGTCTACAGACTATCAATATGATTAGTTAGATCTACACATGATTCATAAAATGCTGGTGCTATCAGTACTTCACTTCTAGCTTGACCTTATATACACAATTACTATAATTGGCCTATTTAATACACGTCTAAGGTAATAAGAACACAGGTCTAGGCTATAGATATGTAGTTATAAAACATCTATAAATTAGTCTAGGGAGGCATACTGTAACTATCTTGTTTCCCCATCAATGTACATGCTGCATGTTTAGTCAGTGACTATAGAAATGAAGCTTAAATTATTTGACCCTGTTACATAATTTACAAGTAATTGATGTATAATTGATGACCATACCCTGCTAACAAACAATAGTAATCAGTTACAGAAACACATCCCAGCTAACAAAAAAACGTTAATTCAACGTTTATCTAACGTTGATTATAGGTTGTATTAACGTCATGAAATTACGTTAGATTGCAGTGAAAATCGTGGACTCAAACCAACGTTTTCTGAACATTAATATGTAGTTGATTTGACGTTGATTTAACATCAAATCAACGTTGATAAAACGTTTATTAACGTGCAGAGAAAAACGTTAGACTGCCCAACCTAAAGCTGACCTTATTTCTGTTGCCATAAACATATTGTGAACGTTGATTATACATCAAGATAAGGTTGAATGAAGGTTGAGAGATTGATGGTAAATTGGTCAACTTTTATTTAACCATTATTAAGTAATTATCTGTCATCAATTTATCAGTATTCCATCTGATGTTCATTTCCCATATCCAAAGGTTTGGGGGAAAATGAGTCCTTCTTCACCCCCAGCATTTTTCCTGGGGGGAGGGGGGGGGACTCATGTATTAATACATTAGGGTATTGGGACCAGGTTCTATATGTATATCCTCTAACTCTACAAAACAGGTGTGTACGACAAGTTGCATAACAATGCATGTAATAAGCTATTTCTTTTTGTATACACTTTGTCAAACTTTATTCTCATATGAAATGTTGATGCTATGGTTGATAAAGCATTCATGTTTTCTCATTAGATATAGCTTTTTTTCAGACAATTATAACGATGAAATCTCAGTGTAGTACAATTATCAGCCAAACTGCCATCTAGTGAGAAAGATTGAAACTACAAAAACGTTAATTCAACGTTATTTTAACGTTTATTTCATATGAATTTCAATACCACATGGTGTTTAGCTTCCCTATTATCGACCAGTTCACATTTGATTTCTGTTGTGCACTGCAAACGTGAACTATATGTAAAGCATCACGTGATGTCAGGGGGTGCTCTACACCTTATACTTTGTAAATGTAATATGACTTGGGGCTAAATCTGCCTATATTCCCCATAAAACCTCTATTGTTTCCAAACAGTGCTAATCCCCATAGGTGAATCAAAAAGGGTATTACTACTTAAATAATAATATAAGTTCAGGTTATTTGATCTTCAATGTGTACTTCTTCTAAGTGATTTCAATTTTACCAGAAAATCAATTAAATTATTATGTTGATTAAAGGTAAACAATCAATTCAATTATTAATGTTGCAAGCACTATGGCAGAAGTATACATTGTATAGGCCTTCAGACAGAGTTGTAACAATTATTTCACCAGTTAAGCTAATGTTTTACTGTATTCATACTAATACCATCTTAGATATCGATTTTATTTTACATTTATCAAACAAAATATATGATTTAAATACACATTAGTCTATACAAGTTAACCACTGAACGTTAATCTAAAGTTAAGTAGAAAAACATCATTTTCTGAACCTTAATTTAACATCAAATGAACGTTTTCTATTTGAGGTTATTAAGAAAGGCTAAAATAACGTTAAACTAACGTTTTTCATGTCACGTTCATCAATTAACCTTTAAAAAACGTTGATCAACGTTAGAATAACGTTTCTTGTTACCTGGGATGTCACTTAAACTGGTGAATGATATAAAATACACCTGGATAATAAACACATGACATATCAAGATTGAAATAAACAACCCTAATCAATTCTCCGTGAGTCTTACAGTTTTTTTATATCTGGAGAGCACTTATGTGATAAGTTGTACATAAGATTGATAAAGTTACTACTTCACTTCTAGCAAGAAACACTAGCGTCATGACAATTGGCCAACACTTCTAAGGTAACAAATATAACAAATATAGAAATATAACAAATATAAACCTCTTGTCTATATAAATATGTAGTTATAAAACGCATATATAGGCAGAGGTCCACGATGATCTGTCTGAATAACAGGTTTCTCCACAAGTGGTACCGTGGATCATATCGATCATATCCTATAAGTACTTAAGCATAGTAACTTCGTTTCTTCACATGAAATAGTAGTTAGACCAACTGTAACTATCTTGCTTATAGATGTATGTGGGTCGGATCAAAAAATGATGCAAATCTGGGGGTACACATTGGCAAACAGAAAATTCACAATTTTACTAAACAATTTCATGTCCTTGAAAGGGTAGCATCTTGGCTTCCTAAAACCACTGTGGAACTCTGTTTCGCCCAAGAATGCAGTTTCTATTCACTGGCGACCACATGCATTTCTTTATCTCTAATCTGTGAGACAGACCTCCTTACAGTCATTTAAAACAATAACTATGACTATACCAGACCTCAGAGGTGAACCCCAGCTGTCTGTGTGAGACTTATAAAAGAGTTCATTAACGTCACAGACAGGTAGATATCATACATCATTAAGCAGTTGAAGCATGAAGTTTCCACTATATTATAGGGTACAAGAATTTTAAATAACAGCATAAATATATGCTGGAGAGGGTAGAATGTGTTGAGGCATCTGTGACGGAAACCTGAGTTCCAAAACACTATATTGTACATAATGCAGGGGAAAAGTCTACCTGGTTTAAACTTTTTTGATAGGAGAACACCCATAAGGACCCTTCAGATTGAGGGTAGTAAGGATATTTAGTGAGTACGATTAATAAAGATATAGCCCCTTTTATTTCTGTCACAGACGCCTCGGAAACATGACGTTGCTACACATGAAGGGCACTGGTAAAAAATTTGACATCAATATTAATTTGAAACAGGATAAAATGTTCGCATATAATATATAGCTAATTGAAAATAGTGTTTGGGAAGGGTTACTGATCTCTCAGTTGTCATGAGGCCCTGTAAAACATGGGTTATTAGCTAAAAACCATGAATTTTAGCCATTCTTCAACTTTGGAGGCCAATAACTAGCTCAACGAAAAATCATTGTACATTTGAAATTTAATTTTTTTCTGAAAGCCTGAAGTATCCCCCCTTATATTAAACCACCAAGGACAATACTAGTCTATGTATTTTTATTCTGTAGCTATTGGAAAACAGACAACTCCTCCAAAACCCAGATCTGCATCATTTTTTGATCTGACCCATGTATGTTCTATGTTATTCATACAAATACACTGTCTATAAGGAAAAATACACAAAATTATAATACCCTGATATCAATATTAATCATTCACATTAAAAAAGTGAGCTGTACTAAGGCAAAGAACACAAATATTGAACCATTAAAGGGTTGAAATCATTCAAGGGTTTAAAACCCCACTATAAATAACCTCCTGAGTACCGGTTATTGCCCACACCAACTCTTGCTGAAAGGGCAAAATTGTAAATTATGTGTTCAAATTGACCCTCTCACTTAGTCCCCTATACATTGTTGTTCTCTGCTCTTATCATTTAAATCTATTGATAATAAACATGTCATTGCTGCTAGCTCTGCTAATCCCTTCCACTTTAAAATATGAAAGGGGAATTCTCAACCCAAATATTGAAGTCATTGACTGAGCCATATTGATACTATAGCTTTCCATAGAATATGCATCTTTACATTGAAAATGTCCTAATGACATGAAATTCGTTAAGAATGGTATAACGACTACTCACCGGACTAAGTCATACATTGGGGATATATCCATATTGTAAAATATCCAAATATCAGTGTGGGTTACCATTAGATTTTTCTAGGAAATCAATATCCAAAATATCATCGAGATGGAACATTCTAGACTATAGTCATGAACCAGCTTCTAAATCCTAGGGTGCTATTATCTAAATCCTAGGGTCGAGGTTTCAAGGTTTTGGGGAAATTTACTAAAATGTTTTTAAAAATTACCCCTCAGCCAACATACACCAGGCCGAGTCGGTGAGTTTCTAAAGATTCTGAACATCTCCATGGGGTCCTGCCACTAGTTTGATGAATGATTCTTAAACATAACATAATTATTATAACTGAGATGGCCAACGCTTGTCTAGTGTTTTAAGCTTTAACTGAGCTTTTTTTTTAAACTGGGATATGGGATATGGTTCCTAGATTTCAGATGTGTAATTACTAGATACTATACATTTTTCAAATATAAACATACTCAGTTCATTCAACAGAAGACTTCGCTGTCACCTTTTGCCCCCAAGATCCAAAACGCAAAAATAGTAGAAACTAGAATTGTAAACGTAACAGAAAATAGGAAGAAAATACAGTTGTTGGTAAAATGGGCACCCTTTTTCCATTCCTCATCCGGTTGTTTCTCTTCCGGATCACCTGCACATTTTTTGCTATCAGCATCAACATCAATGTCTTCTATTTCCATCTCAGCATGCTTCACATTGGGATTATTCTCCACATTGACCCTTCTTGATTTGCAAACCAGCCAGTCCAGCCAGCCAGGCATTCTTGGGTGAGGCTCCATTGACAATACACTAATCATTATTATAGTTGTTCCAATAGACAGTGCATTGAAGACCATCAATGCAAAGATAAGCTTGACTGAATTTGAAACAGGAAAATCAATAGGATTAATGCAAATAACCGTGATGAAATAGGGTGTAATTCCCCTACATTGTCTACAAAGAATAGCAATTCAGGTAGAGAATACAGTAAATTCTTGCATGTAAGCCTAACTTGCGGATAAGTTGCATTCCAGATTTTAGCAGATTCTATAAGCTGCATGGGAATCTTAAAATTTGTCATTTTATATGATATTATGTAAATGCCTTTCAAAACTCTGTTTTAAGCCACACACTAGGCCTATATATATGTTTGGTATCAAATTAAGGTCAGTGAAACCTTCAAGCCAGAACTTTTACATGAGAATTTGTGGCAGTTAAAATTCAATATGATGATTGAGAAATGATATGAATTTAACATGACATACCTATGTAGGGCATGGTAGAGTAACTGGTAGGCAGGTATGGTGTCACAGAAGCCTGGATCACCACAAATGACAAAAGACATGCCATTCCTAGTGATATTTTCTCCCCTGAATCTGCAGGGAGCGGAAAAGTCAGCAATCCAAGAATTGAAAGTATGATCAGTGGTATAATCATGGTTGTTACATAAAAGTCTGGCCTTCTCTTGAAGAAGAATTTGAAAGCAATCTTTCCGCCATCCGTATTATACATACATGACTGCAGAAATATCCATTCACTGCTGTTTGAAAACCCAGTATTGATAATTCCTAATGCAGTGAAATTCTCAGAAGTAGAAGTCTCCTGTCCGGATATATCAGGCTACACTGCTGGGTATCAAATGGGAAGTACTCTGGATCAACCATGCAACCTGTGGTAAACATCCCAGAAACTACCCAATAAGCATTCCCATCGCAGTCGATGACAACCTCATGCTTATTTAATGTTGAATCCTCAAAGGCATCACCAACAGCACTGTAAATGTAAAATGAACAACAGGTGCCCTGGCTGACTTACCACTATCTGATAGTCTACCACTCAAGAGGATTTGTGGGCAAGTGTGCCAACATTTGCTCTCTTTTCAAACCCCACACTATGTCCCAATTATTATGATATATGCTTTATGCTTATGTCCATTACCATATTTGCCAGTCTATCTTAGGCAAAAATATTAATAACTGAAAAAGTAGATTAAGTAGATAGAATTGTATGGCATGTATACATGTAATCTCTGACTGGGTTAATTAAGCCCAGTGAGGAGGTTGTATTAGGATTCTTCAGTATTATAAAACTAGCCAAGGAACTGCCAAATGCCATCATGCTTGTAGTTTACCTGTTCTGAATTTCAAATCTGGGTTTCCAGATCTTGGCAGCTGGCAAAGATACCTCGAATACCCCACCATAGTCCTCAGGATCCCAGCCGAGAGAGTCATGGTGCCAGTACTGTTATGAAACCATAGAAACAGTTAATAAGGTTAATGAATCGGGACATAATGACTGTCTAAGGATATGCAATAACAGCATTGATGCAAGACTTGCAACTGTAGAAGCCCTTTATGCAGACGCAAAGATCTGCAAGTTACATACAAGAAGGAACAAGCGACTCCTGGTACAAATGTACGCATGGTCCAGCACTGCGTGTATAGGCAGCCCATGGCACAGTGTAGCTTCAACAGGCGCAGAGTATACCCCCTCAGTTAATGTCATTTCCGGGTGAGCCTATACATTTTACAATGATGCAATGAGCCCAGGGTTATTCTAATGATATTGGGGCATATCCCAAGGTTTGCACATTTTAAATATTCTCGATAATTAAATATTTATGCCAAAAAATATATTTCCAATGAGCACAGGGCCTAGAAAAAATGTATTATTTCAAAAATGTGCATTTCGCTCTTGATAGCTTTGATATTGAATAATTGAACGCACCTGTAATATTTCCATCATCTATTGATACCTCCTCCGGAAATTAAGCTTAGTGATGGTCACCATAAAACAATTATCCCTTGTAGGACGATTGCAAAAAACGTATCCATTGAAATTACTGAATTCTATATTACATTGGTAAAATAATTAAGTGGTTATTTTATTTATTTATTTTTTTCATTTAACCGTTCATAATATACAGAGTGACATTAAGATCTTCCCGGTTAATTTCCGCGGGGGTAATCCATCCAGTAAAAGTGTTACATGATTTATCCTATGTTTGAACAATACTAGTTGACCTTCAGGTTCCACCCACTTTTTGCTGTATAGTACAGGCTAGTAACTTAACTATTTTACAATAACAGGCGAGTATATACAATGGATGAAGTGGTACAAAGAATAATAAAATTGACCTCATGTCTTATCATACGGTACAATACCAGGGGGGTCACAGCATATTTGGAGTTTACATGGTACAGTAAAATTCCGTTATAACGAAGTACTTGTGACCAGTTATAAAGTTCGTTATAAACGAATTTCGTAGTATCCAAACAGAGCATTTTAGTCCTCTTAATACTGTCAGAAAACGAAGGAAATGTGTGCATAACCCCTGTTATATAAATAAGGAAGCAACACAGGAATACACTAGGCCTAATACATTTTGTTGAAATTTTCACTATTTTTTGCACATGAAATATAGACAGACTCTCTTATACAGCCCACTTGGGAGGCCGTGGGTACCCCCTCGTCCCTACCGTCTTTCACATCTCCCCTTCCCCTACCTGATGTACAATGTTCAAACAGAAGTCCTATCCCTCATACAGCCCGCTCAGGGGCCGTCGGTCCCCCCCCCCGCCTTTCCCACCTCCCCCTCCCCACAAAACTTCAAACAGAAGTCCTATCCCTCATACAGCACTCTCAGGGGCCGCCGGTACCCCCCCCCCCCCCGCCTTTCCCACCTCCCCCTCCCCACAAAACTTCAAACAGAAGTCCTCAGCTGGTCCTATCCCTCATACAGCCCGCTCAGGGGCCGTCGGTACCCCCCCCCCCCTCGCCTTTCCCACCTCCCCCTCCCCACAAAACTTCAAACAGAAGTCCTATCCCTCATACAGCACGCTCAGGGGCCGTCGGTACCCCCCCCCCCCCGCCTTTCCCACCTCCCCCTCCCCACAAAACTTTAAACAGAAGTCCTATCCCTAATACAGCCCGCTCAGGGGCCGTCGGTACCCCCCATCCCCTGCCTTACCCCCCCCCCCCCCCCCACCCTCCCCACAAAATTTCAAACAGAAGTCCTATCCATCATACAGTCCGCTCAGGGCTTAAAATATGCGTATTGATCTATAACTAGGCCAGAAAAAAATTCGTTATAAACGAATCTATACCGAACCAATTCGTTATAACAAGATTTTCTTACTATAGAACAGTATAGGACCGGATTTGGGCAACACAATTTGTTTGTTGTAACCGAAAATTCACTGTAACCGAATTCGTTGTAGCGGAATTTTACTGTATATACATTATTTCGTCGAGCACAGGAAACATTAACTGTTTGATCTATCCAATCACAATCACAATCAGTATCACTATCAGTTGTGTACCTACACATCATCAACCGGCTTCACCATACGGTTGCGTCACACCACAACATTTTAAATGTTCTATGACACGACAAACATTTTATAGGCTTCAAAGACTCCAAGGAGTATACAACTTCACATAGTATTGGCGATGTTACACACAACGCACTTTCTCTAACATTTATTCTTTTCTTTCCTTGCCCTCTGCTTCTTTTTTCCTTCTACGAGGAAACACATCAAAATACAGGTTCGGCTGGGTGGTTGACCGACCCTTTCCTGCCTGCCCTCTTCTGTGCTTCAGAAGTTTATCCCTCGCCCCTTTCAGGTTGGTACCTAGTCTTTTCTTTATTCTTTCTTTAAAGACCATTTTGTTTGGGGCCATTTGTTCCTCCAGATTGAGGTTGTTCCATAACTGGATTCCTCTATGAAAAGGACTTTTATCATAACCATGGAGCTTTGATGCTCTAACAGGAAAATTTCTTTTTATGTCATTTCTCGTTCGACCATCACCAACCTGTTTTGGGGGAGGGAGTTTTTTAGATTTCGAATACATACAGGACAACAATAATTCTTCCCTCCTGACCTTTTGCTTAGGTGTCTCACACAGTGTATGTACGATATCCGTATTCTCATCAAGAGTACCAACCATCAAACATGACCTCAACATTCTGTTCTGTACACTTTGTAACTTTCTGTTACTTTCTTGAGAAGCAATATCCAGCAGGTGAGAGCAATAGTCAAATCTAGGCAGAATTGTTTGTTTAAATATAATTATTGCAATTTCAGCACCAGTCATGTACTGTATATTCCCCAACTTGAAAGCCAGTTGATTGCCTTTGCTCATCACCCTATGAAGTTGCTCCTCCATTGTCAAGCACTGATCCAATACAGCACCCAAATATAGAAAAGATTGAACCTGTTTTATCTTCTCATCATTTATCATAATTTCCAACTTTGGACAGGTTTTACATTTTTGTCTCGATCCATACCATATACTTTTGGTCTTGTTAATATTCACCGTCAAGCCGAGATCTCTATAGTTTGAGCACAGTGTATCACAATCTTTTTGTAAGTCTGTCATTGCCACATGAGGTAATCTATGACATGTATACAGTACAAGATCATCTGCATATAGTTTCACTTTAGCATTTTTTACATTCTTAGCTATGTCATTTATAAATATTGTGAACAACATGGGGCCCAACACTGACCCTTGTGGTACTCCAAATAACACATCCTTTTCGTCAGACAATTCACCATTGACAAATGTTCTCTGTTTTCTGTCTTTCAGATATGACGCAATCCATCAAAAAATATGTGCAGGAAAACCAACACCCCCAACCTTTTCCAAGAGGATCGAGTGATTAACCGAATTAAAAGCTTTGGCTACATCGACGAACACCGCAGCTGTGATGAGCCCCTTATCTTTTGCCACAAAGAAGTCCTCCACTAAATCAAGAACTGCTTCAGTGGTGCTTTTACCTGGTCTGAAACCATTCTGATCATCACTGAAGAATGATCTCTCCTCCAATACATCCATCATAGAATTTTGAACAATTTTTTCCAACATTTTTCCTGGTACCGGTAGTATTGATATCGGCCTCCAGTCACCAACATATTTAGACTTAATACCTTTAGGTATTGTTGTGACTCTGGCCTTGCTCCATATTTTTGGAAAATATCCAGTCCTTATTGATTCAGAATAAATGTGAGTCAGGTGTGGTACAACAAAGCCCAAGACATCCTTCAATACTCTAGCACTTATACAGTGTATACCGGACGGCTTATTTACATCAATCTTCTTTATCAGTTCTAGCACCATGTTACAGTTTACATCCACAAAAGCAGGCATTTTCTGTACATATTCTGAGTCACATATTGTATCAACCTGTGGTACCCTTATAGGTCCATGAACGTTATTCAATTGTGAGAATAAATCATCACCAATGCAGGAGAAAAAATCATTAATGTGATTTGGTACATCATCGACCTTAAGTCCTGTGTCTTCATGCAGAAGTGAGACCACCACCTTTTCTTTAGGTGGATTTATTATTTTATTTATTTGTGCCCAGAATTTCTTGTGGTTACCACGCACCTCCTCCAATTTTCCTCTTATGAAACTCCCTTTTGCCTTTCTGACACATTTCAAGATGTTCCTCCTGAGTTGCTTCGCTCTCAGAAGAAAAACCTCCCTCTTTGTTATTTTGTACCTTTTTATCATGTCAGTTCTTTCATGTATTTGAAACAAAATAGCAGGCGTCAACCATTCGTTTCCAGAATCCCTGAAGGTGTATCTCTTCACAGGGCATTTTTCATTAAGATACTCAGTTACTTTGTTCTCAATATACAACCATTTCTCGTCCAGACAGGGGAGAGAGTAGAAACTGTCCCAGTCAATTTCCATTAAAATATCCTCCATCTCATTTTTATTGTAGTTTTTATAGGACCTTCCTTCAAAAGTATTTTTGAAAGTTCTGTTTCTCTCTTTCTTTTTCACCATATAGACAGGGAGATGGTCACTTATGAGATCCCCTCTAACTCCACACTGGGAAACAAATCTCGAGTTCGTCAGAATATTATCAATCGCTGTCCCACCATGGTAGGGTCTAGTAACCTCATTTATAAGCAACCGAACATGATTTGTTCTACAGAACTCCTTCAAAAGATAGGACTTGTTTGATCTTTCCAGTACATTCACATTATAATCACCAAGAATGAATATTTCTTTCTTCTTCATAGTTTTAACAATGCTGCCTAACTCTTTGAAGAATATATTCACATCACTGTCCCTGCCATTTGGCCTGTATACATTCACAATCATCATGGCTTTGTTTCCCGGTTTATGAACCGATACTACTAAACATTCAATGTCCTTAGTCATTCTTGTATGTTTCTGTATGATCTCAGAATGTCCAAAAAGACCCGTTGCTAGATAGCACAATAATCCTCCACCAGTCTTCCCCTTCCTGTCTAGCCTATGGTAATCCTTACCAGGCCAATGTAGCAACGCATCATCATATGAATCATGCGTCCATGTTTCAGACAGGGAAACAATGTCAAACCCGTCCATGACAATTTGAACATCATCTCTAGTTTCCCGATTCAAGCTACGACAATTTAAATGCACCATTTTCACTCCTTTTACTTTGATTATTTCCCGTACCACTAAATTTTTTATCTTGGCTTCTGTTGCTTTATCCATGATCTAATGAGGTTAGCATAAATGCCAGTATAAAGTGTATGTACCAAAAAGAAAAAGTATGATGAGGATGAACGAATACCAACACAGAGTCTGCATGACGACCCTCGGATGAGAAGTTAACGCACAACCGCAGTTTTACAACCGCATCATGTGCGTAACCTGTAGAAACACTTGCCATTTTTGCGTTCCGTCAGAATTACATTTGCTCAGTATGGTGACATGTTTTGGCGCTCCGGTTATCTATAATTTTAATCAGGGGGGGTGTGCGCCCCAAAAATGACTTGATTTGTAATTTCCATACCGTATAGTATAAATCAGAGATCTTGTAATAAATTTATTTCATTTTCCGAGTGTTATTCCCCAGAAATACAAGCAATCCATCAATCAGAATAAGAAATCTATTTATTTCTACGTTAACAATAAACATGATGTGTTGAACTACATCCAGAATTGAATATAATGTCTGTACACACAGGGGTTTCCCAAAGTGGTGTATAAGTGTGAACTATGCTCTTGAACTTAGCTTAACAAAGAGAACTATGAACTGTTTTTTAGTCCTCAGATTTAAGTACAGAAATAGTTTTATCAGTTTTAATCTTAAAGGTAGAATAAACGTTCCTTAAGTATTAAAAAAATTAGCACAACGTATACCGGTACAGAGCACAGGACCACCAAGCCATTTAATAGAGAATAGGTTACCATATTGGCTAGTTAGAATTAAATATGACTTTAGTTCTGTCATTTCATGTAACTGAATACCGACTAATTTCTTCATACTGCCAAATGATCCTGGCTGTACCGGTACACCCCCTGCTTCAACTCAGAAGTTTGATCTCCACACTATATCATTTCCAACAAGAATAAGATATTGCGTGTGTAGTAATCGGCTTATCTTAGTGTGAGATAGTCATGCTCTGTTTACACTGATATTGGCTATTGATACCGGTAACAGAATACAAGTGAAGATATTATGCACTGCTGTTGTCCAAGGCACCTGAACAGGGACCTTATTGTGATGTATTTTAGCATGCACTACCGGTTTCATGTATACAGCGTAAACTACATCATACTTCAGTGTTCTACCAATGTACCATGCTACCTAATTGATACGGTATACAACAATAAATTCAAAAACTTAATCTTCCATGCCTCCGGGTTATATTTTCCTTATACCCTCTACCCCTAGCAGAATTCTGACGGTGAACTCTACTCAGTGTAATGCAGAGGAAATATGAAATAACATGATCACAAACATAGTCAATTTGGGCATCTGAAGGTAGAACGCAGTAATAAAACAGCAGTCCAGATTTCACTTGTTCATTTTTAAGGCAGTAGCAGCACGCCTCCAGATAATTCTGCATTTAATGTTCAGTTCTGACTCAGCTCGTACCGTTCTTCTTTCTACGCCACCTGAGATTGAGTTCACTTGTAAATAATATTTGAATATTCAAACATAATATGACGGCAGTCTATAATGTACCAGCATGATGCTTAGTACTGCTCTGTCCTGCTTTAAATCACTGTTGTACATAGTCAGTTTATGTAGTCTGGATCCATGTGCTATAATACTAATAGTATAGCGACTGCATAATGCAGTGTGACTGTCTCTTATCATATTAAAATGTTGTACTGTCTTAACTCACAAAAAATTATACTGTGTGTCACAAGGTGAACAAGGTCAGACAACAACACAAATCTAGCTTGGAACAAGCATCAATATAAGTAGAAAAATCAACTTAAACAGCACTTGAAATGCGCAAAAGAGCTTCTATCCTGGCCACATGAATTCATTTTCATGATAGGCCTGTTTGCTCAATTTAAACTTAAACAGCACATAGAAGGCGCCGAAGAGCTTCTATCCTGGCCACATGAACTTCATTTTCATGATAGGCCTGTTTGCTCTTTTCACTACTGATTCCCCTCTACTTCCTTCTGCTATAACTTCTACCCCCTGCTTCTCTTCTCCCCTCTTCTCTCTGTGCAAGATACTTTGTCGGTTTAAGCTTGGATTTGTCCAATTTCCTTTCTTGAACAATATCCTCCCTTATCTTCATCAATATTTTGCCGAACCTGTTTTCCCCTGGGAGGTCTCCCGTTTGATATAACGGGCTGGAGAAGGGCACTCCCCCACCGAACAGTAGTGAGCTGGTTCCCTCTATCAGTTGTAGTGGGTAGGTCTCCACTAGTCGATCCGCCATCTCCTTTTCATCAAACTTCCTTCTGTTTAAGCACTCTAGCGTCTCCATCCTTTTTCCATTCCATTCTGTTGGGTCATCAAATAGAATAGCATTGCCCCTGCTCTTTATGTCCTTCGAGTTATTGTATCTCAGAATGTCTCGCACTGCTTTATCGTCTTCAGCACACAGTGCTTTCAGATGCATATATGCTTGCTCATTTGAGATATAAGTCACCGACTCTCCCTCCACAAACTCTTCTTCTATGTCTTGATAGTAAAAGTTACTCAGAAAGGCTTTCTTTCCACTGAACACAATACCCTTGCTGGTGACTTTTAACTTGAGTGGGTCATTAGATGGATTCACTCTCTTTCTTTCCTCTCCACCTGCTCCCTCCTTTCTATTGAGGCTTCTCTCCTGTCTTACTCCCATATCTCTTCTTGGTTGTCTCACATTTCCTCCTTCCTCTCTATTCTTCTTGTCTTGTCTTTCATTTTCTGTACTTCCATCCCTCCATCTCTTGTTAGCACCTCTCTGTGGACTATCTTTTCTGCCATCCCTTGTTCGTTCATCTCTGAAGATCCAGTCTCTCTCCTCCCTTCTTCGCCCTCCCTTTTCTCTCTGCCTCTCCCTTCCTCTGTTGTCATTCGATCTCCAGTTAAGGTCACTCCCCCTGTCGGCCCCACGTCTTTGGTCTTTGTCTTTGCTCTGCACTGTGGATTTCTTCTCCCCCTCTTTTTTTGAAGTACCGTATGGCTTCCTCACTCTATCCGGATTGAAGGTAAAAGTGCCTTCTCCGAAAAGTCTCTCCCTGTCATCCCTGGAGAGCTGCCTACTTCCTCTCCTCCACTCTCCCTCTAACTGATTTTGCAGGTCTGCCCAGCTTCCCTCATCCTGAACAGCATTAGTTGCTTGACTCCTCGTTTCCTCAGCCGCTGCTGGGATAGGGGGAGGTGCGGATGCCCCACCCACTTGTACGTCTGTTTGTACCTTGGTATGACTCACTTCATTTCTCTCATCAGCAGTCAGCTTGACATATTTAGATCTAGTTCTAGGTTTCTGTCTGACTTGTCTCTCCTGTTCCTCTCTTTTTCTGCTCTCTCTTTCTCTGTCCCTTCTGTCAGTTTGCTGGTCACCATCCATCCAATATGGGCGTGTGAAGATTGTTCTCCCTGTTGTACCTCTGAATGAACCTCATCTGCCCTCTTTTCTGCCTCACTTCTTTTGTCTCTTGTGGCTCGAACACAGCATTTTTCATGAAGTCATCCTGCTGTATTTTGCTCTTGTGTAGCAATATTCTTGCCCTACAGGCATAGCTGGCCAGTGACAGCAAGATGGGGGCCGGGTTGCTCCAGCTGATAGGAGTCGTCGCACTTCTCATTCTGACCACCCCCACTATGTCAGCCCTCTGCATTGGGATTTGGAGTACTTTACCAATTTTAAGGGCCTGATAGATGAGATCCTCCCTCGGTGTCTCTGGAATGCCCTGTATGACCAGGTTCCTGCCAATGTTAGCTGTGAAGAAACGCACCTCATTTAATGATTTTATTGCTTGTCTGTAGGACTCACTTTCCTCTACAGATAAACCGCCCCTGGCTGACTCTTCTCGTATCACTCTTATTTCCTCATCCTGTTCTTCTTTGGCCAGTTTGAGCACAGCAATTTCCTCTGCTTTTGCTTTCATATCTTCTTGGCAAGCATGAAGAGCAGTTTCAAGATCAGTTACCTTCTTGTTGGTGTCAGAGAGGGAGCTGAGTATTTCCCTCTTGAATCTCATGAAAGCCTCTGGAATGTCGCTCATTTCTTGGAAACGTGTCATAAGATCAGTGTGTATGGTAAGGTTAGTCGACACCTTGTTGTAATCCTCAGACACTTTCTTCTCAAATTTCCTTCTAATTCTTTTTTCTTCCTCCTCATACATGAACAGTGTTTCTATCTTACTCTCCACTTGACCCGTTCTTATTTGAACATTAAGCAGTCTCTGTGGCACGTCTTCCAGTTTGTCTAACCTCTCAGCAGCCTGTTTTACCTGCTCTCCCATATCCCTCACATCTTTCCTGAGAGAAATTATCTTGTTACACACTATGTCCGCCACCTCCTCCTTCTGTCTGACTAAGGCTGCCTTTTGTCTCTGCTCTTGTTCCTTTATTTTCTGATCTATTCTTTCCTCCAGTGTGGTGACCTGGTCCATAAACCTGTCTACCTGTAACTCCTCTAGTCTGTCTACCACTACCGATATGGATGTGGGGAAGGACATATCAAATCCGTCCATATCAACCGGCGTTGATGTACCAAACTGCTGGATATCAATCTGAGCTGTGGGTGAGGACGGGGCAGTCAACAGCATGTCATCTGTGTCACTATCCACCTCCCGTTCTAGAATTCCTATGTTCAGGGCGGCTGGTGCTACCTCCTCTGTGTGCCGTACATAGACCTCTCCCTGGTCCACCACATTCAAACTGTCCCCCTCTCCCAACTGTAGTAGCGGAATAGAGGAACCCATGGCTGAGTTAGAATCCTCTGAGTCACTTACTATCATAACCGAGGATTCAGCAGAAATATTTTGACTAACACCATTATCATTTTGATGCGCCTCTCCCTGCCCTTGGTTTGGATCTATAGTAGAGGCTGAGGAGAGATTTGGCACACTTTCTTCCTCACTCTGCTCCCCGCCAACACATTCCTCATTGATAGCAGTCTTGTGTTGATCCAGGTGTTGGGATGAGTGCATCGCTCTATCCTTGCTTAGCCATTCACCCTGCCCATCCTCTAGCCGGGCAGCCCCTCCTGTACACAGTATACCGGTATTATTATGACCGGTTGCCTCCTTGTTTATACTATGTATTTCGTGAGACATTGGCGTGGGATCTACCTGTTGCCTTTGAAGTACCGGTGTTTCAACAACACCAGCGGGGGCTGCTTCATGCGTCACTGCATTACAATTATTGATCACAACAGAACTTACTTTTTCTCCAGCGCCCACTGATATCGCCTCAACATCAACAAATAATTTTCCTGTAGAAACGAAGTGCATTGCTGCACCGGTGTGGCGTGGTGCAGTATCTGGCGTACACTCCATAGAACAAGAAGGGGTGAAGTGAGCAGTAGGTCATCATACTGCCCTGCCTCCGCCTCCATCCCTCCCCTGTCATGTAGAGTGGTGCCCCGTTGCCCTGTAGTAGTAGGAGTTAAGGCCGCTGCAACAATACCTTGAGACGTATCCAGTTCACTCTGATCCCCATGTTGAAATACAGCTGCTCCACTGTCTTTGTTTACTTCGTTTGGCTCACTGCACCCCGCGCACCGACTGTGTCCCGGGTTGCATACCAATTCGACGCACCTGGGACGAAGTTTTGCGTCAGGATTCCCATGCTCTCCGATTCAGACGTTAAGGTACCATTTGGGGAATAATCCAGCGCCTTCGATGGTTGTTTACATGGAATATCGTCTTGTTCAGAACATGAGTCGCTTGATTTCCCTCCCGAATCCGCCATCTTGTCAACAATCATAGCGGCACTTCCGCTTTCACTCGGGCTGAAGAGCTCCTGCGACTGTGATTGGTCCAAACTCTGTGTTCTTTGAGCAAATGGCTCTGATTGGTCAATTCTCCCATCAGAGTCCGACAGCCGTAAGTACAAGGGCTGTGATTGGTTAACTGGATTTGGAAAGAATGACGTTATACTTGCCACGTGTTGATTGTTGTTTATCTTCCCGCTCTCGAGTGTTTCCGCGTGAAATGGGGCTGGGTCACGAGTTTTTACCTTGAAGACCGTATTCTTCGCAGAAGTTTTCTCCTTAGCAACCAGTCCAATTTTACTTTCCCTATTACTCAGATCTGCCGGCTTACCGGATCTAAGATTGTACTTTGTGTCCGTACTGCTCTGCGTGTTTTGCAGCAATTTCCAGGGCGATATCTGCTTGCTTCGTCTTTCTTTCCGTTGAGACATTTTTGGCCGAGCCGGCCTCGTGGCAACGTCCAAGATGTCGCCCCGATCTTGCGCATTCACACTTCCCAGGAAGAAATCCTAGTTTAACTGTGAATCTCGGGGTGGTATATGGTCCAGGTGTTTAGTTCTCCAGGGTCACTGTATGTTTATGATTTTAACTGCACACAATTTAACTTCCAAACTATTTAGTGACCCCTACTAATAAGAGATAACCGGAGCCCGCGCGCAGAGCTGCCTCCTACTCAGACGCCATGTCACATTTCATATACATGTTAATATCCTAGAACCTGTAAATCGTGTATTTCCCTCTACTTTGGTCATGGTAGTTACTTAGATCGCTGCATGCCCCTGTGTACTCACTGTATAGGTGCCACTGCGCTACATGTTATATATAGATGAGTAGTGGTAAAGATATGAGGAATCAATCAACTCCCAAAGGCTCCCTAGTAAATATATCATTATTCTGTGTTTTTTTCATTGGATTTGCACACATCTTAAAGGTCAACCACAATGCTTTTTCTGAGGTAATGGGGCGAAGGTACATTACCTAACTTACATACTTTTGAAAAATTGTTTCAGAATAATGATAAATCTATGAAATATGACCATTTTAGTCAGGAGCTGCCACTTGGCTCCAGTCCCTAACAGGAGAGCATGCTGGTGCTGCCCTCTTATGGATAGATGAGGCGTAAGGTACCCTATGATGTAACTTAGGTTCCCTATGACGTAACATGGATCCTAAGATTGTATGTGTGATATACATTTACAAATGACTCAAGGCAGGGTACCCAAGTACAGAGGCCTAGAGATATATACATACTAGCTCAAACTGATACTGTACCAATATTGAATGATGTAGTAGGCAAGCAACTAGCTGTCAGCAGGGACTTAGGGATACAGGGAGTAGGAGAATATTGAAGTAACAGATGAGGTACCCCTCACTGTATGCCATTTTAGTGTTGGTTCCACTCCTACTGGTTCCCTCCCAGTGTCTCATTATCCCCCCTCTGTTACACTGGTTCCTACACCTAATTCCTACTGGTTATTGCCTTGTCTCACTGGTTTCTACATTCAGCCCCAATGGTTCCTACCCCAAGTCCCACTGGTTCCTATACCCAGTTTCACTGGTTCCTACCCCCAGTGCCACTGCTTCCTATCCTGAGTCTTGTTGGTTCCTACACCCAATTTCACAGGTTCCTACCCCAGTCCAACTAGTTCCTACCCCCCAGTCCAACTAGTCCCTTCTCCCTAGTCCCACTGGTTCCTACCCCCAGTCCAACTAGTCCCTACTCCCAGTCCCACTGGTTCTTACCCTGAGTCTTGCTGGTTCCTACACCCAGTTTCACTGGTTCCTTAACCCAGTCCCATTGGTTCCTACTCACAGTATCACTGGTTTCCACCCCTGTCCCATTGGTTGCTACACACAGGTCCGACTCCAACACATGCTGGTTCCTACTCCCTGTCTCACTGGTTCCTACCCCCAGTCTAATTTATTACTACTCTCTATCTCACAGGTTCCCACCCCTGTCCCACTGGTTACCACACACAGATCCTACTGCAACACACGCTGGTTCCTACTCCCAGTCTCTACTGGTTCTCACACTGGTGCAGTGGCAAAGCAAGGTACAGATATGTAAACCCTCAGTAGAAGAGGAGGTCCAATACAATCTAGGTCAGGCCCATTACATAAACTAAAACAAAACAGGTAAGATCCTTAGTGCATACATATCCTTGAAAGAAAAGGAAATTGTCCCAAAATTACCAGCCTGTCCTGGGATTGAACTCAGATGACCAGGTTTTGAAAGCCAGTGCTCTATGCGTTTGGCCACCGAGTCAGATACAGCAGTGAGCCTTGACTAGATATTAAATTTTATACTCTATTTGGATGTATGTAACTCAATGTAGCAGGTTGGAGTCCCAGGTTTAATGCATAGTCCTCTGGCAATCAGATACATGGTGCAGTTAAAAAGTTGATATGACTGTTCATATTAGGGACCTTTAGCAAACCTGGCATAGCTCATCAAACACAGACATAAGGTATACTTAACACTGCTACATCTGCATTTTATGAGCTATCTTGAGTTTGCTAAAGGTCCCTAATATGTCCCTGTATTTAGTTAGATAAAAAGACTATCCTTCAGAAAACCTCACTGCTGCCTAAGGGAGTCGAACCCACATTAGCCCCGTCCGTAGTTCCATGCCTTATCCATTACACCAGTGAGCTATATGCAAGGTTGAACACCTTCAGGTGTACTTTATCCTGTACTAAGACATTGAACATGATAGATGAGGTAAGATCTTTAGTGCATGGTTTTCTCCCTAGAGGGGAGGACTCTTACACTGCAATCCCAGTTGTGAATCATTATGCTTGAAATAGTGGTTCAATTTCTTAGCATATGTGTACAGGCAAGGGGAAAGGGATATGCGACGAAAATGTCAACTTTAAAATTGATATCATAAGCTTTCTATTGATATATTACACAAGAGGATATCATTTCTAGTTTTTGAGAAATGGCTATATGAATATGGGTGGGCATGGCCCTGTCCAAACCCCCAATTAGCTCTAAGTCTCTTAGTTTCCAAGATATCTCTATCTAATTAGCATAATTAGAATAATTAGAAAATGATCATACATTTTCCTCCTATAGGCCATATCTTTTGATGTAGAAATGATAATTTTATTCTGTTTTGACCATGGTAATCCTTGTGAATCATTCTATCAATGGGTTTCTTTATTTTCTGTATTTGGAATGAAAATCATGTTTCCATGGCAACACATATCAACAAAGACACTCATTTAGACTCTAAAACGTTCTTTTTGCATTCCAAATAAGGAAGCTTTTCACTAAAGATGGAATGTTTTGTATAAAACTACTGAATTCTCCCAAAAAAAGTACCAAAAAACAAATATTAGCCTGTTTCTTCCAATTTAGGCCATGGTGGAGCCCCCTGGTGGCGAAAATTGGTACTAATCCCGCGGGGATACCCCTTTCTGCTTGCCTACTCACATATATCTGGCTTTAATGAGCTAGTTTGGGTTTGCTAAAGGTCCTCTATTGAGACTACAGCTTTTCTCATAGTGATTAGTTTATCATATGACAAGGTTTTTCAAAGACTGAGACTATTTATCAAATTATACATAACTTGGAGGCCTGTAATATATCGAAAGATTAGAGAGAGATGGAGACCTCCTATTTGATTTACTTATTACATTATTGATATGAGCCTCCTAATCAATTTCATCGCCCTGTGCACATTATAAGTTGAGGTTTTCAAATTGAACCACTATGTCAATCATTATGATTCACAAGTGGGCTTGCAGTGTAACAGTCCTCCCATCTAGGGAGAAAACCATGCACTAAAGATCTTACCTCATCTATCATGTTCAATGTCTTAGTACAGGATAAAGTACACCTGAAGGTGTTCAACCTTGCATATAGCTCTCTGGTATAATGGATAAGGCGTGAGACTACGGACGGGCTATTGCGGGTTCGACTCCTGTAGGCAGCAGTGAGGTTTTCTGAAGGATAGTCTTTTTATCTAACTAAATACAGGGAAATAATAGGGAACTTTAGCAAACCCAACATAGCTTATTAAATGCTGATGTAGCAGTGTTGAGAGTATACCTTATGTCTGTGTTTGATGAGCTACGCCAGGTTTGCTAAAGGTCATATCAACTTTTTAACTGCACCTTGTATCTGATTGCCAGAGGACTATGCATTAAACCTGGGACTCCAATCTGCTACATTGAGTTACATACATCCAAATAGAGTATAAAATTTAATATCTAGTCAAGGCTCACTGCTGTATCTGACTCGGTGGCCAAACGCATAGAGCACTGGCTTTCAAAACCTGGTCATCTGAGTTCAATCCCAGGGTAGGCTAGTTATTTGGGACAATTTTATTCTAGGATATGTATGCACTAAGGATCTTACCTGTTTTGTTTTAGTTTATGATATGGGCCTGACCTAGATTGTATTGGACCTCCTCTTCTACTGAGGGTTTACAGATCTGTACCTTGCTTTGCCACTGCACCAGTTTGAGAACCAGTAGAGACCAGGAGTAGGGACCAGCGTGTGTTGCAGTAGGATCTGTGTGTAGTAACCAGTGGGACAGGGGTGGGAACCTGTGAGATAGAGAGTAGTAATAAATTAGACTGGGGGTAGGAACCAGTAAGACAGGGAGTAGGAACCAGCATTTGTTGGAGTCGGACCTGTGTGTAGCAACCAATGGGACAGGGATGGAAACCAGTGATACTGCAAATGGGAACCAGTGGGACTGGGGGTAGGAACCAGCAACACTGGGTGTAGGAACCAGCAAGACTCAGGGTAGGAACCAGTGGGACTGGTGGTAGTAACTAGTGATACTGCAAGTAGAAATTAGTGGGACTGGGGGTAGGAACCAGTAAAACTGGGTGTAGGAACCTACAAGACTCAGGGTAGTAACTAGTGGGACTGGGGATAGGAACTAGTAATACTGCAAGTAGGAACCAGTGGGACTAGGGACAGAAACCAAAGAGACAAGCCAATAACCAGTAGGAATTAGGTGTATGAACTAGTGTGACATAGACTAATGCCAATGACCATTGATACTGTCTCTGCTGTATTTCACCAGGGGGGAGGGTTGACAGACTGATGATCTGGTTATTTGACTCATTACCAAAAGAGCTAATGTGACATGCAACTTCTAAAAAGTTTCCCTTTCAAGTCCCCCAACATAGTTTCTATAACTTAGGGAAGACCCTGAGTCAAAATATCCTGCCCTAGAGGCCCCTATTGTGCTGCCCCCATGTGGCAAACAGGGAAAATGCTCCTTCTCTGGTAGAAAGTCAAGAAGAAAAATGGGCAAGGGTGGAAAGATGCAATTATGATGCACATGCATATCACCATTTGTGAAAAATGGTCAAATGGATGCTTAATACAATGTCAGACTACATGAAACTCGTGTTATCACAGTTTCCAACAAAAGGTTTGCTGTTCCCCTTTAAGTTTTAAAATGGCTGAAATGGGAGCTATGTTCACAGAAATGCCGGAAAGTTTGTAGTATATACTGTTAAAATATCCATTAACCTTTTCCCCCAATTTCTGTGTACATAGCTCCAATTTCAGCCATTTTAAAACTTGCTGGTTAAAGACTACACCGGCCAAAGACGACACAGGTCAAAGTCGACACCCGGTCAAAGACGTTTCAATTGTTACAAACTCATAAGACACGGCCATAAGGCCATACTAGGAATCTGGGTCACAAGTCTGTTTGAATATTGTAAACACAAAGTTGTACTACTGACAGAATACTTACAAACTGTAACTCTCCGACAAGGCTAAAGATTTGTTGAGCGGTATCCTGGAAATTGAGAAATCTTTAGCAATGGTAATTTGTTGTTGTATTCAATAGTTTTTGTCCATTATTAAGCCGCTGATCACGAATTTGGTGATATGAGAGACGCTTGCAACTACAATCGTAAAATTTATTTTTGCGAATGTACTTGCATGTTGCTCGTCTCTCATGGATACATTATTGTAAAAACGGAGCAAATTTTCAGAGTGGATCACCCCTTAACCCTATCACTTAGATTTGTAGCATGGTGCAATTAGCCCCCCCCCCCCCCACCATAATAGATTGTCTTGTTTGGAAGCAAAGTCGGCATATTTCAGAAACATGATTTTATTGAAATATAATGGGTTTGCAAAACCATAAACTTTGCTTTCAATGTGACCACGACTGTGGTGATATGAGAGATGCACATGGTTAGAACAGTTAATATAGGTTACTACTTGTCATTGGAATATCCCAATGACAACTAGGCTATATGTATTATTATATGACATACCAACTTCCGCAGGTAGCTTGGCCAGAGTCCCACTTCAATGTTAATGGTTTCATCAAAAGCACCTGGTTTAACGATTTCCCTGTATTTTATAAGTTTTCTATGTACTTTTACTACGTTCAGAACCTCTACATCTGGAAAATTAGACATAAACTGATTTTGAGCAATAATGTACATTGGCTCCCACATTTGCGATACAATTAAAGATAGATTAACAGATAGATAAACAGATAGGGATACCACAACTCTGAAAACGTAAGGAATTCTCTACTGCACAGCTGTATACAGTATCTAAGTCTAAGTCCATATTCATCAACCTATCCTGTATATTATTCCTATATATAATTGCTGTAAGAATCGCAACTTACAAACCCTTTCTTTGTGTCGTCATTGTTTACAATTTGTTATCTCCTTCTGTGCTTTCCCCAATTAGGCCATTTTATTTTGATAACTTGGAGTACCGATCGGCCACTTAAATTTTAGGCATTTTGCGAAATGAAAGGTTCTTCTTTTTTTCAATCTTCTCGCCAGGATTTTTGAAAGTTCTACCAAATTTGAGGCCTTTCGTTTGAAAGGTATTTTTGAATATACCCTCATTTGATTGCCCAAAAAAGGGGTTTTCCATGTTTTGCAAAATTATTAAATACATTATTTAACTTAAATTCATATTTGACTACTCACCATTGATCTCGGGGAAAAGTCCTTGTGTTGAATACAAAAAGAGCAGAGGAATCCATATACCATGAAAAACATGCTTCATTTTTGCCATGTTTTATGGCAGACTAACAGATTCTTTGGGAACAGAATTCAAATCATAATCTTCTGCAAGCAGAACGCTGGGGGGAATGGATTTAAATGGCATGTAGAAATGGTGAAATATTCATGATTGATTGCTATCTATGTGTGTTGGTTCAACTAACGACACAGGAGAACACAGGATATCAATAAACCCTTGACATTGTAAACAGTTTTAGTTTGCCAAAGAGACATTTATGTCTGAAAATGCACGCCTGGAATTGATTTATATTTCCATAAGTAAGCCGAAGTCAACCCATCAACCCTGACACCTATTTGACAGCAAAGTCATATGAGAACATGAAATCTTAGTAAATTCCTGACATTGTAAATACAGTCTTATAGAGTTTTAGTTTGCCAAAGAGACATTTATCCCTCAAAATGAAGAGTTTGGATGCAAAACGACATAAGCGCCATTTCCAAAAAAGAGACAAAAATCTGGCAAAAAGATTGATTAGGGGTGCTTAGATATAACTCACAAACTATTTTTCCAAGATTAACAATTTTTCATCGCATTAGGGTCTACTCATTACACAATCTGTTACCAAATTACTAAAATTGACCCCAGGGTGGCTTTACAAAATGTACTATATGCGTCAATTCTGGGATGGATTTATGTCGTTTTGCATCCAAACTCTTCAAATGCCCAGCTGGAATAGATTTTGTCTCAACATGTAATGTAAGGTCTGCTGAGATGGCATAAACTAGTAATCAATATGCACGAAATATGTCCTCATAGAGCAGGTAAGCTGAATTCTTTACCCCCTTTGACTAACGGGGATGTACTGATCTTTTATTTCTAGATAGTGATAATATATTTACCCACTTTCTAGAGTGTGATAATCTCCACCCCGTTATGTTAAAAAAGGTGTCATGTATTGTACATGCAGAATAGGTGTAAGAACTACAGGCAGGTCGGATACAGGTGTCAGAATAATATGAAAACTGTTGATGGGTTGGGAGGAGGCTTTAGTAAAAGTACTAAAAGGGTAATCTACAAAATGTTCTCAGCACTTTTTGCTGCTCCTGAGATCCAAAATGCAAAAACAGTGCAAAGTAAGATTGTAAAAGTAACAGAAAACAGTAAGAAGAGACAATTGTTGGTGAAATGTGCGAGCTTTCTCCATTTCTCATTCAGTTGCTCCTGTTCTGGGTCACCTGAACATCTAGACCATTTATTGACATCAGCCGGGGAACTTTGTATCTTGTCAATACCATCCACATCTTCCAATTTAATCTCAGGAATGTTCGAATTTGAATTTTTCTGGACATCAACCTTTCCTGATTTGCAAACCAGCCTATCCAACCAGTCAGGCAGTCTTGGAGGAGGTTCCATTGACAATACACTGATCAATATTATAGTTGCACTAATAGACAGTGCATTGAAGACCATCAGTGCAAAGATTAGCATCACTGAGTTTGAAACCAGAAAAATAAATGCAATATCAATGACTCAAAGAAGAATGGTTCAATTATTTTATGTCAAAGCTATCATAATAATTTAAGTGAAAATAAGAAATAAGGGAATATTCTAATCCCATTTATTACTGGAGTGTTTTCACTCGTTTTACCAACAAACTGAATCATTTACACCAATAATTATAATGACTGAAAGAATTAATTTCAATTAGGCAAAACTTACCTATATAAGGCATAGATGAGTAACTGGTTGGCAGGTACGGTGTTAAAGATGCCTGGATCACAACAAATGACAAGAGACATGCCATTCCTAGTGATATTTTCTCCCCTGAATCTGCAGGGAGTGGAAACGTCAGTAATCCGAGAATTGAAATCATTATCAATGGCACAATCATGGTCACTATGTAAAAATTTGGCCTTCTTTTGAATGTGAATGTGAAACTCATCTCTAGCTCATCAACATTTGAAAAATATGAATCCAGCAATAGCCACTCTTTGCTCATCAAAAATTCAGAATTGTCTAGTTCCAGTGCAGCAAAGTTCTCAAATGCAGTTGACTTCAGCCCCGAAATCTGCACTTCACAACGCTGAGTATCAAATGGGAAGTACTCTGGGTCTATCTTGCAAGTTGTAGTAAACATCTCAGAAACTAACCATGTAGCTTCCCCATCTGAGTATATTATAACGTCATGCTTATTCAAAATTGAGTCATCAAATGCATTACTAACAGCACTGTAAATAAAAAGTAAATGAAGTTAATGATTAAAGGTACGTCGGCTGGCTTACCACACTCAAGCCCTGTCACCCAAGTTAGGCTGCAAACACCCTAAGCATATATGCATGCCGATCCACCATACTTTATCCTCAGGTCAGACTTTTATGCCGGAAACCCTAGTTATAGTCCAGTTGCCAGGGGAGGATTATCCCTGCAACCTTGCAATAAAAAAACGAAGAGGTTATGACTGATTTGGGTACAGGGAGCCATGCCTAATAAAAAAAAATCATCATGGATACCTACTCAAATGACTTTTGACTCTTTTAATCAATCAGGCATGCCCAAAATCCCCAATTTAGAGGTATAACACATGCAAATCACAAATCAAGAATTGACTGATTTATGACTTCAAACATTTTCGTCAGCCATCTTCGACGCCATTTTGAGTTTATGAAAACCTTCAACGATGCCAGCCGGGCATCATCAAGATTCTGAAAGTACATGACTTCCTGTACCCAAATCAGTCATAACTTCTTCAGGGAGGTTTTCTGCAAGGTTTTGTTTAAGCTGGCTACTGGACTATTCATGTTTTAACTTACTTTAACCTTCATCCTCTGTGCTCACCGACAATCAAGAACATAGATATTTTTCTATTTAATCAAACTATTATAACTTTGATGCATTATAAAGGTGAGTAAAAATCAAGGGATTTACCTGTTCAGAACTACAAATCTTGGTTTCCAAATCTTGGCAGCTGGCAAAGAAACCCAAACTACACCACCATAGTCTTCGGGAGTCCAGCCGAGAGACTCATGATACCAAACCTGTTATAAAACCATTTAGCAAATTGTTTACAAGGTGTAAGCGTTGATACCAATTAAAGCTAAATATAGCTTTGCTGTCTTGTCTGGATCATTTCATTACATTGTTTGCGGTTGTATGCAAAAAGAATACATCCTTTTTCCTTTTTTATGCCAAAGTGGTGGCGTAGCCAGGACATTGGTAGGTGTTACTAATACAGCTGGTTGCCTAGCAACAGCTATTCTTATTGTTCATCTGCCTAGCAACACACAAATCCAATGTCCTAAGGAGTCACAACACAAATTTATGCTATGTGATAACAATAATATAAATCAACCTTTGATAGGTCCCTAGGTTGATTATAATTATACCTACCCCCCCCCCCTCAAATGGACCCAAGGAATTCAATGGTTCTATTGGTTTGTTGCCAATAGAGCTGGTTGCCTAGCAACAGCTATTCTAATTGTTTATCTGCCTAGCAACACACACTTCCCTGGTCCTGAGGTTGATTATGATCATACCTACCCCCCCTAAAATGGACCAAAGGAATTCAATGGTTCTACTGGTTTGCTGCCAATACAGCTGGTTGCCTAGAAACAGCTATTATAATTGTTAAACTGCCTAGCAACACACATTTCCAATGTCCTAAGGGTTGATTATAATCATACCTACCCCCAAAAATGGACCCAAGGAATTCAATGGTTCTATTGGATTGTTGATGATACAGCTGGTTACCTAGCAACAGCTATTCTAATTGTTTATCTGCCTAGCAACACACATTTCCATGGTCCTGAGGTTGATTATAATCATACCTACCCTCCCTAAAATGGACCCAAGGAATTCAATGGTTCTATTTGTGTGTTGCTTTTACAGCTGGTTGCCTAGCTATTCTAATTGTTAATCTGCCTAGCAACACACATTTACATGGTCCTGAGGTTGATTATAATCATATCTATCCCCCTTACATGGACCCAAGGAATTCAATAGTTCTATAAGTTTGTTGCTGATACAGCTGGTTGCCTAGCAACAGCTATTCTAATTGTTTATCTGCCTAGCAACACACATTTCCATTGTCCTGATGTTGATTATACTCATATCTACCCCGCTAAAATGAACCCAAGGAATTCATAGTAACTACCATATTTGAAGTAAAACATCCTTCCCACCCCCCCCCCCTGCTTATTTGGTGTATTGAATAGGTCCCCTTCAAACATACCAACCATGTAGACATTATGTTCCTTCAAATGCAAGAATTGTGGTTGTTGCTGCGGATAAAATTGCCTGAGGCATTTTTTTACGTGGCAATAACTGCAATTCTCGTTTATCATGGTAGCATAATAATTAGATTAGTAAGTTAGTTGCCAAGCACCTTTATGAGTAATAGATTTCTAGGTATCTGATCATTCTCCTATTACAATGAATGAAGTAGCATTAAGCATTGAGAAACTTCATACAAAGACAAAGGGTAACAAGAATTGCTCACCACTGAGCGGTAAAAGATTCAAGTGTTCCTTTGAATTAATTTCTTGAACAAAAAATTTAAAAGATTTTAATGGAAAAAGAATTGGATTTACTTGGTTTAAACTATGTTGCTTGGTAATTTGAAATACGGCCCCACCTTCAACTCGTGAAATACCATTTCAGCAGACTAAAGCTCATGAACCTTTGTCTATGTATCTTGTGTACCCTGAGTAACTTTGGTGTCTGCAGTAAGTATGCTAGCTTAGGAGTCTATTTAGACATTGTAAACACAAAATTCTATGGCAAAGCTTTAGCTGTATCTATAATAGAATACTTACAAATTTAAACACTCCAACAATACTAAAGATTTGTTGAGCTGTATCCTGAAAATTTAGAAATCTTTAGGTGAAAGGCAATTATCATAGCATGGTACACTTAAGTTTTTCAATAGAGTGTTTGAATAGAGCATGACCAAGCATCACAGCAATAGTACAACATTTAGAAGTCATTGAATTTACAGACAAAATCTCTATGGTTAGTATTCCATTGGGCAATTTCGGCATAATTATTAGAATGTTGAAGTCTGTTTGCCATGTGGGTTTTATTTGCTTGTAAATTGCTTTTATTTTTCATCAAATACGGCAGTCTCATTGATTTAACCAAAGAAAGCCGTATTTAACACCCCCATGAAATAACCCATGGCTGTATTTCTCAGCCCTGTGCCAATGCAAACTGATACCATCTATGTTGATTGTAATCATTATCACAGCTTCTGCAGTGGAACAAACAATATACTCTTCTTCATAAAAAAATAAATCAAATGGGCAGTTTGTTTACATTTGGACGGCGTAGAAATAAGATATTTCAGCCTATTCAGATCCCCCCCCCCCTACCAAAATATTTTGATATTTAATAGGTTCAGGAGCTTCACCACCCCAACCGACAAATGATCTGTACATTCAAGAAAATGATACTTCCAGCCCCACTAGGTTTGTAGGCCAATGAACTTTATTTGTATAGTATGTCCACTGATAATATAATATATGGTCGTAGAGAGAACCAGAAAATGACCAACTAGTTCTGGAGCCTAACGATTATCATTGAAGTGCACTCTTAAAATAGTGTCTACTCAGAATAGAAATAGCACACTGACATTATAAATCTGATATCATAATATGATAATTTGACATACCAACTGTTGAAGGTAGGATGGAATAAGTATAACCTCAATTTTAAGTGTGTCATTATAAGAACCTGGTTTCACAATCGCTTTGTATTTTAGAAGTTTTCTATTTAGTTTTACCAAATCCGGAACATCTGTATCTGAAATGGTAAAAGTAAAGGCTAAGTCTCACCAAATCGTTACAAGTCTAAACTCTGTGACCGGCAACCATCTATGACTGGCGAGCATCTATGACCACAATGAAAGAAATGTCAGAAAATAATTCAAGTATGTCTTAAAAAGTCATGAACCTTATATGGTTTAGCAGTCTACAGATCCAGGCTACTCTGTCATAGACGTCAGTCAGTCATAGATTGGTTACTAGTCATATATGGTTGCCGGTCATAGCGGTTCAACTTGTTTTGATTTGCTGAGACTTAACCTTAAAGATGTTAGAGACAAGATGTGCTGGCAGGTAAATATACTGAATACTCAAGGACATCCGTGCTGTGAAATAACAGCATTTAAGTCATAACATGCATTAATCTATGGTGAATTACAATATCTAGACATTGCTGTATGAATTGTAGTTGGACAGATGCTTTCAATGTCATTATCATTTACAGTCTGCAATCTCCTCCTGCGGTTCCCCTATTATCAAGGATTTAAGGGTAACATAATTTATATGAGATTCATATCAAAGATTACATACCATTCATTTCTGTGCAAAGTCCTTGTGTAGAATAGAAGAAGAGCAATAGAGGAATCCATATATCATATAAAAGATGCTTTATTATCTTCATGTCTTATAGTTGTAATTATTTTAATGAATTCTTTTTGAAATCTTTGGAGATTTTGATCTTTCTGTAACTAATCATGAATGTGATGTCCCCTTCAGCCTGGCCTACTACGAACTAGAGAAAAGCTATGGAACCGATTTACGTACACAGGTAGAAATAGTAAGATATTCAAGATCGATTGGCCACATAGTGAAAATGTAAATGAATTCCGGATATGGTAAATATAGTCAGACTTTTAGTTTGCCAAAGCGTCATTTATCCACATCTTAAGCGAATATGTTCTGAGGCAGGAAACTGAGAAGAAATTAATATTCATCAAAGACCCAGGCGCCAACTTTAGGGAATGTTTCTTTATAAAGCTGACCTAACTGAACGATGATAAACAAGACAAGATAGACAATTGATTGACCAATTTGGGTATATTTAACCACCCCTTATTTATAAATGTAAATTTATTTTTTAGATACACAGGTGTGGATCCCTGTGGTAGGTTATGGTCCAGTGAACAAGGCCAACCTTAACCCTGGCCTGGGGCATACAGAGCCAGCAGGCAGGCAAGGCTTAGTATAAACCTAAGTAATATATATATAACCGACAGTGTAACTAGTCATACCGGTAGCATTATACCTATATAATTATGGGGTAAATATATGTGTGCTTCTTTGAACTATAGTAATGTGCGGGCTATCTCATTTAAAAGTGCTGAAATCTTTTTGCCCACCACTCTGTAGAGGGGTTAACAATTTTGAGCCCCCCCTGAAATCGACATATGCGTACACCCTTGTCCTCAAAGGGGGACTAGCACAGTTCCTAGCAAAGATGGGTACCTGCCAACTGAGTTCTTACAAAACACAGAGGAACCAGCGGCACCAATTGACCAATCAGGTCGCCGCTATGGAGGTCACGTGACTTGCTAAGTCTTAGCCGTGCTAGCCCCCCTTTAAGTAATGACTAATATCAGCTTACTTAAATACTGTTAAGATTATTATACAAGTGTCTAGGGCACTTAAAGGTATAGACCAGGGTTCGCTTAATTCTGATCTACCCACAATTTCTCTTAAACAAACACTGTGGATTATATGAGTTTGTTAAGCAAGGAGATCAATACCTCATGGTGCTATACATTTTTGAAAGATCCATAATATCTCAACCAAACTGCTTAGATAATTAGAGCATCCCTCCTAACAGAACTCGGGAATTGAACGTTTGCGACTGGGGCGAATCTGGGGAGTCATGACAGACACAAGACATTCTTAAGAATTCTGAACATGTCCTATCCACAAAAAGAACTCGGAAATTGAACATTCCCGACTGAGGGGAATAACACAAGTTAGTATTTCCTGGACAAAAACCACAAGATTTATACACAAGATAGACATGGGAGATTCTCGAGAATAATGAACGTTCCTAGTGACGTGAATTTTCCCGACTTTCACTTGTTCAAGAAAACGTCCAGAAAAGGTTCTTGAAACGTTTTGAATTTTCACTCATTCAGAAAACAAGATATTCCAGGGAATATGATACAAGAAAATGTCCAAGAAACCTTCACAAAACATTCGCAATTCTCCTAGGGATCACAAGTAAAGACTCAAGAATGACATGAGTTTCGCTTGAGATTTTGTTTACAGGGATATTATATGCAAAATATTCAATCCTGATTTCATTTCTGATTTAGGAAAAAGACACAAATTAAAAAGAATCTATTTTCCCTATAATTTGCAACACAGAAAAAAATAGTCCAACATTTTGTAATGAAAAACCTTAGCCATCTGTACATAGGACCAAATGATAATTTTACACCAAAAAAAAATCATCATGATTCATTGTTAAACAAAGATAGTTTCGCATTTATTCAAATATTTTCTAGTCAGCTGAGATACCTATGATAGTTTATGGTATAGCCTTTTGATGCAGAGATAAACCGTGACAACATGTGTAAAATGCCATAGTGAGGCATTTAAAAAGTTGATAAAGGTGAGTTAGGTCAAATGCAAAAGGGAGATATGCATTTATCATGTTTTGTGCCACCAGGTGCCGTATGCATAGACGCTGGTCTATACCTTTAATACATCAATAAGATACAATTTGTACATGTAAACCATGTGTAGTATATGAATGTTTAACAGCCAATATTAATTGTATAGTAGATTCACAAAAGGACTGCTGTCAAGCCCACAGACATCCACTTGCACAAAGCTTTCCTCCACACGTTACTTGAAGTGACATTTATTATTCTATACGACAACACTCTCCCATAGGTATGATGAAAACTTGAGGAATTCACAAAGACAGTTTTAACTTGAACTCCAAATATAATTGGTAGGTGATGGCACATCGCCCGGTAATTTACAAGGCGGCAGGAAGTTTCCCAACACCACCCTAGAGGGCCCTATTGGTCCCTCTATACTCATTATTACCCCACCTGTTGCTACCTCCTGAAACTTATTGTGATGTCATTTTCTCGCCAAAATCTCGCTCACCCCGCGAGATCCCAACTCCCGCGCCTACCCCCCTTTGTCTCCGCATTCAGGCTTGGGTAGCCGTCTACACCACATCTCTACTTACAGACTCCCACCCACCCACTCCTTATAGTTGCATACTTGTGCTATGAGCGGGTCATAAACTCTGGACTTATACACCTGTGATACATACCTACACCGGCAAAGCCACTGGACTACTATGTGATTCAATATGTGATTCAATATGATATTATTACTTACTGCTTCTAAAAGCTTTGGTTGTTACCACACATCGCTCTTTTGCCAAACTGTTATTTATTGCTATGTGTCATTTTGTTGTGTTATCTTAGTTGAAGTTTTCCCTGAGGGTGTTTGCCTCAGGAGATTGTCCTCCTTCGGGTTCCGGTTAAAAGACCAGTTGGTCAGGTTATAATCGTCATAACATGGTTATAAATATTACCTGCTGGTGATATGTCCTCGCCCTGATGACAATGTTCTAAAATAAACATGTTATAATTTTCCAAAACTTGTGTTGGTTCCAGTCACTTATACACTGATAGTCTCCCTTACCTCATATTTGGGAGTTTCTTTATATCCGTCACCTTTGAGAGCTGTAACATGCCTAGAATACTGTTTTACGCTTTTTCAAAAAGACTTTTTTTAAAGAACAATTTGATTTGACATCATGAAAATGGTTCCCCTACTTTGCATGTGTTGATGATTTTGCTGTGTGTAGTGGAATACACTTATCTGATTCATGTAAGTTAACAGAACACAGTGAATATAGCACAAGGGTTTTTATTGTCAGTATATAATGGCACAAGACCTTTACCAGATTTATAAGTAAAACTATGCTACATGTCTAAAAGTTATCATCAATTAATCAGGCACTATGAATGCTGTACCTATTTGCCAATTAGCGTAGAATTACGAGATGGTGAATACGGCAGTCCCTTTGACTTAATTAAGGGAGGCCGGATTTCACACACCCTGTTAAATAACCCTTTTCAGTATTTCACAACCTTTTAAATAATTTAAATTGATTATTTAATCACTATAAAAAAAATTCAGATCAAGTAAGTGGAATTTTGGCAAGTATTGTTAATAATGACATTAAATATATACAAAGGACCACTTGTAAAATTCCCCACTGAAGGTTATTTCATGAGGCGAAACCTCATGAAATAACCTTTAGTGGGGAACACTACTTGTGAACCTTTGTCTATAGTCATTATCTAAAAGTGTCAAAAGCCATGGAGGCACTGTGGAGGATCATAAGGAAATAAATATTAATTACCATCAATTTCTTACTTTACTTCCTCCTCCTACCGTGACACCGCCTCTGAGGATTGCATATCTTTCGAATTAGTAATTTAATAACCAAAATAAAGCTTTTCTAAATAGGCCTAATCATGATGAAATATGGTATTGAGTCAGTATCATTTTGCATCATAATATGTACATAGTATAACAATTATGATCCAAAGAACTTTGTAGTACCAAATATCAGTCATTCAATAATTTATGTGATGTGTATTATCACATTACATAGCTTAGACACATATGGGTGCCAAGAATTGAACCACATATGGATTCAGTAAACAGGGTATGTCATCACATGCAGACGTGCAAACTGCAAATTAGAATCTAATTACGAAGTGAAATACTCTAAAAGACTATCATAAAAAGAACACTTTACACAGAACTGTTGTATATATTTACATAGGTTTTTAATAGCGCCCCATGTAAGTGATTGAAACCAAATAAAATATCGAAGACTCACTCAAACTCATGCAGAATACCTTAAGTTTGGTATCGGGGGCCTGTATCATAGTTGGCCAGGATGCTCTGTTCCCCTCTGCACCGTACCGATCCAGTAATGGCAAATAGCAGTAGCAGGGACGGAACTTTAGTGTGTAACGGTTAGCTTTCTCAATTCTGACGAGAGCTATCTACATTTGATTCTAGAAACTGCGTTTCACTTGACTGGCACCTCTTTACTATGTTCATGGCTTTTTTCTTTATCCCTTGACAATTTTAAACAGAGTAGCATATTCCTCACACAACCCCTCCTCTCCAGCATGACACACTGGTATCAAAGAGCAGATAATACTAAGAGGGTCCACTTTAGGTATTCTCCCATGGGTTAGCATTGTCCCTTGACAATCGTTATATCCAAAAAATGCCCCAAAACGGTGTTAATATTGCTTGTAGTGTAGCTCCAGCATGCATGAACACTGATCATTCTGTAAACTTTTGTTGATCATGGGATTACTGCAGATTTCTGACCCTGTGTGGCCTGTGGCGCCCCCTGGTGGATGGGGTGTACAGTCCCACCTAAAGACAGGTTAACTACCAACCCCCTGTAGACATTATTTCTAATTAGATTTGCTCCAAATCTAACCTAGATAATGAGAAAACTGAAGGAAAAGATATATGAAGGTAAAAAGCTTATGTCGTCCACTAAAGTGGGGTCTTAGCTGTAGTTGACTATAGGTTTTCAGTGGGCTCTATGGGTTGTACACTCCATCCACTAGGGGGCGCCAGGGGCACTTGGGGGCCAGGAAATCAGCAAGTGGACCCTCTTATAATTCCTTGCTCTTTGCTGATATTATAATTCATAAATGTATAAGTAAGTTGATATTACACTGTTTAGCGTAAATATATAATTATTGGCATATAATTATGTTGAAGAGTGGATATTGATTTACATGGGGGTAGTTCTTGGTAAATGAATTACACCTGTATAAGCAACAGATAATATTCTAGGATAAAAATAACTAATATAATATTCTGAATCTTTGAGATTTAGAGATTATATCAAAATACAGTAGTGAATAGTACTAATATGATTCGTTATACAACACTGATAGAGTATTGATACTACTTCACTTCCAGAGTTAACCTGATGTTTACAATAATAAGTATATTTTAAATCACCGGTATTAAAAATATATTTCTATAGTGATAGAAATACATACTGTAAAACCTTTCCTATAAGCCAAGGCCAGTACGCAAGTCAGGTCACCAGTGTGGCTTGTAGGATCTACGCAAAGTCAGGGTTCAGCTTATATGCGAGGTTTTGGAACTATGGCACAATACTGATGTAACTAAAATCAGATCGCCAGTATATGGCTTATTGGATCGGCCGAAATTACGGGTACGGTTAATACACAAGTCGAGGAACATTGGATGTAACTTAAAAACGAACATGGTGTAGCTCTGGTTTTGTGCATGTAATGACCTCCCTTTTGTTGTCAATAAAAGCTATTTTTGATAGACTCACTTGATTCTCTTGTCCCTTTCGACTCTCTTCTCTTCACATGTTCCCATCACTTCTTGCCTCCAAGAGCCAAACCACAAATATAGTGCAAATTAAAATAGTTAAAGTAATAGAGAACAGCAAGAAAAGACAGTTGTTGATGAAATGTGCAACCTTTTTCCATTTCTCATTCAGTTGCTCCTGTTCTGGATTACCTGAGCATACAGAGCACTTCTTGATCTCAGGGGTGAACCTTTGTGACTTTTGAATCGCATCCACATCTTCTATTTCAGCATTCACATCAGGATTTGACATCTCAGGATTCAAATTGGGATTTTGCTTGACCTTTCCCGACTTGCAAACCAGCCTGTCCAGCCAGCCAGGCATTCTTGGACGAGGCTCGATTGACAATACACTGATCATTATTATAGTTGTGCTAATAGACAGTGCATTGAAGACCATCAGTGCAAAGTTTAGCATGACTGAATTGGAAATTGGAATAGAAAATAACTTTGATATGATTAGCCCTTAGGAAATCCAATTAATGCTGAAGCTATAGTGAGAAGGTGATATAAATCAACAATGAAGGAATATATGAATCCCATGTATTACTGAAGGATCTACAGAAATTATAACTTTACTTTTCACCCTTCTTCTGTTCACCTTATCCATTTAACAAACATTAAGATACCCCAATATTCCAGCAGAAGGAGCTCATGAAATGCCAAAATAATTTGATAAATGCCATAAATTTTTCTCAAACTCAGAATTTAAGTTATATGTGCGGTTGGATTATAGTGGTTGTTTTACATTATTGTACTAATATAAAAATTGATATCAACTAGGCATAGCATACCTATGTAAGGCATATTAAAGTAACTGGTAGGCAGGTACGGTGTTATAGATGTTTGGATTACCACAAATGACAAAAGACATGCCATTCCAACTGATAATTTCTCCCCTGAATTTGTAGGGAGCAAAAGTGTCAACAATCCAAGAATTGAAAGTATGATCAGTGGTATAATCATGGTTACTATGTAAAACTGTGGTCTTCTTTTGAACTTGAATCTGAAACTCATGGTCGTTTCATCATTGGAAGGGTCATCCACATTTGACACATATGAATCCAGTAATATCCATTCAGTGCTGTTGATAAAGTCCTTATTATCTACTGCCAATGCAGTGAAGTTCTCAGCTCTAGATGCCTCTCCAGATATATCTATTTGACACTGCTGTGTATCAAACGGAAAGTAGTCTGGGTTTATCTTGCAACTTGTGGTAAACATCTCAGAAAATAACCAAGAGGCATGACCATCCGAAGTTATGAAAACCTTGTGTTTATTCAAAATTGACTCCTCAAAGATGTTGCTGACAGCACTGTAAGTACAAAGTGATTAACGTTAGACCACTCAAAATGATGTTGTTTCTCATCACCTTGGATATCACCAAAATCTCTCCTTTTTTCCCAAATTTTAGTGGAAAAACATGACAGAATTAGACAAATATCATCATATAAAGCTTACAGTACAGCAAATGTAGTAGGCTGGATGGAACATGCAACTTTCGCAGATCCTTAAACTCTTAGTTACTTAAATGTGAATTTGGTTCCCCAAGAGCCGCCAATACCCTATATAATTTAGGCCTAAGCAGCAACCAAAAAGCGCCCGTTTCTTATTTCTCATGGCTTTCAAAACTCTATTTCAAAAAGTGATCCGTCGAGATACTTAACAATTACATGATGCATATAACTTACCTGTTTCTAACTATGAATCCTGGTTTCCAAATTTTATGAGCTGGCAATCGAATCTCAAATACCCCACCATAGTCATCAGGATTCCAGGCAAGAGACTCATGATACCAATACTGTTAAGAATAGATTTGTAAATATTTTGCAAGTTTAAAGTGGCATTACAATAACAACATCAATAGGCTAGGATCCACACAGCGTTATTCTATGTGGACGTTGTAGCATAACCAGCATCGCGGGGCGACAGAACTTTTATCGCCCACCATACCGGGGTCCACAGAGGACTGCTTTCCATCGCCCAACTTACACCTAACAATCGCCCATCCTCTTGCCACGCCATGGCTACCATATAGTATTGTATAAGATACATCATTATACAAAACAGCTCTAGAGGTATCTAAATGGCCATGCCGTAGGTTTTATATTTCATGCCTGCCTATAGAATACCTTGTTTTGCACCCACCATGTACAATGTAGCCTACATAGGTCTATGTATGTACAAAAAAAGGCACGGGCCTGCTGGCCTTTTTAGGGATAATCAGACAGGCTCATTAGCTTATTGCTGGCCCCTTTAAGAAAATATAGATCTAAGACAGGGCGGAGACAGGGGTTGGTGGGGTTTGACCAGGGACCCTCCTCACTGCCTCCCGTCACTGACCTGCCTGTTCAACCCTTCTCCCTCTGCAGCCTGGTCGGGGAGGCGGCGGGACGGGTCACCTGATTCTAAAAGCCCTTTATACTGCTGTTCTAGACAATTCAATGATGCATTTAGTGGCCCAAATGATATAGTATGGTTTCAGCTGTAACTATACAGCTATGCAATACCACAGCTGCCATAAATACAGTGTAAACCCCACTTTTGATTCTCTATGCTACTGAGAATCCTGAAATGGTGATCTGGTAACTGCAGTTACCATAGTCACTTTCCTCACAGCGACTGAGCTAGCTGCCAGCCCCTGTACACCTTGGCAAACTGATCCCTTCTCTTAAAGGGTCAGCATTCTCTTTACTATAAGTTAGTATAAGCTAATGACCGGAGAGCGTCTGCTGATAAGATATTCCTTATAAGACAGGGACTCAATACCGTAACCATTACACGTGTATCAAGACCCCTGGCAATTACCTGGCAATCTAATAGTAGACCCAGAAACATAGAAGTCAATTGTTTATTTCTTTCTGGTAGGCCTATTGTTTTATTTTACCTGTAAGGCGTTTTGTGTTGTCAATACGGTATGATTTATGAAGGGTTTTAAGAGTCTTGGGGTGCTGCCTGGGCGCCATTTCCCATTATATCGGCAGGGTTGGGCGATAATATCTAATAATTTAGATATTTTTTATTGCCAAGTTTCAACACTGAGCGTTGGTATTCTATTGCTGGGCGATGGAAAACATGCATGCTCAGCAATAAAATACGCTGATATAGGCAATTCTAACACCCGGTGTTGAAAAATTCTGATCTCTACTTTCCCAACGCTGTGTGGATGCCGGCCTAATATGAAAAATAAAGCAACATAACACATTCAGGAGTTACTCATTAGGATGTCCTGATTACTGAGTACTTAAGTTTCTTTCTCGATACACTAGGAATCTGGAAAATATGTCTGTAGGTAGGAATCTGGAAAATATGTCTGTATTGCATACACTATGTTCTATTATATAAAGTTTTTTTTGTATCAGTGATAGAATACTTACAAAGCCCAACATTCCAACAATGTTAAATATCAATTTGGCTGTATCCTGAAAATTGAGAAATCTTGAGGTGAGGGCAGTTGTCTTATATGTTAGGTTTATTGGCTCCCCCTTTAAAATTCAAATATCAAATTGTATCTGTTAGCCGTAACTATTGTCCATAACCTGTATGGCTTCCACAGTAATTGTACAAAGGTTTGCAGATTTGATATATGATATGATGATAAGATATTGTATCTATTGACAAATCCCATGCATTTCGAATTTTATATCTCATAATATTTTTAATGTGATGCTTTGTCATTTCTCTACTATTGAAGTACACTATGTAGAAGCCTAATTATAAACCAAACTGCAAATTCCTTTTTGATATTCGCTTTCTCATTTTTAGGGTTTCATCGCAATAAGGTTTTAAATCAAAATAAACTGTGATCATATATCATTGTACATAAACACGTAAAAACTCTATAATCTATGAAGTTCCAAATGACGAAATAGACCTAAATAGCCTAATTTCCTTAGCCATGTTAAAATTTTGAAATCAAAATCCAGGAAGAGAATAAAGATTACTGATAAACAAACTCTACTGGGATTGCAGGCCCATAAAGATTGCCTGTATGGTTACAGGTCACCTATAGCTCATGATCAGAATATAATCAGTATAGAAATAGTACATTGAGACGAGTGTTTATAATTATATCACTTATATCACACTTGGGCGGGAGAACAAAAGAAACTGCCTGTCTGTGAAAGATGTACAAAAGGTGTGAAAAACACTCACCACTGGTGTGGCATAAGTCAGTTATACCACAGTTAGAGGTTTGCACTGAGGATATTGGCTTAGTCACTACTGAATACACTCTTCTGCTACTCATGATCAGCCTAGACTGTCGCCAATATCCTCAGTACAAGCATCTAGCTGTGATTTAACTACTACGTACCAACTGTTGTAGGTAGGTTGGGTGGAGTACAACTTGAATGTTAATCATGTCACTGTAAGCACCTGGTTTCACAATTTCCGGATATTTTAGAAGTTTTCTATGTATTCTTACTACGCCTGGAATATCTGTATCTTTAAAAGAGAAAGATTACATTATGCATCATATGGTATGTTAGGTTTATTAGCTCCCCCTTTAAAATTCAAAAATTGAGGATTGAAATATAATGCAGTTTTGAAAACTCAATGGCATTGCTGCTGCACAATGGTAAACAGCATTTAACCATACATAATCATACATTATCTTATACAGGAATTATTTTATAAGACATTGCTGTATACAAGGAAATAGATGATAAAGGTTCAACACTGCGACTTTGCTGTATAAGGATATACATATATGTGTGTGTAAGTATTGTACTTTGGGAGATCTGAGACCTCAGTTTCTTTATCTTTTATTATCATCTCCTTCTGCAGTTTCCCCAATTGTCCAATATTTGAATTCAATAACTCTATTTATCTTGTATTCTTCTTTGATTACTTACCATTTATTTCTGCGCAAAGTCCTTGTGTAGAATATAAAAAGAGCAGAGGAATCCACGGACCACAAATCAGATTCTTTATTAACGCCGGCATGTTTTATGGTTGAGTTAAAATTCTAGATGGAATTTTTTGGCAACAGTTCAAGATTAGAATTCAAGCTACTGATAATTCTCTAGAATTAATCATTAAGGAGACGTCTAGTTCAGATCTCTTTGTATATCATTCCTGTCATTGATGATATGAGGAAAGGTTCATGGGTTGTCTACTTGTCACTACATTGTGCCCCTCATGTGTAAACTTAAGCTTTTTCCAAGGTATATAGTGCCTGATACAGTTTGACTGGTGGTGTACCTATTCAATGAACACAATGTCTGCTTTAGTCTGACCACACATGCACTGTCGGTTGCTGTCCAGTTAAATGATAAAACCCAAGCCTAGCTGGATAGACCGTTAGACATTGCCAAGGAGAGGCCGATGGTTACGGACTAATCTCCTAATGAGGAAATCATATTTTGATGAATGTACAAATGTGCTGGCTCCACCCAACAAATCATGGTCACCTTGGGCCAGCCTCACAAATTTTGGCTTATGGGCTGCCAAATCTGGTCATGGCCAAACCTCAACAAGTTTCCGAATTTGGTCATGGCCAAACCTCAACAAACTTGCCAGTGTTACCCCAGTGCAGGTTCGAATCCTCGTACAGGAATTTAGTAAATAGGTGCTACATTTCTTTTGTTCAAAAGAGAGCTATAAACCAAATGTTTTCATATGTAAATGGTTATCAATGTGATTTGCGTAAATAATAATTTTCATGACCAAATTTGGCAACTTTGGTCAGGTTTGGCCATGGCTAAATTCGGCATGGCCAAAGTTGGCCAAAGGTGGCCAAAGATGACCACGATTTGCTGGGCAGTGAGCATGCAGACTGAGCAAAGTCAACAGGAGAGTTCCTCGTATTTGCTATTAACAGACTAACCTATAGCCATAAACTTCATAACAGACTAGATAAAACCTTCCTGGGAGATGGAGGCAAAATAAATTAAATTCAAATTATTCCAACCAAAGTCAACAGCAATGATGGATTGTTAGCATTGTCTTTGTTGGTCCAGCATGAGAACACACATGAGGAAGAAATTCATCAATATATCCCTGACATACTAAACGCTCTCAGTTTGCCAAAGAGACCTTCATGCCTCAAGGTAACAATCTGAAATTGATTTTGTCTCCGCACATAATCTAAATTCAATACATTTCGCTTGGATGGCATCAATCTGAATATAAATTTGCATTTATGAAAGAGTTTTCAAAGACAAACATAACTCCAACTTTATGAAGTGGTCATAATTTAACAGCAGAGGAGGTTGGTGCATTTCTGGTGTTCAAACCTTTGCAACCCCCGCTGCATCATGCTATCGTGCTGTCTTTTTTCACTTTTTTTGGCTCCCACCTAAAAGGGTCAAAAGTGGTGAGCCCCCTCCCCTCCCCACAAATTCGCCAACCTTCCCCAACTCAAGGTTCTTAAATAATGACTACTCCCTAATGTATTGGAAGTAGTGTATTGGAAGTCCTTCGTATGTTTGGACATCCCTCAAAGACAAACGTCATTTCTTCAACTTTAAGGGTCATCATTATTCAAGAAAAGGAGGAAGCTGCTGGGATTTTGTCGCAAGTGCACAAACAAACGTACTTTTAAATGTGAAGTACATTCATGTGCAGGCATTCTTCTCTTGAAAAGTTGTGAAATCTTTTTGGGCCCGCCTCCACCACTCCAGAGGGTTCAAAGACTCTGTGCCCCCCAAATACACTGGTCACTGGTTGTTAAATAATGACTTCTCCCATAATATTATAGGAAAATAATGTGTCCTTATAGTGGTATTGGAAGGTCTCCGTGTAACTCAACTATACACGTCAGCCTGACACTGGCTTTGTCACGAAAAGCACTCACATACCAAAGTCAAACACTTTAGTGAGAGTCAGGCTGTGCTGGACCTTCATCTAGAGCCTCTCCTTACCCAAAATGGCTCAAGAGTCTGGCTATGCTGCAAGAGTCCAGCATTGTCAGACTCTGGCATGAGGATCCAGCATGGCCAGACTCTCAAGCAATTTTGCAATAGTCCAGCCTGTTATTGAAGGTACAGCACAATTTGCATCATTTCGCTTGATTTTGCTCCATAACCCAGTGGGCACACCTTTCAAAAGCAGCCCTAAATAAGTGCTTATTAAACCCTACAGACAATATGCAGAGTTAAATAGGCGCTTAATAAGTGGTCTGTGTCCACTGGAAAGTTTCCCAAAGAATAGGCTGACAATCAGGGCGACACTGCCGTGAAATAGAGTGAAATGAGGCGAAATGAAGCAAAATGATGCAAAATGTGTAAAACAAAACACTTAAAAACTCACTATGTTTCGCAGGTACCTGTGTCATCGTAGTGAAGTTCAAGCTAATGAGGTGTGCCCCCTCTCAAATAACATCGATCACTCCTCTTCTTGCCGACAAAAATGTTTAATGCATCATTTCCCATGTATGATGAAGATTTGCAGCATTTCTTGAGTCATTTTGCATTTGCATGTGCCATACACAGAATCATGTAGATAGCGTTACTACAGTTAATGATGTGCACGGTTGATGCAGATGGTGTTTAGTTCATGCACATAACAGTTGCACAACAGGCCAATACACAAAGGCTTCACAGTACGACTGTATTATAGTTTACATAAATCTTGACTTAAGGGAATGGTCATATTTTAAGAATTTTGAGCCCTCTAGAGGCAGACGCAAAATAATGTCAGCAATTTGCATTTGTTTTTAAATCCTGTGCTTTTCTTAAGATTAAATTGTTAGCTTAATTTTGTCAGCACAGTGACAAAAGAAAATCCCCACCGTTTGTTAAATAATGACAACTTCCTAAAGTTGGAGAAGTGATGTTTGTCTTTATGAGATGCTTTATGAAATGCAGTGTCATACGATCAGTACAGAGCATATTGACACTAGGTTAGATGTAGAGACAAGTCAATACTAGGTGGGTATTTCTGCTTGGCAAACTAAAACTCTGCCTTTGTTCAGGATCTCAGTGATTTGTTCTTTTTTTTCATGTGACCTTCCCGTCAAATGCATAAAAGGGTTCACATGTTGACTTCAGGGGCTGACATATGGAAACAAAAATCAATTCCAGATGGGCACTTTGATGATTAACTGTCAGTTCAGCAAACTATATCTAAATCTGTGTTTTCATAAGGGAATATTCAAATTTCGCCATGTGTGCTAGTGCTGCACTAATGCATACAACAGTATTGATCAATTTTAGCAACTGAAGCACCTAGTGCTGACCAACGGATAATGGTTGACTTAGCTGAGCATAATTCAGATGGTTGGTGTACATGCATCTCATAGAAGGTTTTAAACATTTATTTTGATAAAAATGCTCATTGTACATAGGGACATCACCAGTCCAATTCCATCTAGCACTATCTACAAGGGAATAAGCTGAAGAGGTGAGTTTGCACATAAAAGGCACATCAAAGTGAAAAACAAGAAGATGGTGAAGGAATTATTTGATATACAGAGGGAATTGAATTGGACAGCTTACTTATGACAGATTCTAAAAAACGATTTTGAAAATAGTTTGTTGCTTAACAAAAACTATGAAGCATCCTTCTCTCCAAATATGGATTTCTCTGCTCTTCCTGTATTCTAGAAGAGGACTTTGCTCTCAAATGAATGGTAAGGAACTTTAGTTGAATTTAAATTGTTCAAGTTAGTTGTAGATAAACAATGTTAATCAATTTAGATCTTATGTAATGTTGGAAAACACAGAAGAAATATGAAGCTGTAAGCATGGTGGCTTCAGGTGAGCAGTGTGCTTACCCCTGAACACATCACATGCACAAACTCAGCCTCCTCTTATAACTTCAATTGTGTCCAGGACAATGTCTATTAGTTCACACAATCTGTTTATGTTCTTATGTCTTCCCAGATACAAATGTACTAGATGTTATAAAAGTACATAGAAAACTTCTTGAATACAAAGAAGTTGTGAAACCAGGAGCTTTTAATGAAACAATTAAAATTGATGTTTTACTCATCCCGACTTACCTGCAAGAGTTGGTATGTTATATATTTATAAATCATGCTTCCTTGATGGCAATGTGCTTTTTCTATACTGGCTAGAGTTATGCACTAAATAGTCTTACTATGAGCTATATGTTGTGGAGGGAACTGACTGGGTAACAGTTACAAGGTAGAATAAAGAGTAAGACAGCGTCGGGGGCTCTACATCCGGCCTGAGAACGATCTACATCGTATTCTGAGTTCTTCCTTCAAAAATTATACTTTACACATGCTCTCTACATCGAAGATACATCACCATACATGCGAGAAGGGACAAACTGAACTAGGTGCCTTGACATTTGTATACCTGACATAGTCTTTGAGTACATGCCTTGAACATTAATGGGTTGAATTAAGGTATACAATTCTCAAGGCACCCGGTTCAGTCCACTGGGCTGAGGGCTGTGTCTCACGACGCATCCTTATCCTTATATATATGAGTATAATTCTTTTTAAAACACCTTTTTCTGACACCTGGTCAGAGACGGCACCTGGTCAGAGAAGGCACCCGGTCAGAGACGGCACCAGATCAGAGACAAAAACATTGTCCCAAAGTCGTGAGACACAGCCTGAGATTGGAAGCCTATGATGACATAATTATGGATACTTTGTAAATCCTATGGCTTTTGAAGTTTATTTTTTATATAGTCATACTCTACTAATAAAAAACACTCCAGAAGAATAAAATTGTACCATACTGCCATTTAAGTATAGGAATGGCAGTATTGCTTATGGACATCTTTTATGACAAACACCATAAACATTGCCATATAATTGACCTATAGATATAGATTTCTCAATTTTCAGGATACAGCAAAACAGATCTTTAGCATTTTTGCACTGCTAGGTTTTGTAAGTATTCTATAACTAATAAGGAAATGCTGTGATATACAAATTTTGTTAACAATATTCAAACTGACTATTATGCTAGATTCTTGTGCCTCTACATGGGTCCCCATGGTTTTGACTGTGTCGCCGTGTCGATCTTTAGCAAAAGGGCCGTGTCACTGTGTCGATTTTTATGTATATAGAACTAGGTACCACAGATATTTTGAAGATAAACGGATTATTTACAGTGCTGTCAGCTACTTCTTTGAAGACTCAATTTTAAATAAGCATGATGTTGTTGTATCCTCGGATGGTAGAGCCTTTTGGTTTGTGTCTGAAGTATTCAGTACAAATTGCAATATAAAGCCAGAGTACTTCCCATTTGATACTCAGCAATGTGATATAGTCATTTCTGGAATGCAAAATATTGTTTCTGAGAACTTCACTGCAATGGGAATACCTACAGAGTCGTTGATAGGCACTGAATGGATATTACTGGAGTCATATGTGTCTAATGTGGATGACCCTTTGGAACAGATGAGTTTTTGTTTTTTTTTGACTATTATTTATTCAGGAGGAAAGAGAAAGGTTCCTGAGGTACCTGTTTGCATCGGGCTCCTGACCGTGCGGGTATTAGGATCTTATTATACACAAAGCTGGGAAGTGCAAAGGCATTACACCCCTAAAATATATCTTGTACATAATAATTATATATGCTTGTCATTAATACATGACGTTAATGTATACTGTAGCAGTCGCAGTATATCAGTGATGAGTTAACATCCAAATATGGAAAAACCATGATAATTATTACATCAAGGAATGAGACATGGACATCTCATTTCTATTATGTCATGTTCCAATGGAACTAACACTGGCTAGTGGTTAGAAAAAGATGGGCTGCAGAGCAGATAAATACATTTGGCACAAAAGATCCGAATCTAGATATACAATTTCCTTAGCATTTTTAGCTTACTAACTTGCTTGTTTTTGAATTCAGTGGCATCCATTATATTTCTTTCATCTTTATCTAACTTATTCCATAGCATAGCAGTTTTGTAACACATACTCCTAGTGTATGTTTTATTTGTATGCATGACCTGTTTAAGCACCGGGCCATCAAACAGTCTAGTTTCCCTTGGTGCATCAACTAAGTCGATGCCCAGTAAAACCTTTCTGTGTGCATGACATAGAATGTGGGCTTTTCTCCTTTGATGCAGATAATTTAATTTTGCCAGCCTATGCTTGGTAGAAGTTCTTGTCCTAGGTGGTGAGTGTAGTGCTATACTCAATCCCCTGTTTTGAATTGTTTGTAGCTTGTTAAGCAGGTCTACATTAGCACCCTCAATTATCACGTCACCCTGCTCCAAAAATGGAAGAACTTTACCCTTATAAATTAGAAGGGACTGGTTTGTAGTCGTAAATTTCCTTATTCTGGCAAATAAATTTGTCTTATGAGCCCCATTCCTAATCATAGACCCGATGTGCTTGGCAAATGATAACCTCTCATCAAGCACCACTCCCAGATATTTGAAGTCCTGAGACATAGTAATTACAGTATTGTCAATTGTTAGATCTGGGACTGGAGCTTGACTCAAGACACCCTTGGTGCCAAACTTCATAGCAACGGTTTTCTTAGGATTAAGTGTGAGCTTATTCAGTTTACACCATTCGGATAAGCATAACAAGTCATTTTGGACATTTATATGAGCAGTTAACACATTATTACTTGTAGAAAAAATTGCTGTGTCATCAGCATAAGTGCTAACTTCACAATGGTTCAATAACCCTGTTATATCATTAGCATACACTAAGAAAAGTAAGGGGCCCACAATGGACCCCTGCGGGACCCCACATGTGAGTTCCCTTGAGCTTGATGTGATGCCATTAGCTATCACTCTTTGAGACCTCTTGTGGAGGTAGCTAGTAATCCAGCGTAATAAATCCCCTTTAATACCCAATCTACCCAATTTTTCCAAAAGTATAGAGTGGTTTACAGTATCAAACGCCTTTGACATATCCACAAATGTAGCTACAGATATTTCCTGTGAGTTCATCCCCTTAAATATTCTGTCAGTAAGGCTGGCTACTGTTGAAATAGTCGAGTGTTTTTTCCGAAATCCACCCTGATGGGGGTTTAGTAATTGGTTATTTTCTAAATACTCTGAACAATGTTTATGCACTATACCCTCCAATAATTTCCCGGGTAGGGGAATATTTGCTACTGGTCTCCAGTTAGAGACCTCAGAGAGGTTCAGATTCAGATTCAAGAGAAAACCAGATTTCTACATAGTAACCATGATTGTGCCATTGATCATACTTTCAATTCTCGGATTGCTGATGTTTCCACTCCCTGCTGACTCAGGGGAAAAGATATCACTAGGAATGGCATGTCTTGTGTCATTTGTTGTAATCCAAGCTTCTGTGACACCGTATCTGCCTACAAGTTACTCTACAATGCCTTACATAGGTATGGGATGCCTAATTAAGTAGTTTATCAATGATCATATTTGTAACCTATTTTTACAAAATGGTTTAGTTGGATGATAGCAGGAGTAAAAAGCAAAGTTTTATGATTTTTTTCTATATTAGAAGAAGTTCCTTTCAGAAAAGTGGTATTTAAGTATTCCTTTATTCTTTTATTATATTAGTGACATTGACAGCAATGCAATTGGACTATAAATATCAAAGTCATTGTGTTTCCTGTTTCAATTTCAGTCATGCTAAACTTTGCACTGATGGTCTTCAATGCACTGTCTATTAGCACAACTATAATAATGATCAGTGTATTGTCAATGGAGCCTCGTCCAAGAATACCTGGCTGGCTGGACAGTCTGGGGTGCAAATCTGGAAAGATTAATGTCGAGATGGATCCAAATTCAAGCCCTACTACGATGGGGATAGAAGACGTGAATGCTACTCACAAGTCACAAAGGTTTACCCCTGCAATTGTGAAAAGTGATCCAGAACAAGGTCAGATTGATGAGAAATGGAAGAATATTGCAAAATTCACCAACAACTGTATTTTCTTGCTGTTCTCTTTAACTTTTACAATCTTACTTTGCACTATTTTTGCAGTTTGGATCTTAGGAGAGGAAGATTTGAGTCAAGTATTGTAGGAAATGAAAGAGTCTGCTGAGATACAAAATGAAAATAGAACCACAGTTCTGATATAGAAACATCCCATTGTGTTGTGTATTCCACCATCTAACGTTTAAGTTTAATGATGTTATTTTCGGGGTATTGTGATACATATCAACCAAATCTGAATTATATATCAGGACCCAGAGTAGCCCGCCCCTTGACGAGATTTGCTTAGATAAAGACTGTTTTAAAAAGAGTTCAAATGAACATTTATTAATCAAGTATATTTTATTCTTTTTAGCCACTATGTAATAAGGTTATTTAATATACATCTGCGCGGAAGTTATATATAATTAAAGCACCGTAGTGGGTTGATTAAGCATGACAGCACTCATATATTTTAATGCAAGACCACTTTTTTTGGATACAAAAAAGGCCTTAACTCTCATTTTGATACCAATACTTACCTTGTGCTCATGTAGGACCTTGTGCTTATTTGAGACCAAACACCTTCTGTATGTTCATTCAGACCATTATATAAACCATGAATTTAATAACTATATATTCATATTACCCTAGAAATACATTTTCTATTACTCTAGATAGGCTACTTCTTATTATCTTAGAAGTGTGTAAATTTATATGCTAATTAGCATTACCATCATGTAGATGGGTAGATGGGAAAGAAGTAAATTCCAGCGTACTGCTCATGGGTAGTACGCGAACCAAATCGCCAATGCTGGTTATATCATTCTCACAAGGTCTAGGTGCGGGTAGTACGAGTTTTTTTTTAACGATTTTTGGGTTTCAGATATAGCTCTAAAATGAAGCTTCCCTCCCCCCCCCCCCCCCCGCAGGTGGCTGCTCTTGGGGTCACACCTCTCCTCAACCCCCCTTCCCCTCCTCTTCCAACCACAGGAAGCTCAAGGTAGCAACTTTGGCGGTCACAGCTTTCTACCCCACTCAATGACACATGTACTCCTACCCTCCAATACAAACCCGACCCATAGCAGAATGCTCCATGTACCACTTTAGCGGTCACACCACACCCAGGTAGAGAGCATGTGGCTGCTGGCAGAAGGGGCGGGGGCTGACTAATATTTAGCAATTTCCAAAAGTCTCGGTGCGGGTTATATGGGGGTTTTTCCCTAGGGGCACTCAGGCTTCTCCCTAGGGCCACTATAGGATTCTCCCAAAGTCCGTATGCGGGTTATACGCGGGAACTTACGGTAGTAACAGTGTAACTCATCATGTTCTAAGTCTTTTTAATGTTTTTTTGTAATATTATATTAACATTTCATAGATTCAGATATAATCTTTTTAATTACTTTTTTTAATCTTAATACATCACTTTTTTCCATTATAAAACCCCATGTGCACCTTGATCTCATGAATATTACCAATATGTAAACCAATTATATATTAGTAGCTGGTCATAATTGGCTATAATGTGTAGAGATGTAGTATAGTATTGCATATAATCTGGTGAATGGAGGCTTGTGTTATTATATACTGACAACAAATTGACAATAAAACCCTTGCACTGTATTTGTGTGTCCATTTATATATATATATATATATATATATATATGGGTGGGGGTCCAGAAAATGTCCATTTCCAGTGAAAAACAATAATATTTCTATATTGCCCAAATGTTGTAGCAGATTTGTCTATATATAAAGGAGGCAATGAACCATCACATTCCCAAATTTTGTGATACTAGGATTCTTACTTTTTTTTCTATGTAAGTTTGAAAAATACAATTACTAATGAAACAAAATTGTGTTACGTTCACCAGATATTATCATAAACATGAGAATAGTGAAAAAATATAATGACATATTTTAGTTATGAACTTGATTCACTGAATTAGGGCGAAAATGTGTCATTTCCTACCAAGTAACAGGGTGCTGTACACTTTTTCTCTATTTTTAATTCCCCATTGTGATAGTTTTATAGCTAGAGTCAATTGAGGGCCAGTTGGTTTCCGTATAAATCGATCCTATAATCTTTTTAAATAGGGAAAAGTACTAACATGGAAGAGTATTAAACTAACTGTGAAACCCAGATGAAAGTATACAAAGTGCTCTAACATATCTGAAGATATTTTGTATTTTCTGCCATTCTATTGTGTTTATTTTACTGTTCAGAGGTGTTCAGTGGGATCTAGTGAACGTAACATAGCAGAAAAATAGAGGAATTATAATGAAATATTAGTCAATAATAGCATTGGTTTCAGTTGGTTGTGGTATAATACCTATGCAAAAAAAGTCACAGCATGTCCCAGATATTTAATATAAGAAAAATAAGACAATTACACCAAAATTCGGTTGTTTTCAATATATCTGGTGAACGTAACATCTAGTGAACGTAACACAAAAATGGAATAGTTTCTAGAATGAAATATGTTTATGATAAAATGATGGAAACAGGTCAGTGTCATTTGTAATGCTCAGATATACTTGGACAATTTGTGTTACGTCTATATCTTAATTATTTATGCATATTTCTGACTTTTTCATATATCTGGTGAACGTAACATTTCATAAAACAAAGGACATGTTGTTTTGATAGTTCTTAATATTACATAAATCATGCATTCATCCACATACATCCTTGCTGATAGGTTTGTCAAACAGACATACATGCGGCCTATCAAAAGAAATTAACAAAAAAGGACATATTTTCATGACAATTTACTGTCTCCGTGGAACCAAACATAATTCTAGTGAACGTAACATAATTCTAGTGAACGTAACATAATTCTAGTGAACGTAACATAATCCTAGTGAACGTAACATAAATTGATATCTTAATTTACAAAGACAAAGACATTGCACCGAATTACGATTCTTATTGTATATGGTGCATGTACTATGTAGGCACCACATGGATATTTCCGTTCCTCCTTAGAGGACATTTAGGCTGATATTATTCAAAATGTTTAAATAAATCTAGTGAACGTAACATCAATCTAGTGAACGTAACATCCAGTGAAAACAATTGTTTTTGCTTGTTAAATGTAAAATAGAAAAAATCTATCGATATGGGAGTGTAGAGCTCACATATATGCTTATCCAATGCAGGTAATATGTAATTTTATGCAGGATTTGTATAATTAATTACCTTTCCAAGAAATTTGGCTTAAACAGGTCATTTTAAATTCCTTCTTTGGGCTCTAATTTCACCAAGAAAATGATGAATTGTCTTAATTTTTATCATTCTGCCCAAGAGTATAGATGTCCGGGATATGCCTAATGGCACAAAACTTTCATCTAGTGTAATATTTTTCCAAAAAATTCAAGTGTTTAAAAAGATATATGAGATTATGAGAATAATTGCTATTTTTGTAATTTGAACAAATATTAAAAAAAAAAAAAAATTAAATATTGAAATAAATGGTGTTATGAAGAAGTATCATTTGTATGCAACACATATGAAGCAAAAAGTGTAAATCTAATATCATTTGGAGAAAATTTCCGTTGAAATCAGATTTTTTCCAGGGGACATCGATTTTTGGTCATTTTTTCCCTGAAAAGTAGCTAAAATCTGAAAAAATCATGAAATTATAATTAATATGCATATTTTTTCTATTAGTACTCATTGGGCTTTTTGCAATTATGTAGTTATCCCAATACATTCTCTTCATTTAAAATGAGTATTTTTAAGAAATAACTCAATTTGTGAAATGGACATTTTCTGGACCCCCACCCATAAATATATATATATATATATATATATATATATATATATATATATATATATGTATATATATATATATATATATATATATATATATATATATATATATATAGGATAGCTAAATTACAATACACACACACATTGGTCCAATTCATTATAAACACTTATAAAACTTATGAAAATTGTAAAATACATTTTATAAAGACAATAGAACACTCTTTCTTCACATCTTGACTCTCTGTGACTTTATAATACACTCTGGTCCCGAGCATTATGAAGGCTCGACACCATCGTGCATTATAGAGCAACAGAGAGTCTCGACGTGAAGAATATTGTGTTCTATTCTCTAAATGTATGGTGTTAAATTTGCACGCAGAATGAGCAGGACCTCCCCGTTTGGGGCAGAACGAGAAGCACAACCTTTCATTTGGTATGTGAGACGTAGTATTTTGGCCAGTTTTGATCCTTTAGCGATATTTTTGATACTTTTTTGTTTAATTAAATAGAAATTAAAGTGACATGGTCCGATTTTTTCCATATTTCAAAATCTATTGAAATGTGTTCCAAATGTTATTACAGTATCATATAAGAAGGATGGGGCACAATAAAATATCCTTCGTGGGAAAAAAGAGGCAAATTAGGGGGTGCCATTAGGACAGGTATAGACCTTTACAGTGTATTTTCAATGGATGGACTTAAAGCGTGCACTCCGAAAGTCTTAAATTGGACGTAAAACTGATAATTAGCTGAATTTTAAGCTGAATTCTGGGGAATAATGTAAAATAAAGTAGGTGGGAGTATGGCCATAATGAACATTCCGGTTCATTTTCAACTAAATTAATTTTTGAGTCCTAATCATCGGACCATGTCATTTTAATTGAAATGAGATAAATCCCCTACATATATAAATAAAACGGCATTAGTTGGTTCACTGATACCTATCCATTGAATTAGGCTTGAGTGCTCAACAGGAACAGATAAACCAAAAGAGGCTAGACAGAAGTATGTACTTTTTGCAAAGTTAACTCGATTTTCTCCCCAAATCCAGATCAATTTATTTTCATAAGGTACCACATACAGTAGGCCTAATGCTTCTTCCCACCAAACTGTTTCTCAAACTGCAAATGTAAATTGTAAGAAAATAGTAACATAACACCCTACTCTCACAGACAGTGCCTGATAGCAGAGGGGGACAGACACAAAAAGAAATCCACAATTGTTATTTCCTACAACATGACACAAATATAAGATGATTATAGGACAATGGCGATGTTATACAATGGAATTCGCTAGTAAATACCCATATAATATCCCCCCATACATATCATATTAAAGGTTAGCATAATCTTTGAGATATATCAGCATAAACTTCTGAATGGGGCCCCTCCGAGAGAATATGCTTGGAGAGTGATGTTACTTTGACCGCACGGGAGGTAAGGATGCACGTAACCATGGCAATATCTCTAAGCCCTATCTAGCGCAGCGGAACGCTGCACTCTAGGCCCTACTGTCCAGCTTCCCACGCTTTTCCTGGAGGCCATTTTCTGCTGACCACCTATTTCAAGTATTTGCTTAATTATTCTACTCACAAATAAATAACAGGCACTCATACAAGACCAGCCACTTAATACTCTCAACTATACTTGACCAAAGTTCTTATTCAAGACTATCAAAACTAGGCGCTATATCGCGATGGTGCGGTATATGCTTTTTACGAGAATTAACATAACATGTTAGACACTTCTATGAAAACAAATATACACTTCTAGGGTAACAAAACTAGCATCAACATCAAATACATTGTAGTCTTGATGTGCATAAACATACATACAGTTAGTACATCATGCCAACTCTCGGATTGTATCAACCCCATAAGATTGTCATGATGTATGAACGTAAAACTCACAATAAGGCATAGCACATTAAAGGACCATATAATTATACTGCCTTGCAGCAGCGAGAATCCACATCTGTCCTTTCTCCTACTGTTTTAGACAACTAACATGACATGATAATAGAGCTTTAAAGAGCGAAGCCATTGATATCAGCACTACTATAGCTATGTGTCCTTTCCATTATAAACCCTTTCATAATAACATAACATTGCGGTTGGGCAAGTTCAAATCCCTACCAGGCCAAATAACACTATGTCCTTTAAATACATATTTCTAAATTTTCTTTAGTATTGTGAATAATGTATTCTGTTTCCAAAATTGCTATACTTATGAATTTGATTACCAGGCATTGCCTGGAAGAGATTTGAACTCAGGTACTCTGCATCATGAGTCCACAGTGCTAACCACTACACTATACTGGACACAGGTGACTTTAGGAGTGTCCAGGTACAACCTATTCACAATACCTGAGCCCTGTTTGTACCCTAATCTCGGCCACGAGATTTGACCAAGCTGGTTGCTGTGAGTACTGGGAATAGACCTAGTACCAGTGGGAATGGCGCTATCCACTGATCATCTTGCTAAGGCCCTATTCCACTTAGGCAAATTGGCCGAGATTCCGTCATCGGACGAGATTTGTCCATAAGTTTAACATTATGGACTTTCATCGGATGACGGAATTACGGCCGACCGACGTCAGTGGAATACTCCCTTAAGACATGATAACTGAGTTAAAATCTATGCTTATCTAGAGTCTTAGATCTGAGCTGAGCATGCATTTTGACAACGGTTCTCTTATATAGTATTCTGCTTTATAACTTTATCTTTTTATCAAATATTTTTGGAAACACATTCAGTATAGGACTATCCATTCAGTACAAAATCGATCAATATGAATAACAGATAATTATGATATAATTATCATTAAACATAATGACTATATTATAGTTGGCTAGAGTATTATGGGATGATTCCAATATCCACTGGATTTACTGAAGTTTATAATTATATGCATTCATTCAAATCTAAACAGACTTGCTTAACATCTTACTGGCACTTTTTGCTCCCAGGATCCATACTGCAAAAATAGTGCAGATTAAGATTATAAAAGTAATAGAGAACAGTAAGAACAGACATTTGTTAATGAAATTAAAAACTCCCTTCCATTTCTCATCCAGCTGCTCCTGTTCACCTGAGCCTCTAAAACATTCCTTGACATCGGCAGGGGACATTTGCGACTTTTGAACAGCATCTACCTCTTCTGTTTCAACTTCAACATCTTCTATCTCTTCGGGGGTTGATTTGGGGATTTCCTTGACTTTTCCTGATTTGCGATGCACCCTGTCTAGCCAGTCAGGCATCTTTGGGTGAGGCTCCATTGACAATACACTGATCATTATTATAGTTGTGCTAATAGACAGTGCATTGAAGACCATCAGTGCAAAGATGAGCATAACTGCATTTGAAATGGAGAGAAAAATGACTTTGATATATATGTATCTCTGAGGAAATTCACTTTAAAATTCTATGTCTAAGACAACTTTTTCTTTTAAAGCAATTCTTTCTCTAGCAGGTGTGTGTATAGTTGTGGTTTTAATACATTAAATATATATGGTGAAAATGTTAGTTTTTTTTAATTTATAAGCCAATTCTTTTTTCTTACTAGGGGTTCTAAGGTTGTATTACTCAATCTTCAGGACAACTGAAGCAAGTATGGTAGTGACCTGATAATAGAGGGGTAGAGGCCCCAAGATTTAAAATGTAGGTGGTCACCTTGCAGGCTGGGTGTAAGAAAATGTCAAAACAATTTGATACATGCCATAATCATTAAATACAATACAAACGATACAAACATGATGATTGATAAATGATATTAATTAGGCATCACCTACCTATGTAAGGCATGGTAGAGTAGCTGGTCGGCAAGTAAGGTGTTACTGATGTCTGGATCACAACAAAGGACAAAAGACATGCCATTCCTAGTGACATTTTCTCTCCTGAATCTACAGGGAGTAGAAATGTCAGCAATCCAATAGTTGAAAGTATGATCAATGGCATAACCATGGTTACTATGTAAAAATCTGGTCTTCTTTTGAATTTGAATCCAAAGCTCATGACCATTTCATCTGCGAAAGGGTCATATACATTCAGCACATATACATCCACTAGTATCCAGTCAGAGCTGTTTAAGAACTCTCTAATGTCTACTTTCAATGCTGTAAAGTTCTCATTCATAGTTTCATCTCCAGAAATCCGTATTTCACATTGCTGAGTATCAAATGGGAAGTACTCTGGTTCTATCTCGCAAGTTGTAGTAAACATATCAGACACTAACCAGGAAACATAGCCATCCGCGTCTATGAAAACCTGGTGTTTATTTATGGTCGACTCCTCAAAGATGTTGCTAATAGCACTGTAAATATAAATTGAATACCTTAATAAGTTATTAAACAAACAGGGAGTATCTTGGCTGATTTATCACATTGCGTGTGTAAATGGAGTCCAGGTGACGTGGAGGCAACTTGGAGCGGTGTGAGAGGCCTGAGCTCTTAGACATTGAGCTCAATTGAAGAATATTGAGTTTGGGTACCATTCAAGTGTAGTAAATTAACCAATGTATGACTGATTCACTGAATACGGGAGGAGTATGAGAATAGTGTGTTGTCGCAGTACATCTCGTAAGATTCTGAAGCTAAGCTGGGCAACCTAGATGTCTGGCAAAGTGATTTAGGTTCCTTAGACATGTGCAAAACCAGAAATCTTTGTCTGGTTTAATACACTTGATTGGTACCCAAAAAGTGTTCTGCTCAAGGTCTATCTGGCTGCCAGGTGTTATATACCCCTGCAGGCTGGACACCTGTCCCAATCCTCAGTGGAGGGGGCTGGGCTCCTGGGCTCACTCAGATACCAGGGACAGGTAGGAATAGTCATTTATACTGCACTTTAAACGGATAATACTAATGCATTATACTTCCTATAATTTACCTGTTCCTAACTAGAAATCCAGGTTTCCAGATTTTTACAGCTGGGACAGATATCGCAAATACCCCGCCATAATCTTCAGGATCCCAGGCCAACGACTCATGATGCCAGTACTGTTGTGAAACCATTAAGAAAAAGTTTGAAATTCAAAAATGTGTCACAATTAGAAAATCAACGTTAGACTTTGATAAAAGATTTAGTTAACAGTATTACTATTTTGACCTTTGACATTTCATCATCTAGAAATTATAAACAGAGATAATCATTTTCGTCCAAGTCACTTTACCACACTATATCAATTATATAGGGGAACATGAAGTACTGAGATTAGATTAGATTAGATTAACTATTTAATTGTGAATCTTGTCATGGCTCAGTTACAGATATATAGAATGTCGTAAAGCTGTGAAACCTGTACAGACAGAATTGCTATGACCTGTATCAGTAATAAGATACTCACAAAACCTAGCAGTCCAACAATGCTAAAGATTTGTTTGGCTGTATTCTGGAAATTAAAAAACTTTCCAAGTGAAGCACAACAGTGAATCAATGTGAATATAACCTCTTATCTACACGAAGGTCCTTTTCCTTATATTTCTGGTTCTGTTTCTCAGACATAAACTGGGTTTGTGGCCATTCCCTATATTTCCTATATTTCATGAATACATTCAACATATATTACTGCATGGATGTTTGCATTTTAGTAAATTTAAGTAATATATAATGTAAATGTCACGGAACAGATTATATAAGTACAGCTTTAAGTGGAATTTACTCGTGTTCAGGGATACGAGCATTACTTCTATTGTTACAGGCATGTGTACCTCATGGCCGGAATACATAATGTCTAACTAAGTATAGAGATAGCAAGAAGTGAGGACCTCTCCCCTATGCATGGACATTACACAGTATGCCTATTCTTAATATACACACTCTGCATTGTCTTACAAGATTAAGATTTTGTCTCTAGATGGCGTCATAGTAACTGGATATTTGCACACTATGTATGACCTCAAAGTTATATACTTTCGTGCAGTCTTTAAAAAAAAGTAAAAATGAAGAAGAAATGGGGGTTAGTTAAAAAAGCTATCACATGAACAGGATAGTATTTTGTGCTGCCATCTGGAGGCAAACTCCTGTAAGGCTACACAGAATGTGTAACTTTAATGATATTATACAGTGTGTGTATGTCCAGGCACCAATAGAGAGGTCGTCCCTACAAGCATAGAAATAGCACATTGAGAAGAGTGTATTTAATTATATGACATACCAACTGCTGCAGGTAGGTTGGGAAGAGTATAAGTTGAATGTCAATTATGTCATTAAAAGCCCCTGGTTTCACAATTTCCTTGTATTTTAAAAGTTTTCTATGTAGTTTTACCATGTCTGGAACATGTGTATCTGAAAAGATGAAGATAAAGTCTGGAATTTGCTGTATGCATGAGGACCACATTGTACTATATTACTATTTTACCATTACTTACCATTCATTTTGGGGCAAACTGCTGATGTACAATGGAATATCAGCAGAGTAATACATGTACCATGCAGTAGATGCTTCCTCATTGTCATTGTCTTCCTGAAAACCTTAGAAACAATTTGAGAAGAAAAATTCAAGTTAAAAATAATACTATAGAATTGATGATAAAGAATAAATCACCCCCTTTAAGACCCCTCTATATTCCTACATTGATAATACAAAGAAAAGGTGATCGGTAATTAATTGTTACTCTGTTATTGGACTGGTGATGTTCCTGCTCAGTGAACAGAATGTCCGGTTGCGTCCACCCACAAATTCAGTTGCTATCAAGTTAATGATAAAACCTAGGTCTATATCAGGATAGGCTGTACAAGGTCAGCATGCAGAGGCCGATGGTTGCACTCTATGGTCCCCTGATAGAGAATTCCCCCTCTGACATATCGTTTGGACGATATGCATATGGGCAGAGCCCTTTGTGCAGGCACACTGAGCAGAATCTATACCAGGATTTCCTCACTACTAGTATTTACCTCAGCATATCACAGTAACCTGAAGCCACCAAGCAAGTCAACAGCAAAGATGGATTGTTACTGTCACTTGTGTTGTTCCAGCATAAAGAGACACACAAGAACAGGACTATATGCATACATTCTTTTGTTTGTTTGGATGGCATGAAATTGAGAATCAATTTTGTATTTATAAAAGAATTTCCTTAACCCTTTAGGGACGACCAAAAATTGGTATAGCCAGCTGTGGAGGCAAGATTTTTAGCAGGAATTTGCTCGAAAGGCGAGGCTTTGTTGAACCCCATAGTTATGACGACTCTAGTCGATGTTCGCCCTGCCATGGCATCAACTATAGTTGATGCTCGCCCACAAATGGTTAATAGAAACTAACAAACAATTCTCCAACTTAAGTTAGTGGTCATAATTTAATAACCACAGTGGGCTGGTACATCCTGCTTTGACTTAGAGCTGTAGTGAAGTCAAAAATAGTGAGCCACTCGCATATTATACTTACCTCCTCCCTCACTGTTCTTACGTAACGACTACTTGCTTGTGTCATAAAATGAATGTATACTTTTACTTGCATTGGAAGGCCGTCTTATATTTTGATAATCCTCAAAGACAAACATTAATTCTCTAACTTTAAAGGTTGTCATTATTAAACAAAATGATACTGATTTTATTTTGTGTAGAGACATTTTTCGCACATACCTCTGAATTATAGTAATTTTCAGGCATTCTTCTGCTGGTCAGTTGTAAAATATATTTGGTATATGTGCAGACACTTGTGCCTAGGTTCACTGAGCAGAATCTATACTAGGGTCTCCTTGCTATTTACATCAGCATATCACAGTGACCTACACCCACCAACATCATGGCACCCTTTTTCAATAATATGAAGGTAAACCGTACAAATTATTCCAAGCGAGTCAACAGCAAAGATGGATTGTTACTGTCATCTGTGTTGGTCCAGCATAAAGGGACACACGAGAACATGAGACAAATTACTATTATCTGTGACATTATAAACAGTTGTTGTTTGCCTGAAAAACCCTAATGCCTCAAAATGCCAACCCTAAATTGATCTTGTCTCCACAGGTAAACTAGTGTCAATATGCTCTGTTTTAAGGTGGAAAGACCCCATACTCTAAAAAGTAATTAAAGATTTTCGCCATGAGGACCAATTGATAAGTTCTCTCAAATAGTGTTAAGAAAATAGGGTGGTCCAGAGCTAGTTTCTGAGATATCTGTCTTTGAGTTTGGAGGATCTGTAATAAAATCATAGAGTATTTAGTCACAACATTATTTGCCAGAAATAACCTCTCAAAGTAATTAAATTTCTCTATAGTTATCTCAGAATAATTATAGTCTCTAATGCTTTGCATCCAGAAACAATATTTGGAACATATGGTCCCCTGCATGTTTTAAAGGTTTGAAATTAAAAATAAATAAAAATGGGCACACAATGTCAATGTGCTGTATGTATAAGTTGCAGCAGTCATCCTACCAGATACACAGTAGAGTAGGGGGTAAAGCAATAGCTTCACATGCAGGAGATCCTTAGTTCAAACCACAGTCATGCCTGATGGGACGTTTTTGACAATACATGAAAATATGATAATCTTACACATAGGCCCCACCTTGGGGACTATTACAAAACATAACGTTAAAACATAGTGCTAAAAGAGAGTGTTACAGAACAAAATTTATGTTACCGATTTTTTTACATTATGGAGGTTTATTTAAGGTTATGGAAAACGTGTTGCCTTTAAGCATGACATGACTAACTGACCTATTTTTTGCTATTATACACCATTGTGTAGGTCAATTGAAGGTAATATGTATCAGATTGCATTTGATGATGAAAGGACTAAATGGTTGCCTTGGCAACAATATTGTCTCTTCTGACCTTCTGCGATGTGTCATATGGATATTATCTTTAAGCCTGACATGTGAGACTGACCAGTTACTCATAAGTGTATACCTTTTATGTAGGTCAGTAGAAGATTATATGTGTATCGGAGTGTTTTTGGTGATGTGAGAACAGAATGGCTGCCATAGATGAAAGATTGGGTTTCATGAATGGTTCCAATTCTGAAATTAGTCATAAGGACATGGACTCTAAGCTTGCCATGACCAATTGAACTTTTTGTCACTGTAATGCATCTAAATTTGGGGTTATTCTAATAATAGCTAGATTTAAGGCTCCCAGACTGCAAACTCACTGAACATGCCCATACCACATTTTCATTTCCTCCAAAATTGCAGTGGACACCTTGTTTCTACTTTCTCTTATACACAATGATAATCAAGGACAAGCTCGTTAATAATGTTATGGAACCATATAGAAATAGTCAACAAGGTAAATATACATAAGGCTGTGTCTCATGAGAAAGGGCCAATTTGAACGTTTTTCACTGTGTGCCATCTTCGACCTCCTGACAGAAAACAATCACATTGGCCCGATCTCATGAGACACTGCCATAACATTAGACATGAGAAATAGATGAACTGAACAATAATTTTGTTATTTTGTCCTCTCTATGATATCATCACAAGACTGGTGTAAATCATAAGCATCTTGAATATGGGGTGTCACTGGTCATACAAATTATAGAGAGCACATTACAACACTGTGGTTAGCTTAAATCAGATATCGATTTTTTTATATAATGCCTTGGATCCTTGAAATTGAGAAACACAGATTGGAGACCTAGATGTGTATCTCGAGTACAAGAATCTCACATACAAGTCAGTTTCAATATTGTAAACCTATGTCACAGCATTTCCTTATTAGTTTGTAGAATACTTACAAAACCTAACAGTCCAACAATGCTAAATATCTGTTTAACTCTATCCTGAAAATTGAGGACTCTTTAGGTAAAGCACAGTTATCTAGAAATGTTTGTGGTGTTTGTCATAAAAGGTGTCCATAAGCCATACTATCATTCATAGCAGTATGGTAAAGTTTAGTTCTTCCAGAGGGTATTTTAATAGTAGAGTATGTCCAAGAATCGCAGCAATATAATATTCAAAAGCCATAGGATTTACAAATGGTCCATAATAATGTTATCATAGACTGTACAATCTCTGCACAGTTGTTAGGGAGAACTAAACCAAATTCTAGCAATGGATAGCTTGCATAGTCTTAGGCTATTATACCCAGTGTAGACCTATGCACATATTATTTAACCCCTGGAGGAGGGAGCGGTTACCTGGGTGCGAGTTGCTCGCCGTCCCCTCAAGGAGGCCCCAGCGGTGCCTGGATTAGTTTCCCGTCTTGCTGCATTGCTGCAGCACCACATTATGACGCCATGCTGCAGTGTCACTAGGAGACATTCCCATTGGTGTGGGTACTGTACATAAGGCCACCCTGGAGTAACGGTCGTCAGTCAGCATGATACACTCCTCCAGGAAGGTCGTCACCTAGTTCCTCCAGTATCTTTTTTTCTTTTAGGTTTGGGGTATTGGGTACTTGGTATTGTGATATTTATGATATTTATGATATATGTGAGTATTTATGATATTTATTCTTGAGTTAATATTTATGCTAGTATTGTGTAATATATTGTTCATTAAAAAAGTTGAATGTTGTTAGCTTTCTGTGTCTGTTTAGATCTGGTTAGGCGCTAATTGGCTTGTGTTATTGCGATCGAGGGATTTATCCCTTTTTCTTGCATGTGTTATTTCATACAGGCCTGGTGAGCCTTGGTATATGTCACATATAAATTTGAGTGTGACGGTATTTATTGACTCAGTGTAATTGTTATTTGCTGTGATAATAAAGTTATAGGGCTGCATGAGTTTGTGCATATTTCCACCACACTAATGTCTCATGTCTTCCTTGATAATATATATATAGATTATATTAATATAAATCTAGTCCCCTGAACTACTGGTATTAATATATTGAGCTATTGACTACCGGTATAATATAATTAGACTAATGGACTACCAGTATTAAATAAATTATAGCTAGATTCTTATTGAGTGTTTCTATCGGCCCGAGTGCCTCTCTAATATATTATTGCATTATAACATAATATCTTTTCCACCACCTATGACATTTATAGATGCATCTTCATTAGGCTTTAATATCATAGTTGGTGATATGATAGTATGCATATATCAGGGGCTCTGTCCGCCAACCCCCTTTCTTTCTTCCTTTCCTTTTCCTTTTAAAACTAGTCTTATTCGAACCCATTTAAAACTATGTTATGTATGTACTTTAAGAATACATGATGTATGCAAATGCCTAGTTCAGTTTGTCCTTCTCACATGAATAGCTCATCATAAGAATATTAGTGCATAACTCTAGCCAGTATAGAAAAAGTATATTCCCTTACATAACATACCGGTCAACTCTTGCAGGTAGGTTGGGATGAGTAAGACATCAATTTTAACTGTTTCATTAAAAGCTCCTGGTTTCGTAATCTCTTTGTATTCAAAAAGTTTTCTATGTGCTTATATCACATTGGGTACATTAAATTCAGCATTTTGAAAGACATGAAAAATATCTATAGACAGATCGTGTAAACTACAGTAAAACCTAGTGTATAAGCCCCACCCCGACTTCAGGCCGATCCTGTAAGCCGCACCACCGATCTGATTATGGTGACCTTTAGTACTGTACCATGGTAGCAAAAACTTGCGTATAAGCCAGGGGTAGACACTAACGCTGGCCCGGGAGCCAATGGCCCGTAATTTTGGGTCCGGGCCCGTAGTTTTTTTCAGAATTACCTTCCCATGGGCCCGGGTGGCCCACAGGAAATTTTGCAAGATATTTGATAGAAATATAACTGATCAGTATAGACATGTAAAAAATGTGAGGAAATAAAGCAATTTGGTGTCATTTTAACATTGGTAAATCCGAAATTTATACGATTTTCTCTATGAAAAAAGTAAAATATATTCCCTGGCCCACAGCTAAAAGTCCGGGCCCATAGATCTTTGGAGCTACGGGCCCGGGTGGCCCACAGCTTAAAAAGTTAGTGTCTACCCCTGATAAGCCATGCTGACCCTGGGCCGATCCTATAAGCTGCACTGCCGATCTGACTCGCGTACTGGCCACGGCTTATATGCGAGGTTTTATGGTAATGGACATTATCCTGGACACAATTGAAGTTATTACACAATTTACAGGAGGCTGAGTTTATGGATGTGATATGTTTAGCAGTAAGCACACTGCTCACCTGAAGCCACCATGCTTACAGCTCCATATTCCTTCTGTGTTTTCCACGATTACATAGGATCTAAATCTATTAACATTGTTTATCCTCAATTCATTTGAACAATTTAGATTCAACTAAGATTAGTTACCATTCATTTGGGTGCACAGTGCTTTTGCAGTTTATGATAAGACCAGAGAAATCAATATTTGGAGAGAATGATGCATTATCATTTTTGTGAAGCATCAAACTATTTTCAAAATTTAAAATACCCTCTGGAAGAACTATTTAATGAAATATTTAATGGTTTACAATCTTCTAGAATAAATCATAAAGCTGTAAACCCAGCTCTTAACTTGTTGCCTGGTGTATAGTGTCAGACGAAATGATGTTCCAATGAGAGTTTTTATTAAGGTAAATGTTTTTTTGAATTTGTAGACGTGTATTTATTACAATAAATGAGTTTCAAAATACATCTTATTCAAAATCAGGTGACACAATTCATATGTGTTTACAAATGTCAATAACAGGTGAGTCAGAGGCCTAACTGGTACCCTGTGTTCCTTAGATTTCTTACACATATATGGATATATGTTATGTTTACAAGCTGTATGATGGGCTCAGCTTACTCAAACTTAGGGCTCTCAGAGTGTCCAGGTTGGTTTTCATAGCAGTTTATGGCCTACAGTGCATTAGTGTCCATTGTGGGCATCAATCATTGAACAGTTACCATTCACACATGTCAGTACAATCAAAATTTTAATCACGTTGCTGAAATACATATATGTTTAACCCAGTAGTGATAATATTAACATAAAATAAGAATAGGAAAACAATGATATCAAAGATGAATGTGATGCCTACATAAGTGTTCTGTAATAATTATATGAGTACAAAAATAGAACAGGTAAAATACTGTAGCATAAGCAGCATTGGCAGTACTAGGCCGTAGGGTGAGCCACCCTGTTGTGAATTTTCGTTCCCATGAGAGGGGCAGTACGAAATTTTTGTGGATTTGTGTAGACAATGACCCTATTAATCACTTAAAAAAAGTTCTCCGCTCAAAATCCTGCAGTATTTGCGTAGGTCAAGGTCAAAGGTCGGGAATTTCCCCCTATAATCCTATATAAAGCCTTTTAACACAAGACCTTGTTATGTGTTGTCTCTGAACAAGCCTAAAAGGTAAGAAGCTGATCAATAGGTCTTATCTGAATCAGAAAAGCATGAGGATTCCAAATAAAGCATTCTTAAAGGTCACAGTACGGTCAAAATGTCCAAAAAAATTAAGTTAAAAAATAAAATATATTGAAAAATTTACAAAAATTAAAAATATTAAACAAACAATTAAATTAGCCTCTATTTAAAACTCATCACCTAAAACTAGTGGATACTAAGTCAGAAGCATACTTATCACAAAATAATTAGGTCACATGACCTTGATATCCTTAATAAGGTCAAAGGTCACGAAAACAGTTTTTGCTACATCTCTGGTTCTTGGAGGGCTTTCTACAAGATTTTAAGTTCTAAATAAGGGTTTCTGGGATAGGGGAATCCATTGGTGTAGGTTTAAACTGCCTGGAATGAAGTGTTATTTATGTCAGCCTTAAACAAATAATGTCTATTTCACAGTTTGTTCCGCAAGACAGAAGATGCAATGTATCACCTGGATACTGATACAAGTAATATTGCATTTAGTTGGTTAGTATACTTCATTGCATTATGTCATTTGATTTGAAAGGTAAAGAATAGAGGTATCAATGTATGGACGACACAGTTCAGCTGGCCAATATGTTTCTTTGGATAATGTAAACAATATGGACTTTGATGGATGGTTGTTGGTGCCACATTACATACTTATTTCTCTCATTCTATACCTCAAACATGCCATAGGCTAGCCCAATTTAGTTCATGTTCGATATAGGTGACTTGAAATTACTATCTCTGCTTGTCACTTGTGTGCAACCAGCCTAAAAAGAGCCCATATAACCCTAATCCTGACATCCTCACACCACATGAATTCTGAAAATGAAAGGAGTAGGTGCCCTTATACCCCCGGGGGGCCACTCCCTCTATGGTCTATAGTGACTATGTGCGTACACAAAATCCCGGAAAAGGGGTCCTTTTTGGGTCCCACTGCCCGGTCAGGCTGGACCCGGCAATAGGGGTGGATTTTAGGCTATTTTGGGGAAAAAGGGGTATGTTTTTAGGCCAAGAAACCCCAACCAAAAAGTCCAAAATTACCTATGAAAAAGGGTACATTTTGAGGGAATTTGTCCCAAATTTAGTGTGGTATCCCACTAAAAGGGGTCCAAATTCGGCTTGTATAACAGATTATTCCGCTATAAGGGGTCTAATTTAGGGCAATATAGGGTATCCCGATAAAAGGAGTCCACATTTGCCTATTTCGGGTGGTGTTCCTACAAAAAAGGGGTATGGTTTCTTCCCATTTTAGGAGAATTTTCTCCCTGGAAGAGGGGGTAAAAATTAATACATAGTGATGTACGCACATGGTATCCATAAATTTGAGAGTGGCCCCCCGGGCTTATACCCTACTGACTGGAACCCACCATACCAGCCACCATTCAATATCCTTATAACAGTAAGTCAATTGTAATTGTAATACAACACGGTGACTCACAATCTCTCCCCAAATACCAGTTCTGCCAACTGATAGGACACCGATCAGTTATTCCTGAAGATGGGTCTGGTAGGCCCACAGCTGAAAGCATTGCTGTCTACCCCTGTCTACCTACTGCAGTATAGATAATTGTGGTTGCTTTTGTCTAATAGGGTAATGAAAGAACAACTGCAATGGAGAAAACATAACCAGCATCTGGCCTATAACCCATAAAAGGTACAAATGTATCTACTAAAGTAAACTCTTTCAGGGTATCAGTCTCACAGACCTAATTAATATAAAGGATTTAACATTTGGATTATGTCATGCTCCAGGGAGGGGGGAGGGGACATTTATATTGGCCTATCATTTACATCACTTGCTGATTATGTACGGCAATCTGATCATCTATGTCACTTGCTGATCATATACATCATTCAGCATGTGTTCTTCCATTAGATGCTGCATATCTCTGCACTTAACAAAAGCTGTAGCAGCTACCTTTACATAAGGTAACTGGAGAAAAAGCTGAGGAAAAGCCTTAAACAACATGAGGAAAAGCCTTAAACAACATGCCAGATTACACTGTATATGGTAGAAGGAATTGATCTCATGTATTTAGTGATCATGTACGGCATCAGATCATGTGTGGCATCTGATCATGAACATCATCATTGAGACCCCTGTGCTTTAACTAGCCATTAGGGTAATCAAGATTTGACTGTACAAATGTATTCTCTTTGCTATGTAAGACTTAATGCTAATGTTACATTTTAAAATCACCTATACTAAAAATACCTCATCAACCAATGATGCTTTTTAAACAATATGAAATGATTGCAATAGAGTTATACAATAGTATTTTTGTAAGGTTTGATAATACGGTTCTATTGCCCATTTTGGCGGCACTCAGCACATCTTGCCATTATGATTGGTTTGGCTGCTTGTTTGAAACCATCTCTACACCTATTCATACGGCATTTGAAGGGGGGGTAAGCAGTTCCACAGTTCTGCGGCTCTGTACAATGGGCTTTTTCTATACTAATTTTGATATCTGTGGGGAAGACAAGTTCCACAGTGTCAGCTGATCTGGTTCTATGTGCAGCTCTGTTTGCCTCTTTTAGGATTAGGCCAAAGTCCCCAGCATCTAGCTCCTCTGAATATAGGAGCTTGTGTACTAAGATTATTAGCTGCATGTCGAAAACCTTTCAATGAGATGGATGTAAACCATTTGAATTATTACCAGCTAAGTCAACCATTATACGTCGGTCAATACTCAGTGTTTTAGTTGCTACAATTGATAGTTATTTCATGGCTACGCCATATTTCACGCTGTGGCCGCATTTCACGTTCCCAAGTGAGGTGAGGGGTTGCTATGGGGTCGCCATGGGGTCGCCACGCTGCCAAGGGTCATGTGACCTGTGCGGAATTCAAAATGGCGGTCCCACGGAAGTAAACAAACACTGAAGAAGTAAACAAACATCACGAAAGTAAGCAAACATGGATTGTGTATTGGGTTTGAAATACTCTGAAATAAGTACAGAGCGTCACTTAAAAGTGACCTCTTGACTGGTTATTGCACTCATGGGAGTAGGCCCATATTGCACTAGGCCTGCGGCCAGCATGCAATATGGGCCTACTCCTACTCATGTCATAACCAGTCACTTGATCACTTTAGGGTGAAGCTCTGTCTATTTATTTTTGTCTGTATGGGTGCAGCACAAGCAGACATGGCAAAATTTGAATAGTCCCTTATGAAAACAACGTTAAAGATTTAGTTTGCCGAACCAACAGTTAATCATCAGAGTACCCTTTTGGAATTGATTTTTGTTTCCATATGTAAGCCACTGAAGCCCTTTTATCCATTTGAGGGGAAGGTCACAGGAAAAAGAAAAGAAACAAATCACTGAGATCCTGAACAAAGGCAGAGTTTTAGTTTGACAAGCAGTAATACTCACCTGTTATTGACTTGTCTCCACATCTAACCTTTTGTCAATTTGTTCTGCTCTGAGGGCATGACACCGAGAATCAATTTGCATAATAGCATTTCATAAAAGATAAACATCACTTCTCCAACTTTAGGAAGTGGTCATTATTTAACAAAACGTGGGGATTTTCTTTTGTGACGAGAAGGGATGGAGTCATATGTGTTGTCCTCAGAGAGGGGGCCCTCCATTCTCAAATTTCTAGTACCTTGATGATTAGGTGTGTGAGTACCTGAGGTACAGTAAATTCCCATGTACAAGCCATTGCTCAAGGGTTGATGATGCACTTATTAATTGACGTAAGAATGTTATCTGCAGTAACAACCTTATCTGTATCAATGCTACATTGGCAGGGCAGAGAGGCATGGCAGGAGAGAGAAGGGCAAGGATTGTGTAAAATTATATATTCAAGCACCTTCCTTTGAAGAATTTAACAAATATATGCAAATAAAGCTGTGTAGGTTAAACTATAATTGGCCACTTTTCAGGAGAATGCCTGCACATGACTGTAGTTCAAATGTTCACAAGGGAATTCCACCAGCCCCCTCCTTTCTTAAATAATGATGAGCGTTAAAGTTTGACAATCATACTTGTCTTTGAGGAATGTCCAAACACACCCAGGCCTGCTAATGCAAATGTAAACAACAATTTTGCCATTAGGGAGAAGTCATTATTTAAGAACAGTGAGAGGGGGGAGGCTGGTGGATTTGGGAGAGACTCACCATTTTTGACCCCTCTAGAGGAGAGCCAAAAATGATTGACCACCTTAGTGAAAAAAGACAACACTATAACTTAAAGCAGGGGTTTGGGAGTGCACAGGTTTGTGCATGCACCCCTAAAAATGCACCAACCTACTCCTCCTGTTAAATAATGACCACTTCCTAAAGTTGGAGTTATGTTTGCCTTTGAAAACTCTTTCATAAATGCATATTCATTTTCAGTTTCAACCATCTAAGGGAGTGGTCATTTTTTTAACAACAGGGGGGGGGGGTCGGTGGATTTCCGCGCGAGCGGGTCGAAATTTTTTTGGTCCGCCCCCTAGGCAGGTTGAAAATGAGCGCGGACGACCCCTTTGAGCTATAGTAACGTGCGGACTCTTTCGCTAAAAAGGGGTGTTTTTTTTGGTCCCCCCCCTCAAGAGGGGTCCAAATATTTTTGGTCCCCCCCCTTCAAGGGGTCCAAATTTTTTTGGTCCCCCCCCAAATCCACCAACCCCCCCCCCCTGTTGTTAAAAAATGACCACTCCCTAACCGAAAAATATTGACTTTAGTTTATGTGTGGAGACAAAATCAGTTCCATATTGCCACTTTGAGGCATGAAGGTCTCCTCAGCAAACTGAAATGTTCATTATGTCAGGGATATATTGATATATTTCATATTCTTGTGTGTACTCATGCTGAACACACAGAGATAAAGGTAAAAATCCTTGTTTGCTTTTGACTTTGGTTGGAATAATTTGAATTTAATATATTTTGCCTCCATCTCCCAGAAAGGTTTTATCTAGTCTGTTGTGAAGTCTATGGCTAAAGGTTAGTCTGTTAATGGCTAACGCAAATACGGGGTAATTGACTTTGCCCAGTGTGCATGCACACAGGGGTCTGTACAGTGAGGGATCCCTGTCAGGAGATCATAGACAGTAACCATCAAGCTCTCCTTGCCAATGTGTCACGGTCTGTCCAGCTAGACTTGGGTTTTATCATTTAACTTGATAGCAACTGACAGTGCATGTGTGGTCAGACAAAACCAGACATTGGGTTCAATTGGTAAAAATACCACCAGCCAAACTGTATCTGGCACCATATATACCTCACATTATCAATGACAAAAGAGGGATTTGAAGTTGAGGGCTCTTTACTGATTAATTCTAGGGTATTATTTATAACTGGAATTTCTTTCTCAAATCCAAAGATTTCAAAATAGAATACTTCATGCAACCATAAAATATGGCGATAATGAAGCATCGGTTTCAGCGTATGTGGATTCCTCTGCTCTTTTTGTGTTCATCACATGGATTTTGCCCTGAAATAAATGGTAAGGAATAGAAGAAGAATATTTAAAATAAATACAGATATCCAATTCAAATTTTAGACAATTGGGGAAACTGCAATAATGACACTAAGGTATCTTATTTCCCCACATACATGCAATACTTACACAGATGTAGTTATACAGCACAGCCGTAGAGTGTTTAACCTTTATTGTCTATTTCCTTGTAAACAGCAATGTCTTAATGAAACAATTCCTGTATCAGTTAATGTATTATTATGACTTAAATTATGTTTACCATTGTACAGCAAAAATGTCAGAGTATTCAAAATTATATAATTCTAAATTTTAACATTTTAAAGGGGGGGTTAATAAACCTAATAAAGCACATGAAACATAATGTACTCTTTTCCTTTTAAAGATACAGATATTCCAGGCAAAGTAAAAATACACAGAAAACTTCTAAAATATCCCGAAATTGTGAAACCAGGTGCTTACAACGACATGATTAACATTCAAGTTGTACTCCGCCCAACTTACCTACAACAGCTGGTATGTCATATAATTATATGTATACACTCGTCTCAATGTACATTTCTATACTATTCATCTAACAGCATCAGGACACAGGGAAAAATCGTGCACCAACCAATGACATATCGGTCTCTGGCTGGGCACTTCCCTTTCCAATAACATTGCTATGGTATAAAATCAACTTGCATCTACCTTAGCATAAATCTTTATGACCCTAGCTCCCTGGGAATAGCCTTTCAGATCATGCACATGACTTGTGCTTGATTAGTTGAAACAATAATTATCAAAGCTTCCAGGCCCAAAATACCGAGACGCCCTATTGGCTTACCACTGCCGCTGCCCATGGACAATAGGACATAATACATGGTGCACCACCTGGTGAGGAGTGCAAGCACTGCTGGTAGTTCCCTAGTATACTGAGTATATTCTGACCATGAAGTATAGGTGGCCTGTAACAATACAAGCAGTGTTTATGGGCCTGCAAACCCAGTAGAGTGGGAATTATTCGTCAGTAATTTTTATTTTATTTTCGGAATTAGATTCCAAACAAGACATTTTGTGGTCTATCTAAGTTTTAATTGATAGGGATACAATAAAGACAAAGGTTGTGTTTAGGTGACATTGCCATGGAAATTAGACTAGGTAGATGGGTCTATTTCATAAACTTCATAGATTATACAGTTTATAGGTGTTTATGTACATATTTTGATATAAGATTCATTGATAATACATGCTGACAGCTCAGGTCCAATAAAAGTCCTATTGCGATCCAACCTATCATTGACAAATCCCATGAATTTTGAATTCTATATTATCATTACTATGATGCTTGGTCATTCTCTACTATTGAATACTCTATTAAGAAACCTAATTGTACCAAACTGCAAATACAGGTTATGCACAATAGTTACAACAAACAGATACAATCTGATATTGCAAGACAATTGCCCCTCACCTAAAGATTTCTCTATTTTCAGGATACAGCTAAATTAATCTTTAGCATTGTTGGAATGTTGGACTTTGTAAGTACTCTATTAGTGATACAGAAAGACCTTTGTTTTATAACATAGTGTATGCAGTACAGACATACATTCCAGATTCCTGGTATGGTTTATTGAGAATGAAACGTAAGTACTCAGTATACAAGACATCCTAATGAGTAACTCCTGGATATGTTATGTTGCCTTATATTTCATTTTGATGTTGTTATTGTAATGCCAATTTAAACTTGAATTCATAACAGTATTGGCATCATGAGTCTCTTGCCTGGAAACCTGATGACTATGGTGGAGTATTCGAGATTCGATTGCCAGCTGATAAAATTTGGAAACCAGAATTCAAAGTTAGAAATAGGTAAGTTATATGCATTTTGTAATTGTTAAGTATCTTAAGGTTGGTCGCTACCCTTTGTTCAAAGTCACTGAAAGTTAACAGAATTTCTCTATTTCTTTTCTACATGCAATTTAAATCGTATAGAATCTTAAAATGCAAAAAAAAGGGAGAGGGGTTCTCAACCACTTTTTTGAATAATTTTGAAAAATTAAAGAATTTAAGTTTTTCTCTGAAAATAAGAAAAGATTGGGAGATTCACATGTCTATGGCATTGCATAATGAGTAAAATGACAAAATCAATGTATAAGATGGTCATAATTTATACAATTTGTGATTTTCAGCAACATCATAACATTTATAACATAATATTCTAATGATGATTCAATGGAAACTAATTCCAATGTACTAGCTCAAGTTAAATATAGCAAATATGTATACAGGATATGTTTAAGTTCCAGACAGATTGACCTCGAAAGGCACTGTATTCTGTTGAGACCCTTTATAAGACATATTTTCCAGATTCCTAGTATGGATTATTGAGAAAGACACTTAAGAGCCCCCCCCCCTTCATCATCTCTATCATGTTTATTTGTACAAATTAGGCCTGCTTTCGATTCAAATGTGGATCAACAAGGGAAAAGGGACCTCCGCGGGGGATTTTTAATACCAACTTTTGCCACCAGGGGGCTCCATATAGCCAAAAAGGACCAAGATATAGCAAAAACTTATCTATACTACTTTTTCAGGTAGAATATGATAGGCCACGTTAGAAGATTCAATTTTTGGTGAAAACATTCCATATTTGGAATGGAAAAGAACGTTTTTTGGGCCTAAATTGGTGTTTTTGCACATGTTGGTTGCCATGGAAACATGATTTTCATTCTAAATCAAAAAATTTTATAAATTTAATGAAAGAAGGCCCCAAAACGATTTCTATGCTGAAAACAAAATGTAAATACCATTTTTAGATCAAAAGTTGTGGCCAATTGTTTGAAAAAGTTAGGATATTTTGGAATTAGCATAATTATGCTAATTAGATAGGAATATCTCTAAAACAAAGGAAGATAGAGCTTATTGGCATTTAAGATTGGACAGTGACCACACATATTCAGAGGGCCAGTACTCAAGAACTACAAGTGGTACCTGCTTATAAAAGATATCACTGGAAAGCTGATGACATCAATTTTATCATCAATTTTTTACCTTGGAGGACCCTTTTCCCTCGACTGTCCACAAATATCTCAATTTATTAAAAAGGAAGACGATTCAACAATAAAACAGTCAAAATAACCAAGAAATAATAGCTTGTGGGCACAATTTTTCGGCCCGATCAATTTGTCAGCAGCTCAGTCCTATATATGATGCTGGGTTTGCAATCTAGGGACCTTTAAAACCAGTTACCCAGTGGGCACAAAACCTTGATTCAACGTTGACAACTGGTTGATATAGGGTTACAGGGTAGATCAACCTGTTTTCAACATTGATGCAATGTTATTATTTCAATGTTGTCAACCAGCACCTGTTTCAACATTGATGCAATGTTTGGATATCAACCTTGAATCAACCATGCATTTTGCACCTTTCCCACTAGGTGCCTCCACAACCTACTTAGCATTTCTATCTACATGCTACATCTATTTTCCCCTAATTGTCGGCTCTTATTTTCTCATCAATGTATACAATTGATCAAAATGTAATTCATTTTCATTGACAACTGTGGTGTGTGCATTTGTTTGACATTTGTAATGAAATGACAAGAATACATGGTGGGTACACCTGGTGGGTACAAGTAGAGTTGTGCAGTCCCAGTTATAGAGTGCACACAAGTGTGCCCTGCAATAAATTGCAAGGAATGCCTCTACATAAGAATACTTCATTTAAATTGGAAACATGAAAATATACCGAATCTCAAATTATGCATTTGCAGTCAATGTTAAATCAATGTAAATCATCATTTATTATGTTTGTTTTTGGTCAATTCAGAATGACCATATCAATGTTGAATCACTGTTGAACGATCAATGTTGATGACCTCATCAATATCAACCAAATGACAACCCTGTATCTACTGTTGATATCACGTTGCTACACACATTAAATCAACATTGAATCAACTGAAGTTTGCCCACTGGGCAGTCCTAGTGGACGGAGGTCCAGAGTATGATAAACCAGCTAAGGTACTCTATCACTGTTGTTTTATAGCTTTTAACTTAAATCACTTTATACTTACAGTGCTGTCAGCAACATCTTTGAGGAATCAATTTTAGATAAACATAAGGTTTACATATCTTGGGATGGTCATGCCTCTTGGTTAGTTTCTGAAATGTTTACCACAAGTTGCAAGATAAACCCAGACTACTTTCCATTTGATGCTCAGCAGTGTCAAATAGATATATCTGGAGAGGCATCTAGAGTTGAGAACTTTACTGCATTGGGAGTAGATAATATGGACTTTATTAAGAGCACTGAATGGTCATTATTGGATTCATATGCGTCAAATGTGGATGACCCTTCCAACAATGAAACGACCATGAGTTTCAGATTCAAATTCAAAAGAAGACCGGATTTTTACATAGTAACCATGATTATGCCGTTGATCATACTTTCAATACTTGGATTGTTGACATTTCTACTCCCTACAAATTCAGGAGAGAAGATATCACTAGGAATGGCATGTCTTTTGTCATTTGTGGTGATCCAAGCCTCTGTAACACCATACCTGCCAACCAGTTACTTCAATATGCCTTATATAGGTATGCCATGTCTGGTTAATAACATTTATCAAACATTATTTTTGTAACTTGATGTAAAACAGTATTTAACCCCACATGTAACCTAAATTCTGAGTTTGAAAAGAAATCATGGTATATCTAAAATCATTTTGGCATTTCTTGGGATATAAGGGCCTCTGACCCCACAATATTAGCAAAATATTATACTTTAAAAAGACAGCTGATTTGAAGAAAAATCAATGATGAGAAAATGTTAGGTGGGTATCTTAAGGTTTGTGAAAAGGTAAAGTTATCACTTTCCAATTTTTGGAGACCCTGCAGCAATAAATTAATAGGATAGATCCTTTATTGGTTTTCTATAATGTCACATTTTCACTACAGCTTCATTATCAATGAGATTGAATTAGATTTCCTCACAGCTAATTATACTAAAGTAATTTTCTATTCCAATGTCCAATTCAGTCATGCTAAACTTTGCACTGATGGTCTTCAATGCACTGTCTTTTAGCACAACTATAATAATGATCAGTGTATTGTCAATGGAGCCTCACCCGAGAATGCCTGGCTGGCTGGACAGGCTGGTTTGCAAATCAGGAAAAGTCAAGCGAAGTCCTAATGTGAATCCTCAGATAAAAGATGTGAATGCTGAAATAGAAGATGCGGATGCTATTCAAAAGTCACAAAGGTTCACCGCTGAGATCAGGAAATGCTCTGGATGCCCTGGTAATCCAGAACAGGAGCAACTGGATGTTAAATGGAAGGAGGTTGCTCATTTCACCAACAACTGTCTTTTCTTGCTATTCTCTATCACTTTTGTTATTTTAATTTGCACTATTTTTGTTGCTTGGCTCTTGGGAGCAGAAAGTGCCAGTTAAGCCAGATAGACTGTTTAGATAACCGAGAGAATGTGTATGAATACTTCAATAAATACAGATTAGATAAACTGTCAGACCCTTTGATTGACAATCATATATAATATACATGCTTAAGAAAGATCATCTTTGATTATGTCAATGTTCTTCAAAGTGGAAAGGATAAAAGTCACTGTAAAAACGGAAAATCCGAAAAAGCAATGTAAACAGCAATGTCACATTCATGATCTAGAGGCATGAATAATAATGCATAGAACTGCAATTCATGGTGTGAGCCGGTTTGAGTGATAATGTAGTGCTTCCTTGACCTCTTGAATGGATTTTTTTCATATGAATGACGAGCAAGCACAAAAGCAACCTGCTTGGGTCCTGGTTGAAGCATTTGGCGCTCTTTTTCTATCAATACCGCCAAAAACTGTGGTTGTCCATCGCCATACAGACTTCTTTCAATTAAGTATGCTGTGCTAAGGTCTATCTTTACAGATCACAATTGCCTGTACATATACCTATATATCAGTGTGTGGTATTGTGGAAAAATTGTAAACAGTATATATATTACCTTTTACTCATGAGCCTTAGTAGTATAATATCATATGAGCATAGATGTGTATTTTTATCAAATAGGTATCAAATAGGCCAGTTAATGTTATGGTTGTTTAGATAGGCTCAAGATATACTTTGTGACCTCTGTGTGTGATGCTGTGCACTTGATTGGTTCACTGAATCCGTAATAGGTTAAATTTTTGAGCTTGATCACTGACTAGCTTTGTGTCTCAACTATGTAATGTGATATTTAACCAATGATATATGAATATGACCGCACGAGGGTTGTGTATCGGTCAATAACGACCGAGGTGCGGAGCACCGAGGTTGTTATTGACCTATACACAGCCAGAGTGCGGTCATATTCATATATTATTAGGTTTATTATACGATATTTCGATTCATATGTCCTTATTTACCTTAAATTCGTCCTAATTTCGCCATTGTGAATGATATATAAGTAATTTTGTACAGAGGGTGCAGTCGCCATGTTGTGGAAATCTTCAGTAGGGGAGGTGAGGAAGCAGAAGCTAGGCACAGATACCGGTCATTTTTTGTTACGCTGCTTTCGCCAGCTTAAAGAATACGACTGTACTCCCGCGTCGCCACCTGCCGTTTTGGTTACTAACCACTCCCCTCTATACTTCAATATAGGCAGTGTTTCCCTCCACATTCACCACGGCCAGATAGGCATTGGCGCTAGCGTGATGGCCTCACACACCGGGGGTCCCCGGATCGAATCTGGGTGGAAACGAACCATTTTTAAAGGGCCTATATGTATGTGAAAAAAAATCCCTAGAATTATTTTAACGAATGGGTAAGTAAGGTCCAACTTCTACCTTTATAGTAAAAGAGAAATTAGAAAAAAATATTGATTTTCAAAGAAATTATACCAAAAAATGTCTTTTCTTCTGTAACTCGGTAAATAATGGCTGGAAATCCGCCTGTAGACTCCTTGTTTGGCCACCTCCCTCTACCAGCGCCTCCACGGCGTGGTGGTTAGCGCGTCGGACTTCAAGTCTTGATGTAGCGTGTTTGAGTCTCCATGAAACCTCGGATTTTATGGCTGACGATATTTCAGACTGGATCGTTCTGATATCCATTTCCCCATTCAAAATCGTTCTGATATCCATTTCCCCATTCAAAATCGTTCTGATATCCAGAATATCAGAACGATTTCACCTTCCCAAGTGTGCGGTATGCACCAATATCAGAACGGGAATATCACCTAAAAAGCACGATCAGAGCCCAGATCGTATAATAAAACTTATCACACAATACATATGAACTGAATGCCTGATGTACTGCTATGTTCCTCGGATCATATTGTAATACTATTAACTATATTGTGATATAATATGACCGTGACCTGATTACATATTTTAACTTGTAAGCTGTATTTAGAAAACGATTCATGAAGAGTATTTACCAATTCAAAAGGCTGTGTCATAGTAGGAGGAGAAAGTGAGGAACCATTAGGAGTTCAATGACAATGATTATGTATGGAATCATTACATTTTCCTCATAACCCCCTATAGTGTGCCCTTTACTTCTGACACGGCTTATGATGTTATATGGCTAGTGGTTCTATGCTAATTGATAAATGGTTACAGGTATTTATAGTGGCTGGTTATAATTGGTGATAGCTTGTAGACATGTAGCTTGGTATACTAAGTACTTGTGCCATTATTCTAAACGTAGATATTTCCGTGCGTACGAGATTTCGCAATTTCGCTACAAAGTACAATTTTGCGTGTATTTAAATTTGCGGAATTCAAACCTTGATTCAATACTGTAAAAATGTTCACACTGTACATATTATCATGAATTATCTACATTTACAGTATATACTGAAAATAAAAACCCTTGCACTGTATACACTGTCTTCTGTTAACTTCCATGATTTGGATAGCTGTATTCCACTCCACGATCAAACCAAACACATCACTGTAGGAACCCTGAAGAGTTAGTTCATCAGTAATGGTGGATGGTTGTGTTTGTGAGCAAAACTACAGGGGGTAATTGCACAATATTTATAGGGAGTTGAATATTATAAAGTTATGAGTTGGTGGCTCCATATAAATGTATGAGATCTAAGTTAACTACAAATACGTAGTGCAGCCAGGGACCGCATTTATGTCCTGTATCTGTCACGGTGTTAAACAGCAGATATTTATCAGCCAAAGAACATGTTACAATAACACATCCCAGCTAGCAAAACTTGTAGTAAATCACGTCATCTCTACATCTTTTCTCAACAGATATTTACTACATTTGGTTACGTTGTATTCTTGGCCTCATGACGTCTTATATGCAAATGGTTTAGACGTCACTCTTCTGACATCTTTTCAATGTAACATAATGATATTAGTATGACCTGCTTTGAAAGATTTGAAGGACATCAGGAAGATGCGATATAAAGATGTTAGTAAGTGGACTAATTATAACATTGTGTGAGGTTGGTATATTTCAAAATCATTTTAATTGTGGGGTAAAATTTATATCATAAATAAGATACCAGATGCAGACACATTTTAGACATCATGAAAAGACATGTATCTAACGTCTACCCTACACCTAGGGTAGGACTTCTCCATCAGAAGTAGGTAACATCTAAGGCAATTGATTTAATCAGCACATTTTACCTGTAGACATCACCAATATTCCTGCAGAGATTTAGCACAATGATCCTAGCACAGAGGCCAAGATATGATGTCACCTTATGGTCAGTCTATGGGATTTGAATAGATTTAGCAACCACAGAAAAGGTGTGCTCATACTAATATCCAGGTTTGTTCGATTAATAAATGTTCTATAGAAACAAAAATAACAGATCATACATTCCAGAGAAAAAGTTATTCAAGTTTCATCTTCTATGTAAATTGATTGTGTTGAATAGATACTCATTTATGGTCAAACTATTGCCAATGTAGATCGAATTCTATTGATATTGGTTAAGGGAGACATCTTGTCTCAAAAGTGTGAACTACTTGAGAGCTAAAGTACAGATGTGTTATAGCCATCATAATCTGACCAGCTAAAGATGTACAACATAATTATGTAAACTATACGTAATGTCGGTGTCAAACCGATCACATTATTTTAGCATTCACCCTAAGGCAGGAATTTGACATGAATGTATTATGTGTATAATTTCTTTAAAAAAAGATGTAATATTCTAATCAAGATTTAACCACTCGTTACATAAAAAAATTACCACATTCAAACGTACAGATGATATCAAATGACTAACATCTCTTTCACATTGCCATTTAGATGCAAATAATATGTCAGTTTCCTGTCAAACTACTATGTATAAGGATTTACTCCCTCAAGATGTTGTGATGAGGTCATTTTCACGTATTAACGTGAATTGACCAGTAAAAGATGTGCTTTTTACATAAGGTGCTAGCTGGGATGGTATACCAGAGGCAAGAGGTTGAGTGGGTCTTTATGACCAATAAACAAACATATATACTACCCAGCTAACAAATTTTATATATCAAGTTCATGTACTGAGGAGACTGTGGAGGGTGCTGCCGTGTCCGCTGCTGTGTGGTGAGTGACCGGTCTCCGGCTGACTGCCCTGGCCAGCAGCCAGCCCATGTGGCTGACCAATCACAGGCCAGCTAACCCTCAGTGTCATAGGTAAATTAGTCCTGCATAAGTCCTGATAGACCTGCTAAAGTCTCCTGGCAGTTCATATTTATAATTAAATAATGCGGGCATTATTTAGCCCATAAACAAACATATATACTAATAGACTCTACATCTATTTTGCATCGTAATACCATGAAATAGATACAGAGCTTAAAAGTAACCTCGTCAGTGGTTACTGCACTTAAGCTGACTGCCCCGTATTAGGACATAGTGCATAGTGCAATACAGGGCAGTCAGCTCTCGTGCAGTAACCACTGACTCGGCCACTTAAGCGTGCAGCTCTGTCTATGTAACTCTTCCCACCATGTCAAGTTATATACTGATCGAAAACCAGACATTCGGCCCCCCCCCTCTCATTGATGCAAATTATTCATGGCCATTTTCATATAAAGTTTGAGAAATTATATTTGTCTTTTAGAAAACCTTATAAAGTTTGAGGAATGGTGTTTTTCTTTTAGGAAAATATTTGATGCAAAACTGATTCTTAGTTTCATGCCATCCAAGCAGAGCATATTAACTTCAGTACGTACATGTAAATAGAAGCTCTCCATTTAAGTCAGTTATGTTTTCTCTCTTTCATGCAAAACTGATTCTCAGTTTCATGCCATCCAAACATGATGGTGAAACTATTATAACAATCAGTGTATTATCAATTGAGCCTCGACCAAACATGCCTGCCTGGTTGGATAGACTGGTTTGCAAAAGAAAAGTCGATGTGCTGAAAAATTCAAGTCCTAACCCCACGAGGAGCGACTGGATGAGAAATGGTGAAAGGTTGCATATAAAGGTACATATACTTCAGTAAATGCAGTGAACATAAGAATCATCACATAGTTCTCTAGACAACTATATAATTATCGTTATAATTTGATTAATCATAAGCACTGAATAGATAGTCCTATAGTAAATGTATTAGTTTTCCAAGATATTTGATATTAATATAATAATCAGTAAAACACAATACTATATAAGAGAGATGTCATAGATTGTTCCTGGTCATAGACTTTCAATTTGCATCGATTTGGTGAAACACAGCCCACTGTTCATGCGGAATATGAAAAATGTCAGAGATGAACGACACAGCAGGATATGTACACTTTAACATTCTGAGCGCAGCACATGACTTTAGTTCGCTACTTCCCCTTTTTAAACACGATGCATTCATGCAGCCCTCCTATGTACACTTTTCAGTGAAGTAAGGGGGCCTTGGAAAAACTGCACCAACCCACTCCTTTACAAATCCCAACGTTTCATGTTTGTCTTTGAGAAAACTCTATTTACAATATTCCCCTTCAGTTTCATGCATTCCAAACAGAACATATTGATAACACGTGGAGACAACATGGATTCTTGGCGGGCACTTTCAGCCATAAATGTCTCTTTGGCAAATCAAAGCAATGTGACTCTCCTAACAAGTGTGTGAGCTGGGTTAAAGGCTTAGTAGCTTACATATGCAAATAAAATCAATTCCAGGCCGATACTTTGAGGCACACTAAATCTCTGACAGTGTTCATAAGGTCAAGGATGTACATATTTCATGCACTCTTGAGTCATTTTGCTGGACCAACACAAACAACGATAAAAATCTATGTTTGTTATTAAATAATTCAAATGGTCTGAGAGGAACTCTCACTGTACCTGTGGTCAGAAAAATACTCATCATCAGTGTGCCATACCTGGTGGTATGTGCATTGAACAGGAACATTGCCAGTTTAATGTTATCTGGTACGCACTTTATACCAGGGCCCGAGCGAGCATATGGCTTTAATCCACTTTTTTGTTGTCTTTATGTATTCATAGAGCCTTGGTGTGTACACTTCTGAGGGAAGAAGCTACTTCAATACGAGAGGCCATGGAAAAACTTCACCAACCCACTCCTGTCGTTTAATGTCCAATCTGAGGGTTTTTTTAAAAACTTTTCTATGGTAATAGCCCTTTTGCTTTAGGTCTCAGCGAAGGAAATCCTTCTACTGTATATTTTAATATAGCGGAAAACGCAATAACAGCTACCAGGACATTTACAATTTCTGAAAATCACCCTTGACCTAAAAGATACATCTTTCCTACAAAATATTTCCAACAAAAATTAGCTACTGAACACGGAAAATTTGAGCACTGGTCTGTAACGTAAAACCTCCTGAATTTCGCCTGAATTTGCACTGAATAATTAACATTTTCACTGATCCCCAATCTAGCCTTTGAAAAAATGTAAACTCACTGAGAATCCCTTTCCTATTATTTGATTGAAATTGGCAGACATTCAGCAGCATGTGTACAAGTTTTCATAATATTGGCATCATTTCCAACTTAATTATAGACTATTCAGTGCCCCTGCAGTATTCACTTCTGACCAGAATCATATATAACTCTCAGTTTTCTGCGGGATTACTCTCACTGAGACCTGGAACTAAACACATGTGAGTCAACCTGGCGCCACCTGTAGTGGGGTTAAGGAACATGCCAGTTAGGAACTGTATACCTACATATATGCTACATAAATCCCCTATTTGGGTGCCCAATGCTCCCTATGACAAAGTCTGTGTCATGGGTAAAAAAACGTTTACATTGTTTACATCTTATATCTTAAATCTGTATCCAGTATCTTCAAATGCTCAGAGTGCAATCTTAACCTATAATCTTAAATCTTACTATATTATCTGATAGCTCCCATTGTATGTACCACCTCGTGTCACATACCCACACTATGCTACCTCAGGTTTGCCTTTATAGTATAGATACCCTGCACCCAATATAAACATCTAAAAGAAAAGAAAAATAAGGAAAAAAGGGGGTTGAAGGGCAGAGCCCCCCATTACATACTAGATAACTAGCCTATCCTATCATTCACTGTGTAGGCTTATCACTACTAATGGCGCCATCTTCATTTGCTTAGTAATACTTCCAAGATAGTCTAAGGTAAGTCTGAAGATGGGATTAAGATAGTTTAAGTTAAGATTGAAATTCAGGTAATAACCCAGTAAACACCCTACGTAATTCCAACGTAGCTCTGAGGTTTCTCTAGGTAGTTTTCCAACCAAAGGTTTGAGATTGGTAAATTTGGAAGGTTTGTAGACGTCAAAACATGAAGGTTTATTTACGTTCAACAGACGTAGAAGTCTGATTTACGTTTATCTACCTCATTCTGACGTAAATTTACGTAACAAATCCAAGTAGATCTACGTTAAACTACACAATTTTTCAACTTCAATTGGGTATATAACTTCTCAGTTTCACACTAGGTGGCAGCACTTTCAACTGTGGAGAGAATATGACAACTCTTTAATGACTCTACCACATTCAAGCAGTAATTTCTCATTAATTATGAATTAAATGTTATGCAAATGAACCGTATTGGTGAGAAGGTAATTCTGATAGTGAATAAAGCACAATACATTATATGGACTTGGGCTGGAATAAACCTGCCTATTTATTATATATATATTGACTCAGCATAAGCCAACTTGAAAAGAAAAAAAAAGAAAAAAATTAACTAACCACGGTGAATATGACACAAAGCAAGCGAGCAGCGAGCTGTCCCACCTCTCTGGGCGGCGCTCTGGCGTAAACAAAGGCGGTAACCAACGTACACACTCCGCCTAGATACATAACATAGGGGGCGCTCCTTGCCGGATAACAGAGGTTTGGCGCGCTCGAATGACCTGACCAATAGCGGAGACAAGGGACTCGTATCCAACCATGCAATTTGATAATTATATATTATGGACAGCAGGTTAAAGAATTAAGCATTGATATGCACATTAAAGCACTTTACTGGGCAGACACCACATTGGTGGTAATGGAAGAAATACAAAGCCTCTCTGCAGCCAAAACTATGCAATAGATCTATACGGTCAGGCTGTTCAGTTAAACTATAAAGATGTACTATATATATAGAGAAAGAAATGTGATTAAGAATGATAGTAGTTAGTTTGTGTAAATATTGTCTGTTACTGTAAATGTGTCTGTGATATCTTTGTCTGAATCCCACTATGTAATATTATATTAATGTGTTTATAAAGTTGGACATAGATTTACGTCTGAGCTACGTAAGTCAGACCTGCAGGTTTGAGATTGGTAAATAAACCTTAACGTTCTAACGTTGATAAACTTTCCAAAATTACGTAGTTCAGACCAAAAAGCAACTTTAATTTACGTCTGACCAACGTAATTGTGTTTACTGGGAAAGTTAAGGTCTCTACAAGGAAGATCATCTAAATAATGCAATTAAGATAATGCTCTAAACATTTGTCTGTGCACCTGTGAGAGTTAGCTATCCTGTGCGTGCGTCACTCTCTTATTTATGAATACCATGTGCGTAGAGCACTCTGTATTTGATACCTTTATAACAAGACAAAACACACTTATCCCTTAAATTCTGAAGAATTCGGCCACTTTTAGAGTTGCATTACCATTAATTGGCAATAATCGAATCCCTTTTGACAGGATACCCTAAATTGGCAAAGATTATACATACATGTAATCCTTATAGCTGGATACTACATTAAATTTGGGACAAATTCCCAGGAAAATATACTCCTTTTCACAGGAAGTTCTGAGTTTTTAATCATTATAGTTTTGGCCCCAAGAATATAGCCCAAACCCAAAAATTACCCATTGTGTACGCACATGGTTACTATAGAAAGTAAAGGGAGTGGTCCTCTCTGGCATAAGAGTCTTGTCATAAGGACCAGTGGTTGCCCGAATAGGGGAAATATGCTATCTTTGCATTTGGTTGATTGGAAAAATTCTTTGTGCATGTATCAGAAAAGCATTTTATAATTGATGCAAATAAACAATTTGGAAAAGAATTTGAGGCACTTCCCTAGATTTGACTAAATACGTCGCATATTCTCATAGTAAGGGAGCGTTCATTATTTATGGAGGGAGCAGGGACCACAGAAGAGTATCATTTTGTGGGTACCGGCAGACAAGGACAGGTAGGCTCCCTATTTGCTAGACCCAAAATTTGACACAGACCAGGGTGAGATTAAATTATTTTGCAGAAGGCTTGATACATGCCCTCCTTGGTACCCAGTACTATGGCATACTTTAGGCTTAGGAGGGTGAGAAATCTTCACCATAAAAGTGGCATTAAAGTACAAAAGCCTACAGGTCACAATAGAACTGCCTTCAGGCCACAAACGCCTTCAGACTACAAGAGGCTGTATTGCATAATACAAAAAAAGCTTCAGCCTACCAGACTTATTATACTGGATTTAGATATCTCATATCAACGCACAAATTTATCCTATATACTGGCTTCACTTTCCAAATCAGCTTCTTAGGCCTACATCAACTTGCCTTCAGACCACAAAACCTATATAATGCTGTAACATTCCAATTTGTCTTTCCATTTATAAATACTTGTCTTTAGCCCAAAGTCTGTATGATTGTCTTTTTGAGTTTATTAATCATTTCATTGTCTCGTTTTTCACATAAATCCTACAAGATACAGCGAGGTATTTTCTAGTGGCTCACAATTTGTTCATGATATTTATATGACAATTTTTGAACATGTTGATATGCATAAATCTGATTGTTTGTATGACACCCTTGTCTTTTCGCTGATATATGTGATAGATGATGGTGATAGTATGACTTAAGTACAGTGTAAACGAGGACAATGCCCTATACTCAGTAGCTGAGTATGTATGGGTTGCTGTTACTGTGTTGCCTTGGACCCCAAGGTCACTGGGTATTATAAGTGTGGAAAGAGTATCTAGTGTGCTAGGGTGCTACACTAGTTAGTTGGGGGAGAAGGGAGGAGATTTAGGGCAGTTTGGCCAATATTCCGACTTCAATTTCTGCATATGGTACACGCTCAGAAAAGTGAGAGTCATTGTCGCTAAAACTACCCTCACCTGAGAGTCAGTAGTTTTAGCGACAATGACTCTCACTTTTCTGTGTGTGTAAATAATGCTAGAGGTTCGGCTTAAAGGGGGGAACAATAGTTCCTTCATGGGATCCAATAATAGGTTATGGGGTGTTGGCAGCTCTCTAGCCCCGGGGTACAAGTGCCTCCAAGGCAAGCTTACTTTGCGCTTTGAATATATCCAGGTTTTCAGCATTTCTTCTCACCCGGGAGGCATTTCACCGCATCCTGGATAATATACTAACATACGGCCGCCAAATACGGCCCTTATACGGACCTTTTTTAAAATAATCATTTTTCTATTTCTGGACCATTGCCGTGTTGTGTCCGTATGTTTGAGGCAATTTTTTTTAATTTCCATATGTGAATACGGCAGTCACCCGTCCCAATTGGAAAATTGTACAAAGACCAGTCTACATTCCGGGGAACCCCTAGGGAATTCCCTCTGTGACGTCATAATATGTGTACAGATACAGAGGTAGCCTGGGGATGGTGTATATAGGGTCCGTATGTTGGGGATTGTCCAAAAAGAGACAAGGGAGGTCGGGGTATGGACTGGGGAGGTCGGGGTATGGACTGGGGAGGTCGGGGTATGGACTAGGGAGGTCGGGGTATGGAGTGGGGAGGTCGGGGTATAGCCTGGGAAGGCCAGGGTATGGACTGGGGAGGTCGGGGTATGGACTGGGGAGGTCGGGGTATGGACTGGGGAGGTCGGGTGTGGACTGGGGAGGTCGGGGTATGGACTGGGGAGGTCGGGATATGGACTGGGGAGGTCGGGATATGGACTGGGGAGGTCGGGGTATGGAGAAGGGGGAGGGGAGGTCGGGTAATACACTTTTTTATAATCATGAGTTCACCATTCAACTAGACCTACACACACACCCTGATTCCAACATGGATCCACACAGGGGAGAAACCTCTATTGTGTTGAACTTAGGTTAGCCACTACTGACTGACCCCTAAGTCATTTTTGAATATAACTTTGTCCAACACCATCTCCTCACACCCACAACTATCTCCTCATGTCCAACACCATCTCCTCAAGTCCAACACCATCTCCTCAAGTCCAACACCATCTCCTCAAGTCCAACACCATCTCCTCACGTCCAACACCATCTCCTCAAGTCCAACACCATCTCCTCAAGTCCAACACCATCTCTTCAAGTCCAACATCATCTCCTCAAGTCCAACACCATCTCCTCACGTCCAACACCATCTCCTCAAGTCCAACATCATCTCCTTAAGTCCAACATCATCTCCTCACGTCCAACACCATCTCCTCACGTCCAACACCATCTCCTCAAGTCCAACATCATCTCCTCAAGTCCAACACCATCTCCTCACGTCCAACACCATCTCCTCAAGTCCAACATCATCTCCTCAAGTCCAACATCATCTCCTCACGTCCAACACCATCTCCTCACGTCCAACACCATCTCCTCAAGTCCAACACCATCTCCTCAAGTCCAACACCATCTCCTCACGCCTACAATCAACATGCGGACCCCTTTTACAACATACGGCCCTATATACGGCCCTTTTTCCTCCATTTTCTCAATATATGCTGCCCCTAGACCTGCCACATTCAAGGGGAAATATACGGACCATATACGGATTTTTTGATCTCCACATTATGTGGTGAAATGGAAAAACGCCACATTTGAATACGGACCACCCACATTTGAATACGGATCTCCACATATTATGTGGTGAAACGGAAAAACGCCATATGTCACATACGGACCCCCCATATGAGTCATACGGGGGGTCCATATTATGTGGTGAAATGGCCTCCAGGGGGAGAGAGTTCCAACACAATGCACCATGGTATCCAGCACTTTTGTCAAAGGATGCACAATTTGACCTTTTCACACTGACCGAGGGGCCCATATGAGCCCTAGGAGCTATGGCTCTTTGATCTGTAAATTCAGGATTGCAGGCTCGCTTAAACATAAAATTTAACAGGTGAATATATCTGCGAAATTCCAACATAGGCAAGTTTGCCTTATAATGTACATATTCAGTGCTTGTTAGCCTGTCATACTTCAGACATATTTTCAAACATCTATTCTGGTCCACCTGTAGCTTAGAGATGTAACCTCTAACATAACAAACTGGCCTCTGACATTGACTTGCCTTCAGCCCACAAAACCTAGCTATGCAATGGTCTCAAATAGAGATTTTGGCCTTCCATATTTACTTGCCTGAAGCCCACAAAACCTATTATGGCTTCACATAGCAATTTTGGCCACAATTTGGGCTGGAGGCAATTTTGATATGTGAGGCAAAGTGAGGCAAAGTCTTAGAAGCTGATAATCTATGACCGGGTGACCTCTTTGACTGGGTGGCCTACACAGAAAAAATCCAGAGTCGGCAACCTGGCACTGCCTTGTCAATTTGACAAGGAGAGGGGCTGTCAAGCAAAGCTCTTCAGTTAGAAGACCCATCTACAGCTACCTAGCATATGCCAGCCCTAAACTTGTCTAGAAGTGATTCACCATTCTCCCTGCAGGTGGCCATTACCTAGCTTAAATATGTACCCTTGGGAACAAATTGATTAATTCCTATGTTGATATAATACTGAGTATTGCAATACATAAATGTTGATATGGAGGATTACATGAAGTATCTAGGGAAAAAGTAAGATAATGTAAAGAATGCATACTTTTGACAACATTTTAAAAATAGAGCACATGTGTAGAATGAAGACACCTCTTTTGTGTCTTTCACCAGGGCACAAGTAGGTGCATGTTATAGTGGTATTATGCTGGAGTTTAGCCTATCCTCAGTAAAGACTTGGTGATACATTATGTGAACCCCTGGTGGCCCTAGTGTATTAAACAAGACTGTCTGGTTATGTATTTACTAGTAAATAAAATAATCTTGGCATCTGAAACCTGACCCAACTCATACTTTTGGTAATTCTAGACCTGTCACTCTTGTGCAATGATGATCCCCAGCTGGGGCTAATCTAGGCTTGTATCGACCTTTTAGCTTGACAACCTTGATGAGTCTATAGGTTCGTCTTGTGGGATGGTAACCTGGCAGGTTGTCAATATGAAGAGTTGAGGCAAGTTAATTCTATGCTGTTCACTTAGAAGACCCTAGGGTCGTCCTGTAAGACAACCTTAGAGACTCCAGAGTTTTTCAGTGTATATCTATATATTATGACTGGATGACCTCTATGACCGGCAAGTGTGAAAAGGGCTAAAATGGCGCATGATTATAACCAACTTGAAATAAAATTAGTAATATAAAGTATTAAGATAAGCATTAACTTTTCCTCGCCATTTCTTTCTACATATCCTCCATTTTAACCCGTTTCACCCTTGCCGCTCATAGCGGTCATCAGGAGACTTAACCATGTGAGATCATAATGTATGACCAAGAAGCTTCCTTGCTTGCTGGACCAGCCACCAGGTGGTGCATGCGGCTGTGCATTATGGAGTTGAACCTGTCTGTAACAGGCTCTTTGTTATGCTCGGCGGGACGTCATAAACTCCTACCATATATCTCATATACCAGGACTTTGATCCTTGATAGGGTACTTACTTTTGTAGAGTATAACATTCAGTGTGTGTCCGGAAACGGCATAAAATATTTAGTCTAGAATAGAGCAGGATGTAAAGGGAATTATAGCATATGATAATGCACAGATACAGTATAACAAAGCACAAGACGCAGTTTTAGTGAACAACAGTTTATATTATCTAGTATATATACTACAGTATATATGTGTGCCCACTATGGGTGCTATAAAAAGCAATGTCATCGATACATGATCTTAATGGGATTTTACCTCTCGCACCGGCGACAAGCATGCTAACCGTTACACTACCAACCTGTGTCTGACTACTCTCCGCTCCCTACGTTACTGGATTGCATTGACAGGTCCCTTGGACATATTCCGCACTAGCTGGATGTCCACTGGACAGCGCCATATTGGACTGGTCCCAGTATGCACCCTCTCCTTTCCAGTCACTAGCTTCAGCAAATCATGTGGACCAGATCAGGGGGCTAAAGCTCTGCTTGGAGAGTGGAACTACTACATTCCCTGCATGCTAGGACACCTGCAATCTTTTACCTGTCCAATATAGGGTTGTGGTTAGGACAATGGACTCGTGACTAGCAGTACCTAAGTTCAAATCCCCTCCAGGCTAGGTGTGGTGACCATTTTAACCCCATTGGTTGCAAAAGCTTGCACCAAAAGTTTTGGCAAAACATTTTTGTAAAACATTTTGTGAACCACTTTTGGTAACCATCTATGTTACATCTTTGTTACACTAAAAGCCACACCAAGGACCGAACCCGGGACCCTTAGATTGGGAGTTCCAGGCTCTCCTGGTTGAGCTATAGAGGCTGCTGGTAGGTCCAGGTACAATAGGTAAACTTTGTTATTGATTATCCTCATTAATGATCAATGCTAAATAATCGGGACCTTTAGCAAACCCGACGTAGCTCATTAAACGCAGACGTATCCTATCCTTTCAGCACTGCTACATCTGCATTTAATAGGGACCTTTAGCAACCCACGTAAAAGCTCATTAAACATAGACGTAGCAGTGCTGAAGACATAGGATACGTCTAATGAGCTTTTACGTGGTTGCTAAAGGTCCCTAATGAGCTTTTACGTGGTTGCTAAAGGTCCCTAATAGCATTGATCATTAATGAGGATAATCAATAACCTAATGTTTACCTATTGTACCTGATCTACCAGCAGCCTCCATAGCTCAACCAGGAGAGCCTGGAACTCCCAATCTAAGGGTCCCGGGTTCGGTCCTTGGTGTGGCATGCCACTCCACCTATATTGGACAGGTAATAAAAGGTGTGTCCAGGTACAACCAATGCATAATACACATGTAGAGGCCTAGTGTAATCATTGCTCCACTCTCCCCCCTGATGTTTGGCCCCCCTGAGATCCACACTGCTAGTTCTAAGTGTCCCCAATTGTGGCAACACTGGTATCCCGCTAGTGAGGAATAGGGCGCGATGCACAATGACTTCCGGTTATGGCACTCCCTGCGGGGTGACACACCCAAGGTATCACCCTTTATCCTCATATTATAACATGTGATAAGAAGGGAGGGGGGTCGGGTCATTAGTTCTAGGATAATGGTCGGGTGTTTGGTGCTATACATTTCGAAGATGCAGGTAATTATTAACAATGATATATATTAAGCTGACAGGTGTGTTCATTGTCTAGTGCTATTTACACAGTATGGCATACTGTGGCAGTGAGGGCCGTGGGTCCATCTTCCCCGCGGGTTACTCCGTCCCACGGGACGCTCTGCCCCACGGGGCTGTAGTTCCATGCAGGGCCACCAGGGGGATGGCCTCCTATATAACAGTCTCTAACCTTCCTACACTAAGTAATAGAAGAATCCACCATGCTAAGTTATATGGCTATAAGAGATCTAAGGTTAATAGCTACCTGAAGCCTGTAACAAGAGTCACTAGGCTCACGGATGCCCCCTTGTTGATGTATAACACACCTAAATGTAAAAACTGCACTTTGAAAAAAAACAACTTCACTTTGAAAAAAAAACTTCACTTTGAAAAAAAAACTCCACTTTGAAAAAAAAAACTCCACTTTGGAAAAAAAAACTCCACTTTGAAAAAAAAAACTTCACTTTGAAAAAAAAAACTTCACTTTGAAAAAAAAACTCCACTTTGAAAAAAAACAACTCCACTTTGAAAACAAAAACTTCACTTTGAAAAAAAAAATTCACTTTTAATTTTTTTTTTTTACGTGAGCCTCCAGGGCCACCATAGGTATGTGCACGGGAATGGAACTCCTTAGTCGCAGAGGTTAGAAATAAGGAAGATTTTGAAGAATTTAAAAGCCTGTCAAAAGCTGCAATGATGTGACACACCCAAGGTATCACCCTTTATCCTCATATTATAACATGTGATAAGAAGGGAGGGGGGTCGGGTCATTAGTTCTAGGATAATGGTCGGGTGTTTGGTGCTATACATTTCGAAGATGCAGGTAATTATTAACAATGATATATATTAAGCTGACAGGTGTGTTCATTGTCTAGTGCTATTTACACAGTATGGCATACTGTGGCAGTGAGGGCCGTGGGTCCATCTTCCCCGCGGGTTACTCCGTCCCACGGGACGCTCTGCCCCACGGGGCTGTAGTTCCATGCAGGGCCACCAGGGGGATGGCCTCCTATATAACAGTCTCTAACCTTCCTACACTAAGTAATAGAAGAATCCACCATGCTAAGTTATATGGCTATAAGAGATCTAAGGTTAATAGCTACCTGAAGCCTGTAACAAGAGTCACTAGGCTCACGGATGCCCCCTTGTTGATGTATAACACACCTAAATGTAAAAACTGCACTTTGAAAAAAAAAAACTTCACTTTGAAAAAAAAATTTCACTTTGAAAAAAAAAACTCCACTTTGAAAAAAAAAACTCCACTTTGAAAAAAAAAACTCCACTTTGAAAAAAAAAACTTCACTTTGAAAAAAAACACTTCACTTTGAAAAAAAAAATTCACTTTTAATTTTTTTTTTTACGTGAGCCTCCAGGGCCACCATAGGTATGTGCACGGGAATGGAACTCCTTAGTCGCAGAGGTTAGAAATAAGGAAGATTTTGAAGAATTTAAAAGCCTGTCAAAAGCTGCAATGATGGAAACGATACCAAAATTGTAAAGGCCTAAAATGAAAATTGCCTGAGTTTAAGTATTTTTTTGTTAGATTTTCCAAAGGGGGGATATAGTCTAGCTGGACTTAAAGGTAAATTTACATGTCGCAAACATTCTTTTCAAGTAGACCGTTATTTACATGAAAATATTTTATGAGCGTACCCTACTTATATAATGGTTGTAGCAAGCAACAGTTCTACTGACAGCAATCATTAACTATTATTCACCGAATTGTATCATGTTTCATATTGCTTTATCAAAAGAAAATGGTATTATAATAATACATTACACATGTTATTTCGCTACCCGGTAGCAGAGAATACATAATGAACCGATGTGAAACCAAGTCAATGGAAACTTCGCTGTAAAAAGACAACTAATTTCTGGTGAATAAAGTTGATTTATTACTTTAAAAAAACCCAGTCAACTCTAATGGCGGCAGGCTCAGTAGAGTGTCTGGAAAGGCTCATATCTACAGGTGGTTATGTATAACCATTGCCGGTAACCAGCTTCAACCAGCGGTCTTCAAGATCCCGGGGAAACCACGATGGCCCCAACTCCCTTCACAAATGATAGCAACTGGACAGGAACTGAGGTTGTTTCATGATAAGCTATTAGAATTTCTGAAATATTACATAGCCAATATCTATTTCGGGCACCCCTCACCAAGCACTGTGCACAAGGTTACGTAATAGCGCCACGGTGTTCATGCAGCGGCCTGAAGCAACACCCTCAGACCCTACTATTTATAGAGTCGGCACGGCTGACACTGCCTATTGGTCGAGTTACATATACTTGGTTATTCTATTTATATGTGAGGTGCGGTGGGCAAACAGACCACTGGACTGTGACCACTGGGTAGGGTGACTCTGAATCAACCAGTCATGTATAAATATTATGACATATAGCCATAGACGTATCATTAGATACACATAAATACATACATTTAATATATTATATTGTATAGGGGAAGCTATGTACCAATATAACCAAGGGATAATTAAAAAAAGATTTAATTGTAATAACCCTAGTATGTGGCTATCATGGTGAGGTTACCTAAGCATGTGTTGCATTCGTTTGCCCACACTGTGACGTAGCAGACCTGTATATGTAACTCGACCTATATAAGGGAGCGCTCCGCCTCGCGGGGCCAGTGTTCCTCACTCCTTGGTATACACCAGCTGTGTCCTTAGATTGGAGCCTTTTATGTACATGTAGTATTATTATACTACAGCATGGGTTATCTTTATAAATAATCGCTCTTTAGCCATTATGGTTAGTAGTAATACATAAGACCTCATGTCAGCATACCTCATGCCACTTCTGTGTGTCCTAGCTTCTAAGTCACCTGAATACAGTTCATATCCTTTATAACTCTAAATAGCCTAGTCGTTCTCTTTGGTCATAATCATCTCCTATCCCCACACACCCATCTCCCCGTTACAATACAGACCTGAGTGCTTAGAGTCAGGGGCGGTGTATAATCATAATGATAATAACACCTTTGTTGACGACCCGGCAGGCTGTCAACCAGCTCTTCATAAGACACAGTGTATGTGGGGCCGGGTATTTTAAGGGAGTGGTCATTTTTTAACAAAGGGGGGGGGGGGATGGGGGGGGGGGGTTGGATCCCTCTTGAGGGGGAAACCAAAACAATGACACCCCTTCTTAGCTGAAAATCCAGCGTGTTACTATAGCTCAAAGCGTGGGCTGCCCTCAATTTCAACCTGCCTGGATGGGGGAACTGAGAAAAACTCCGACCCCTCTCGCGGGGGGACCAAAAAAATTCAGACCAGCTCGCGCGGAAATCCGCCGACTCCCCCCCCCCCCCCCCCTCTTTAGTTCAAAAAATGACCACTCCCTAATGCAGTTCTGATGATCAATGCTACGTCAGGTGGAGCGGCATGCAGTTAGAGCATTGGATCCAGGCACAGTGTCAAGGTTAGTTATTTGGGTTAGTGGTCCTAAGGGGGGGGGGGGATAGAACGAGTGTTATTAGTAGAAAATTATATATAATGAGTTCATTTCTGCTCAGCAATTTCCTCTTATTAGCCAGAATGCTATTAGCAATCATGTCGCCCCATGTTTTCTTTGTTTTAGACTCAGGATGGAGGCCATCCCAAAGGCTTGATGGGACAGACTCACGAGGGAGCGTCAACAAGACAATCTGTCCAATCTTAAAGACCTTAAAATGGCCACTCTTAGAAACGTAACACACTTAAAAGAATATGAAACAAAACATTTATTTAAGATAATCAGTTTCTCACCCTAGCACTGGTGTTATTACAGTAGGCATCAGGGGCTCTGCCCCCAACCCCCTGTTTCTTTTCTTCTTTCTTTTTTTAGGGAAACTCTCAGCGCCAAACCATTACAGTGCTGCCCTTTGTAGTAAAGCGGAAGAATTAAGGACTATATTGCAAGGGACATTCTTAAATCAATGTTATTATCTTAAATTCAATATTTTAACGTTTTTACGATTGGACACTTGAAGATAGTTTAAGACTGGACAGATTTTCTTGTTGATGCTCCCGTGTGAGTCCGTCCACTAGTGCATCCCAAAGCATCTTTAAGGCGTTGTATCTATTTTTGTCCTTCAGGTGATGCACCGTACGTTGCCACCACGGCCCAATTAGTCCTGACTCGTCATTAATGTTGACAATTGCAATGGTTAAGTGCCTCATTCCCTCATTGACTACAGTCTGCTGCAGTGGGTAAGGGTTAATGGAGAGGGGCTGGCCGTTGATTGGTTTGCCATGAACCTGGTTATAGCAGTAGCATTTGACCCTTATTAGCGGGGCCAGTGCTATAGGAGGGGCATTCGGGTGTAGGGACAGTTTAGTGTTTAAGTTACTATGTCAGCTAATTTTAGGTGTTTTTCCCATTTTAGGTTGATTACATGAGCGATATAATTGCATCCAGGTATATGGAAAGTTGGCAGGCTCTCACTCATCATTTAGCATAACAAAACGACAATGTATTATCTGTCCGGCTCGTAGAAATCAAGACCTGTTATGGGTGCATCGTGTAACCATTGGATTAAGCCTGCAATCACAACACAATAACCTGTATACAACCACTACATTCAGTCTATTCCTGCCTGCAAATTACAATAGGGAGAACATTGATACCATAAAGAATGATGTCAAACACAAGGAAAATGGTTAAAGAAAGCAACTGCAATGTTAACTTAATTTTTGGGTGTTTTAACTGATAAATGCCTGGTAGTGGTACACTCCTATTGCTGCAATCAGATGGTCATACAAGTCTTTGGCTAGCTCGTCCTCAACCCAGGGCCATTATGTTTCTATAGTGGTAACCGGCAGAACTTTGACGTAAATATCCTGTATCATACCTTCCTTCACTGCCACCTCCTCCAGCATTTCCATGATGTGATCCTGCAGACCCCCTCCTCTACTGTCCAGGGTGACTAAGACCTTAAACCTACAGACCAGGCCAGGTTCAAATTTGGGACCCCGTTTACCATTGTACCAAAATATATTGACCTGGCCGGCCATCGTAGCGCAGCCCTGGGATAGCTCTCCCAGGTGCGAGGACAAATGTTTAGAGCGTTATATTAATTGCATTATTAAGATGATCTTACTTGTCTTAACTTTAACTCTTAAATTATCTTGATCCCTTCTTAAACTATCTTAGACTATCTTAAAAGTACATTCAGCATGGGGCGGGCATTATAAGGCTGGCGTATCTAGGTAGTGATGTCATTGACATTTGCTATATTGGCATATCAATATTATGTCAATATTGCAATACATTATATTGACGATTTTTATATGTCAATATAATTATGTCAATATATTTTTAATCAGAAATTGTTCTCTGTCATTGGAAAAAACAAGGTACGCACTTGTATAAACCTTAGGTCAGGTTCCTACTTACAGTATGTAATATGCTGGGGGTTAAGATCGAGCCATACTAAGAGCCTAAAAGAACCCCCCTTCACTATAGACATTTATAAATACCTTACAATAGTGTCATGATATCCTTGTAATAGACTTAACTGGGTTAAAGAATAATGTCCATTCAAGGTGTGTTGGTGTTACTTGAAGGTGTGGTGGTTTATTGAATAGGGTAATACAAAGTTTTAATGATAAAGCAAACTAGGAGTTGATTACATAACAAAGCTTCCGCCCTTAAAAATATTATTGCAAATAATTAAACTGATGTGTTGGTGGAAAACCATCAAAAACACATTTCAAATCTTTATAACTTTATAAGTAAACACCAGTTCATTCCAAAACAACTAAAGCTAATTCCGTTTCAACACACACAAATTTGACACCCATATATAATACAAAATTAATTCCAAAATACAAGAAAGATTATAACATTACAAATCCCAAAAAAGCTAAGGCCAAAAATATAAAAGGTGAGTTTCAGGTTACATGGTCCAAAAATGTAAGGAAAGGGGCTTTTTTTACCATTTCTTTTTCAAAACTTTAGCTTGAAAGGTACCACAAAATTGACTCACAAACAATAGCCAAAAATAGTGTGTGTGTTTTTAATTGGATAACAGTTTCTAGGGTTGGCCCTATTTTGCTAGGTATGGGCGGGTAACCTGAAAGACACCTTTTATTTTTGGCCTAATAACCTAGATCATACATAAAGCATGAAATAATAACCACAGGTTTATATCTCCCATTTTGATTTGATTAACCATAGCCGTTCTCCTTACATTAGAATGTTACAATTTCTCAAATAGTGACAATGAAGCCATTTTACATTCTTAGAAATCTTTACCATTTATAATCAGTGGCGACTGTGTAAAACTACATTAATCATTAACGAGGACATAGCCCATTGGTGGCCGTGTTGAGGAGCTGAAAGCTTAAAGACCCACTTTGATAACAGATTACATGTGGAAAGACTGATCCAACCCTCATGAAGTACGCAGCACTCTCCCCTACTTTTCATTGGGACACTGTTTGGAATGCTATAAACAAGGCAGGCCCGGGATAGCTCTCCTAGGTGCGTGGACAAACGTGAACAGGGCAATCTTAGGACAGAATTAATATCGTCTTAATTATCTTAACCTGTCTTAATCCATTGTAGGATAGGCTAGTCGAGTAGTATGTAACCCCCGTTTTTTTTCTTCTTTTTTTCTTTTTCTTTTAGATTTTATGTTGTCTCATCTGGGTGTAGGGTATATACTATAAAGGCAAACCCCAGCTAGCATAGTGTGGGTATGTGACACTATGTGGCAGATACAAGTCTCAAAACTAAACAGGACTGCCTTAGATTAAGACATTTTAAGATGTAAGATTAAGATTGCTGCTAACATTAAATTTTGTTCGTGCACCTAGGAGAGCTATCCCGTATTTGCATAAACAAGTCCAAAACATTGATTTTATGCAATACATTGTGAATATGTTGATCAAAGTAAAATACCTTTTGGACATTGAATTTGTACCATGACTGACCCACTTTGTACCTTGAGTGGCCCACTGCAATAAAATACTGTTTATGTATCTGTAACTTTGTATATGTGATTACAATGTTATGTTCCATTAGAATATAATGAAATGTTGCCTCATCCACATTGTTATTTCCAATAGCAAGCCTATGAATATACAACAATTTTAACAACAATAAGTAATGGTCTCACAGTGTACATCTATTACCAGTCAGTGGCAGCAGCACATGACCCTGGCTAATATGCAACAACCACAGTATGTTACCTGTGCAAAAGTTACTCCATCCATTCAAGCCAGTTTGTCTACATAACAATAACTGTCCTGTAGAAGTGGCCATATAGAGACTTGCGACTGTCTGTGCACTTTTTGAAAACACAGAACATGTGTCCTATTCAGAAAACCTCATTTGAATAGGTTGGTTTGTCTTTAAAAGTTCTGGCTAAGTAGATACATTAAGTTCCATCCCATATTAGGCCACTCAAAAAAAAAAGTTGTTTCTCATCACCAAGCGCATCATGGAAATCATGATCCCGGGAAAAGTTTTTTAAAACTTTGTTTTTACATTTTTTGATAGAAACTATGTTAAAATTGGAAAAAATATAGGCAAATTTGGTATCAAATTAAAGCCTATGCTGTCAGCAATGCGTTCCACTGGGAATAACTTGCAATATTACAACTTTTGCGGATCAATAAACTCTGAATTACTAAAATGTGAAAATTTATCGTGAAAAATCCTAATTTTCCTATGTATTTCAGCTTCAAGTAAAAAAGAAAATTGAAACAAAAAACGCCCTCGTTATTGTAATAAAATAACAATAAAGTTTCCAGGCACCTACCGGGGTTTACCAAAACAGTAGAATTTTTTTCTCCTTGCACCTCACGGTTATTCCTAAAATGTGCAACTTTCGTTTCTGCCTATGAACAGGTTGGCGCAATTTAGAAACAATTATTCCCATAAAAAAGTTCTGACATTTCACAACTTCCGATATTGCCCGTGACATATATGCTGTGGTCGAGATGAACACTCCCTGAAGGGTTTCTAGGTAGGGTTAACAACATTACTTGGTTTCAAACCCAGGAGTTTACGGAAAGCTACTCTCAGCTCTTCACGCTTCCAAGCATAGATCATCGGATTCAGCCAAGTATTGGTCCAATAGACGATGATTGTGACCTTCTCAAAATACAGCCAGAACATGGTGGGTGAGGAAGTGCGGGTTAGGATGGCGATAACCCGGGGAAGATAACACACAAAGTAGGTGCCCAATACCATGATCAGCATCTTAGCTATCTTTTTGTGCTGTTGGTTTAGAAAGGCTTCGTAGGTGTCAAAGGGCTGGTTGAGTGCAGCGATAGCCCTGCCCTGTTTATGAGCTATCCTGCTAATTGCTACACAAAACACAACAGTGAAAGCGGCTGAGATGTACATCTGTGGCATGAGGACTTGCCCGTATACTTGCTTTGGGAGAAAAACAGAGAATGTGCAAGCTATGCCATTGACAAGGTGATGCGATGATACAATGATTGCGGTTATTTCAGTAATTACAAAAGCCCAGGTGATGGTGATGAATGTGTAGGTCTTGGCCTGTGTGACCCACTGTGGGTAGTGCAGAGGGTGGGCGATGAACCAGTAACGGTCTATGGTAATCCCCAGAATGCTGAAGAGATTGCCAGCAACTGCAATAAGACCGAGTATTCTGTCGGTGAGGCAGATGGGTACAAATGCAGGTTGATCAGACAGAAGGTGGTGGGCTAGGGTCAGGGGGCTGAGGCACGCACCTAACAGATCAGCAATAGCCAGGCTACAGATAAGGAGATTTGTGTTGTTTCGGAGGTTTTCAAAGCAAGCCACTGCTGTGATAGTGAGAGCATTACCAAATATGGCAAGTACAGAGAATAAGAATCTTGTGGTGTAGTAGAAGATGACAAATGCTGTAGGTAGTTGGGGCTTTGTGGTAGTACTGGTGTAGGATTCGTTTATCATCATTGGCATTTCGTCAGTTGTTGTGTTGTATGTGATGTCTGTGATGTTGTTCCACAACAAAGTATTGGTTACTTCCATTCCATCAGTCATTATGTCATCTGCAATGTCTGCCATGTTTTTACTCTGTAAAGTTCCAAACATTAGATAGAAAATACTTACTTTCATACAATTATAGGCCATTTAGAAAGGCGTAGAGAAAAAAATAGAAATGGATAAAAATCAAATGTTGAAGATACTTATTACAATAAAGAAAAGAAAGCTAATTATTATAAGCCAAAGTGGTAAATTCTTGGTGGTATGCCAATGAATAATTAGTCTAACAACAATTAGCCAAATTATTACTTTCTAAACTAATGTGTTAGATTGACTAATTGATGAGATAAGTCTCATTTAGTTTTCCCAGCTCTTTCACTTCTGTATACCTACATTCCCCGGCCCCCATACTAAATTTGGAACCTTAAATTTGTATGTAATATTTTGGTTTCAGCAATTGATATATCCACCTCCATCCCCTCTGCACTAATAATGTGGATATTGTGTCATATACCATTGGAAAAGTTTGCAAATTGATACCTTCAAAGGAGAGGGTGAGCCACTTCTGAGGGGGTGGTCTGTGTATGGGGAGATGTGACAGAAACCATTGCTATTGTTTGTACGATTCATATCTCCCACGTTGTTCTACCCACTCATAAGTTATATCCCGTCCCTTATTCCAAGCCATTTATGCTAACAAATCTTGCCCCCACCCCAAATCATACGTGGAATCTTTATATGGTATTATAATATAGTGTCACATTTATAACCCAATGTGATTGCAAAGTAGGAGCCATCCTGTAAGAAATTCGGTCACCTTAATAGTACCAAATTAATCATTTTCAGACCCCCTCTGTGGTTTATGTTATCAGTCAAAGTTAGGGGCGAGGCTTATATAAGAAGCTTACAGTACCCCCCACATGACCTGTGACAAACCACGTACACGTTGCCATACATATCGTGATCTCTCGACTATGTTTATCAGTCTGGAAGGCTTTATCGAATATAAATTCTAGATTATGAAAATTAATGTATATTAAGGACTTGATGTTAAGTGTATTTAATCTTGATTCAATTTTATCACCAACGAATAGGTGAACCTAGAATCTTAAATAGAAAACTTAGACAACTAACATTACATATATTCTATTATGCAGTCATTACTTGCATTGTATTTGAACATGATTGTTTTCTATCGGACCAGAGGATCAATCAATGATCGAGTGTTTATAAACTTTGGAAATTGTACATTCACATCAAATTCACCCCTTTCAAAAGCACCAATATCCACAAGTGCAATACTTATGGATATGCTTCTAACAAATGTAAAGATTAAAATAGTCTTAACTTTACTTTTGTTATAAAATATCTGTACATATAATTCTTTGGTTTGAGCACAATTTGTGAGAATAGCACCCCTTAAAAGTGACATGGTCCGATGATTAGGGCTCAAAAATAAATGTTTTAACTTAACGAAACTGTTCCTTATGGCCCCATTTTATGTGCTACCTAATTTATATAATCTCATATCATAGGATTCAGCGTAGAATTCAAGTAATTATCAGATTTAAGCTCCATTTAATACTTTTGGAGTGCACACTATAATTCCACCCATTGAGAATCCCCCCCCCCCCATCTGTGGAGTTGATGCTGCAAGCTAGGTACAGCTAGTTTGTGGCGCACCTGTCACACCTCAGTGGCTGCCTCCAAGCACGTCACACATATGGGTAGCTGACCCTCCTTGCTCAGACCAGATGGAGGGGCAGGTTAAGTCTATCCGTAATCTGGCTAAATGGATGTGGGGGCGATCATTTACTGTGACAGTTACTATGGAAAATGGGCTAGAGTCAACCCTAACCCTAACCCCAACTCTAGCCCTAACCCCGAGTCTCCAGAGCAAACAGTCACATATCGGACACTTACCGATTCTCTATCGTTTACCGGAGCGACTCCGAGTAACATAGCACAGTGACGTGGATGGATTTGCCAGCATTGGTTCCGAGTAACATAGCGCAGCGACTTCTATGGATTTGCCAGCGTTTACTCCAGAGACTACCCCAACCCTAACCCTAACCCTAAACCGCCTTACCCTAACCCTAAGAAAAAAAGTTTTCCTAGTAAGGTGTCACAGTAAATGTTCGCCCTGATCTGATTTCCACCTGTACATTTCTATGGTAAGAAAACTTGGAAGTTTAGTTTCGTAATTTACAATCACACAAAGTAGTTCCTGCTTTATGAATCACTCAGATTTGTCAAGTTATAATTTGCTATTAGTATCAAAAACATGTAGCGCTAGGATTCTTTCACACTAAATAGAATACTAATGATATGGAGTTTTTGGAAAATTCCCAGTTACCCAGTCCTCCAGTTTACATGTACATGTACTAGAGGGACAGTAGTTGTTACAAACACTACTATATCGGGTGGGCCTCCACGGGCTGCTGCCGCCACCATGGAGGGCGCCATGTTTACTTTGCACTCTGGGAAATCCAGATTTTGTGATTAGGCTGGTTAGTCTGCTGTAGTTTTACAGGTTTACTGTACATTCTACTGTATCTAGCTACGTAGGCTGGGACAATCATGGGTTTCTCAGGTCGCAATGAGAAACCACAACACAGTGTTATCTCACTGCTTAATTGGAGGGTTATCACACAGCGCTGTGAAATTTCACCCCCCTGTAGGAAACCACACTGATGCTATTTCTAGCATATATTTATTTTCTGGAGCAATTGATGGTAAGCCTACAGCAAATTGGGTTTTCTCAATACCATTTTATAGGATTGTATGAAAATCATCATTTTTCATTGTTAATATCCACACAATCAGATAATTGAAGTAAGCATTGAGAAAGCAATTGTGTGCCCATTTATACATAATCTTGATTTTCATTTGGAATGAGGGGAATCCTTAGAAAATGTGAAAATGTGAAAATATATATGATATGGGTGTGGTTTCCGACAGGGGGGTGAGATCTCACAGCGCTGCGAGAAATCCCCCCAATTTAGCAGTGAGATAACACAGTGCTGTGGTTTCTCACTGCGACCTAAGAAACCCATGATTTTCCCAGCCTGATAAGTACCATACAAACAAACAAAAAAAGTGTATCCAGCATTCTCCTGTCTGGCACTACAGAATTCAAGCATTCCATACTTTGATATCTAGTATTTTGCTCATATCTTGTCATTAATATTAGACTGTAATGTAATAGTATTATTTTCCCCTTTTATTAATGGAACATCGAAAAGGAAAACCAGCAGAATCACATCGCAGGCCCTTGACAATGTAATTTGTTATGTAAGTGTGGGATTTTTAAGGGTGACCTGATCAATAAATACACTTATAAAACTCATATTGACATATTGCAATTATGTCAATATATCATATTGACATTTTAGATTGCCTGTGACAAAATTCATGCACACATTTATATCAAGGTGTGTTCAGTCTGAGTAGAGACTCATCTGAACAATGTAACAGGTATTGACATGGTTAACATGGGGTGAGGTGCAAGAAGGAACTAATTGAAATTGGTGTCTTGACAAAAGCATATGCAGGATAATCACAACACTGCCTATCCCCACTAGTCTTAATGCCTCACCATTTTTTACACTAAAGGGGATACTAAATACATATACCCCAATATTTCCCCTCACCCCCTACACCCGCCAGATACCTGACTGTCCTCTTGAGCTATCCCTCTTATTTATTTCACCTAAGTAATACTAACTGTGTGTAGATAGATCACATTACCTTGGAATTACCTCTTTCATTTTTTTCCCATCATGCTTATTGCTTCATTCTCACCCTTCTCTACCTTTACAGTGTATCGGAAAGTTGTGGGGGAGCATTTTGAGACTGCAGGGTATATGCCTGAGACTACACGGCATATGCTTATAAAGACGATGAGGTATATATGCTTTTTTCAAGGCACTGCTTTCAGTTACTGGGTACTTTCCCATTCCTTCATCATTGAACTTGCAAAAAATTTAATTCATATCTAGTTTTGGAAATATTTTTATGGGCTTAACTCGCTGGAAATCACCTTCTTGATCATGTGCATATATATTTGGTTAGTTAATACAATAGATATTAAAGTTTCCTGACCCAAAATACTGAGATGCCTCATTGGCTTAGCACTAATGATGCCCGAGGGTGATGGGTGATATTATAACGTAAGACATGGCGAGCCGCCTGGGGAGGGGCCTGCCCACTGCTTGTATTTTCCTCTTATAGGGAAGAAGGAACTATATAATAGTGCCTTGACAAACAGTATATACCACATAGTCTTGATAGGCATATAATGCATAATCTTAGGCATAATTATACATCATAGTCTTAATGCTGCTTTATCTGCCTAGATGGCAACACAATCTGTCACAAATAGAACTAAGTATGTAAGACTATGTGGTATATGCCTATTAAGATTACACCTGGGATAATGCTAACCACTCCATAAATTACCAATGTCTATTACACAAGATGACAAGATATGCAAGATATATCTAATTATAAAAGCATATAAAGATTATGTGTATGAGTTGGGGTGGGGGCAAGATTTATTAGCAGAAAAGGCATGGCATAAGGGACAGGATATAGCTTATAAGTGGGTAGAATAACTGGGGAGATATAAACCATACAAGCGAAAGCAATGGCTTCTGTCACATCTCCCCATACACAGACCACTCCCCCAGACCGCTCCCCCTCCTCCTTTCAAGGTATCAATTTGTAAACTATTCCAATGGTACATGGCACAACATCCAAAGTATTAGTGCAGAGGGGATGTAGGTGGATATATCAATTGCTGAAATGTTACATATAAATTTAAGGTTCCAAATTTAGTATGAGAGCGGGGTAGTGTAGGTGTACAGAAGTGAAAGAGATGGGAAAACTAAATAAGACTTATCTCATCATTTAGTCAATCTAATTGCATTTCGTATCACATTTGGCGACACTAGTTACACATTGGCATGCCACCAACCATTTACCACTTTGGCTTACAATAATCAGCTTTCTTTTGTTTATTGTTATTAGCACCTTTAATGATGATTTACTTTCATCTAGGAATATACGTGATTATGTTTAACAGGTCTGGGAAATGGAGGGAAACCCTCCCCAGAGCCATTATTTACACCAGTGTTAATTTTCACAACACAGGTAGGTGTGTAAACACTGAAGGGCTAGAATTAGCAACGGTTTTGCTTGTAGCATAAACACTACAGGGCTAAAATTAGCAACGGTTTTCTAATAACCCATTTGCTGAATTTTCTATCAATTTGCTGTTAAATGTTTTTATCCCTAAAGATAGATTAGATTATGCTCTTGAATCATACATGGGGAATAGTGAATCATACATGGGATTGCCATGAAATCACATATAAATAAGCTTTATCTATAGACTTTCCCTCTGTGTTCCTCCACTTCACCCAGTAGGCAGTGAGCCATTATCAGTGTCACCATGGTGACTAATATAAGATCCCCACTCATGCATTGTGAAAATTAACACTGGTGTAAATAACGGCTCTGGGGGGGGGGTTTCCTCCATTTCCCGGACCTGTTTAATACATCGGAATATAATCAAACATGCCAGCTTCTTCTTAAATTTCTTTTTCCAATGATATATATAGTGTGACTCTAGTCAGGTAGAACCTGTCCCTCAGTCACAATAATTATTAGTCAAATTTGTGAATTCTCAGTGGGTGGAATTGGCCATAATATTTAATTCGCTATCGTCCATTTGGCAAGGTGGTAATGCAAACCCTGGTGTCAGTTATAACACTGTGTAGTGGGCACTGCGAGAGATATGTTACCAATTTAAGTCACCTTGAGTCCGTTGGCCAATCAGTTAGTAGCTCAGAAGTGGGTGGCTCTGATTGGACTTTACAGTGAAATGGTTACAACCTCCATGGGCGGTAATGGAAACTTTTGACCTCTAGTGAAACCACCTGATTTTGATAACTTGGATTATGGGATTATATAGGAAAAATTCTGGGCTGGCAGTAGGGGGGGGCTGCCATACACAGCACCCTGGGTGCCAAGATTTCCAGTCACCCGACCGGGTCTGCCCAGAGCAGAACTGGCAATTTTCTATTTTTTTATATTTTTTTTTACGGCTTGAAAATCGGACAATTATTAAGGATTTTAGAGTAAAAGTGGATAACCAGATTATCTTATACATCAGGCAAAGGTGAAAGGCGGACCACAAGGGGAGATCATAGGGGCTCCCCCACCCCTTTTGGAATTCTTTTTTTTTACATTTTTCTCATGATATTTTAATCCACGGCGTGTTCTGGTGTGATACATCATTCTCAATGTTTTGTGGAGCCCCCCTTTAGGGCACGCATAAAGGGCTATTCCTTTTTTTTTTCTTTTTTTACTACATGCAAGTATTTATGGTCCATGGAATTGTTTTTAAAAAAATTCAAAACTGCCCCCCCCCCCTGAAAAAAACAGTAAATTGTATGCATAGGTCAAGGGCAGATCCATGTAGAGGGCGGGGGGGAATGGTGTATGGACCCAACCCTACCCGTTTATTTATTTTACATTGATATTTTGATCCACCACGGTTCGCGACATTGAAAGGCCAGATGTTTGGGTCTTTTTTTTATTTTATTTTTTTACTTTGTCAAGTTCTCAAAAAATCTCAGCGGACAGAGGTAAAGAATTCCTTTTTTTTGCCGGTCGAAATTAGCAATTTTCAGACCCTCCCTGAGGCTTGTAGGATTTGTCAAAGTTCAGCTAATGCACAAGTTAAGCTTATATTTACAGTAGCCTAAATTCTCGCAGGTGGGGGACAATGATCCACGGCGTGTTTTGGTGTGATACATCATTCTCAATGTTTAAATTATTTTAAATCATTTTTTACGGGTCCAATATCCTGTAAATAGTTTTAGATCTAGATGCTATTACGATTTAATTTTGATATCTTTCTCAGCTTATTAAGGCCCTAAATAGTTTTCCAAGTGCACTCTAGTTATGTCATTTTATGTTGATATTTTATTGCAATCCATTGGCATATCGACAAATAATTATATGAAGAGTTTCATTGCAAAACGCAACAAATCCATTCCACATTTGAAGCATGTAGTGATTTCTCTAAGGCTACTATATTCGCAATTATATAATGTGTACATCAGAGGAAAATTGTTTCAAAATTGCATTTACCTATTCCTGCCCTACACCTTTGTCAAAACTTGGTGTCATTTTTCAAAATGGCGCTTATTGCGCTTTGGAACCAAACCCTTCATAATTATGTTAATAATCAATGACATAGAATGCTACACCATTTATGACAAAAGAAATGCCTTACCTCTCTGGTCTGATGTTGCAGGTGTGTGTGCTGGCTGCGCGTAGAGACGAGTGGTCTCACCTGATGCTAGGTGCGGGAATGCGTGCGTCATCCTTCCTACTAAACGTGTTAGGGAGTAGCCATTAGTAGGGGGCCGAGTCATTTATAACTAGCTGGGGTTGGTGGATTTTCCGCAAACGACAATTTTTATTCCGACTTCCCCACCAGTTACCTGAAAGTAGTCTTGAACCCCCCCCCCCCCTACTACGTTCCAGATAAATGGGTCCCCTAAAATCGCATGTGGAATTATGCATGTTCGCAGGTATTTAAACTAACTGTTTTTAATTTCAACCCCCCAGCATGGAGGCTTTTCCAGTTTGCCCCCCCCCATGCACCGAGGGCCTATTTTTCATTATGACCTCCCTACATACACCAAGAAATAAATGACTTGGCCCTAAGGCCACTCCAAATAGTAAGCTTGTTTCTCATCACCATTATGTCTCCAAAATTGTCTTTGGGAGATTTTTCTCTTTTTTTTCTCTTTTTTTTTTTTTACAAATTTAAATTGAAAAACATGATAAAAATGGACAAATGTGGGCATATTTGGTATCTAATTAAAGCTTACAGTGCCGTGAAGGCAATGGCCTGAGGAAACATACAAATTCACAACTTTTGCAGATCATTGATATTTGAATTACCGAAATGTTAATCAAGTTCCCCCACCCATTTGGTACTCAGCAAAAAAAAAAAAGGAAAAAAAGCACCCTCGTCATATTTTACGTGGATTTGAGATAAGAAACAAGTTTATATTTTTTTGAGTAGCCTCATTACCAGGTGGGGGACAGGATAGACTAGTTCCAATCCCGACGCTCCACTTTGGGACCAGTAACCGTGCAGCGTTGTAACGGTTTACGTCGCCGCGTTCTGTCACCAATCACCCCAAGCTGGCCCCATCTCGCACCATTTTAAATAGTGCCAATTAGAGAGCGCCGCTCGGAGCGGACCGCACAGTTACTGGTCCCAAAGTGAGGGCGAGCAGTAGCCGTAGGAGCGCATGGGATTGAAACGAGTCTAGGGACAGGAATACCTTGTTGTTGTTGTTGTTGATATTTTTATTGGCGTACCTACTAAAAATGTTACATGGGAACTTTTTCATTTAATAGCCAAAGATGAGAGTAATATGTCTGGTAGGAGGTTGGTACACACCACTACTGGCTAAGTCTCACCTAATCAACACAAGTTAAAACTCTATGACAGGCAACCTTCCATGACCGGTAACCATCTATGACCGCCATGAAACCTTTTTTTGGCAATCCTCAGAATGCTGAAGAGAATGGCAGCAACGGCGATCAGACTAAGTGTTCTGTCGGTGAGGCACAGGGGTACTGACTTTACAATATGGAAAATTCATTTTCAAAATGAAAATTGAGATGAAAATTGAAAGTCAAAAACGCAGAAAAGTGAAATCTCCCCAAAAGCGCCCAATTTAGCAAGAAAAAAAGTCAGAAACGCTAAAAAAGTGAGACTTTCCAAAAGCGCAGAAGCACTTTTTGGCATTTTGGAGAAAATTGGGCCTTTTGGGGTAAATTTCACTTATGAGCATTTTTGACCATTTTTCTCGTCAAATTGGGGGTTTGGGGGAAAACTTCCCTACTTTGCTTTTTTGATGTTTTTTCTCGCCAAATTGAGCATTTTTGAAAAATTACTTTTTTTCTATTTTTGACCATTTTCTCGCCAATTTGACCCTATTTGGGGAAATTTCACTTTGTTTGCATTTTTGACATTTTTTTCTCGTCAAATGGGCCTCTTTGGGAGATTTTACTTTTTCCTAACTTTTTTCTCGCCAAATGCAATCTCTACCAGGGGGATCCAATGTTGCCTAGGGAGTTTCTGACAGGCTGGCTCCGACTTTGCCATCATATTGGGTTATTAAGAAAGTTTACCCCAACTTCTCTGATATAGTTTTTTTCTCTGTTGATTATTTATGTATAGGGTCTATGTAGAATTATCAGGGTAGGTGTGGAGCTCTCACCCTTGGGCAATTCGAGATATTCAAGATGGCCGCCAGAGAGCTCCAGAAAACTGGAAACGTGCCCATCTTGGCTTCTAATCAACTTAGAAACACAAATAAAAATGCAAAAACTACATTCATGAGATCAAGGAATACAACCCTGCCATTTTCAAAAAGAAATATGGCAACCTTTTTTAATCTTTTATAGAACTATCCATCAAATATGCCTTATATTTTTGGAAAACTGGAAAAATTACCATCATAAATTATAATCATCATATTTTCACCATCTTTCATTAAAAATGAACACTTCTGAGCAAAACACACCATTTTGTCATGTCAAAGAATGCATGTGGCAGCCATCTTGTATTCAAAGTGTGTAATTTGGAGAATAATAACCCAATAAGCATTGCTGAATTGGGTCCATGTGGGTTTCTGGTGGGCTCTCATAATTATTGGATCACCCCTAGTTTTGTCCTTGGCTAAGCCTATTATTTTGTGGGCTAGGCCTATCTGGGCCCCCCCATTGGTAGCCCTAAGAAACCTAGAATGAGCAAGCACAGCTTGACCTGATAAAACACATACGAGCCTCAGTAGGCAAGGGTGTCTGGATACCATGCCATCCTCTACAGGAGGGAGGACAGAAAGACAACACTTTTAGCTGGTTGGAAGATATCCCAAAATATGCACCTTCATGAGTGGTTCCATCAAATGGCAATTGCAATTGGCATCTTCATTAATATCTCTTATGCACAACAATGTATATGAGTCCCCCCCCCCCCTTTAGTCACATTAAATACTTCCACTTTCCTGGGATTCCTTAGGCTCTGCTTAGAATTCTACCCATAAATCATGCCTTTTATCATGAAACATTGATTTAATGACATGGTTCGAGTCAACCATGAGTCTTGTGTTGATTGCATAAGGACCTGATTGGAGCACCATACCCCTTATACAAGGATTCCCTTTGTCAAAACCATTGTGACAATTTACCTTGGGATGTTTCTTTAAAGCTTACATATCCACTAATACAGACACTATTTTCTAGTTCCCTTACCTCTCGGGCTTATATAGCTCCCTGAGCATAATGGTAACTACCCAGTATTTAACCATGTGAAGGTTGCCTGCAGAAGGGGATTGTGTGCTCTATATGAATACAGTCAGGTCTTGATCGTCTGTCCTTTCATAGTCCAATATACACAGGATCGGACCTGTTCTGGCTGTAACAGTCTTCTACATTTGCATTGAAATATTCTGTTGTAGGGGTCGGATTCCCCGTGCCTTGGTGATAAGCCTTCAATATCACTTGGGTAATCCGGCTCCCCTCTGTACCATACAGATGCAGTAACGTGAGACACTGTCAGATTGTCAGACGGGGAAGTAGCTCAGTTGGTAGAGCAGAAGGTTATGTGATCTGAGGGTCGTGGGTTCGAGTCCCACTTTCTCCAGATGATTTTTCTGTGACCGTTACACTGTGATAGTTCGTCAAATTTGAGATCTGACCACCTTTTCCTTGCAACAGCACTGGTCGGACTATCAACACCTGACTGTACACTGGGTTATGATTCGTCCAACAGAGACACTGCAGACAGTAAGTGGTGTGATTGTCTAACCAGATCAGAAGAGAAGCACATACACAGACATTTAGCCACATTCTCTATTTAACTAACTGTATTATCTGCTGTCTTGTTTAACCTGGTTCCAGTTGTGTTGCAGTGTAAATATTGATTTCAAAATGGGACTTGCATGGCTGAGCAGTCAATCTCTGAATTCATCAGTCAGAACTCATGGCATCAGTATGTTGGCTATATGACCAACCACCCAGCATTTTGCTTTAAAGCATTACCCATTACGCTACTGAGAAAAGATTATTATCCGTTGATATTAACATCTATAATACAATATTATCTACTTTAGGAAAACCTGATAGGGAAGACTGGGAGACCTGTTTCTACTAATTGGGGCCCTGTGTGCTAATTATGTTACCTATAAGAATGTTATCATTATTAGCTGATTTTAACCCAGATAACCCTACTGTCCTACATATAGGACGCCTATATGACATATATAATAAGAGATTGATTACTAAAGATAAATTCCATAGATTTTAAAGTGTGTTTTTGGTTCATAAAGCTCAAGTCTCCAAGTTGCCAGGAATTTTTGTGGAGGGTTGCTATGGTTATCGCTATGATGTCAGACTGAGGTCCCAAAATCCATACATCTTGGAAAATGATAGCAAGGGAAAAGCTGGAATTAATTCCTGTGTTATCAAGAACATTTTGCAAGCCACATTTATCAAAATGTCGTAACATGTGAAAAAAACATGTCTAAGGATATGTAGTGAACATGATATTAAGCAATAAAGGTGTAATTAGCTCATATTCCCAGCCGTCCTTACAGAAAGACAGTAGGACTATGGGCTACTGAGTGTTTGGCAAACTGGTGAAAAAGTCAATATTTTAATTCAGGTATGAGTGGAATGATATAGTTAGCAGGATTGATAAACTTAGCAGTTGTACAGGGGCCCTCATACTAAGGTGAGCCTATGGTAGTGGCGCTGAGGGGTGGTAATCACCTAGCCAGCAGAGTCTAACGCTACATCCTTCTTTTGCCCAAACAGATATAATCTCCCTGCCTTTGTATCTGTCCAGTGTGGATGGAAAATTCCAGAGACGTCACACAGGCATCCCACACACTCAATCAAACTTTCTCAGTAAGACTGTCCCAAACTTTCCAGACTCATTTTCTGAATCCTTACAACCTGCAGTGTGGTATGGCTCATATAAAAGACATGTTGAAGATATGTTAACAGCCCATAATAGACAGCACTGACGTTTTGTAGAAGCCTTATACCATTAATAAAAACATAGACGACAAACAGTGCCTGAGGTGCCATGTCTCACCTGCCTCATGACACCTAAGAGCAGAACTTTATTGCACGTATCATGATGTGAGGACGATAAAAAAGTGGATTGTCAAAAGGCACCTGTATTTTCTGCTCATGTCTGGGAATCACCAGTTGTTTCAATGGTTGGTGAGCGGTTGTTTAACCAGTTAGAAGCACTGCCATCTTGACTATAACACTTTGAAAATATTTGTTAACTTAACACACCTTTTTGTTTATTTTGTCTTGTTTTTCTAATGGATTATTAATTGCAGGTATTCATGCTTTTCATCAACTTTGGCGAACAAGCACAAGTAAAATAAAATATTACTTCCTTACATAAAGCAGTCTTTGTAGTATTTTTTTAAATTTCTAATTTAAAAGCTGAGAGGTCCTTTATCACGGTATATTGAGCCTTTAAGCAATGAGTGACCTAATTCAAAATTCAAAATGGCTGCCACAATCATTCTATGATATGGCAGAATGTTTACTTGTCCTCCAAAGTGTCCATCTTAAATGCAAAATGGTAACAATGTAATGATTAGAATCTATGATCGTCATTTCCCCAGTTTTCCATCAAAATGAGGCATATTTTAGGAATATTTCCATTAAAAATTCAAAATGGCTGCCATATTTCTTTTCAAAAATGGCAGGGCTGTATTCCTTGACCTTATAAATGTACTTTTTGCATTTTTATTTGTGTTTCTAAGTTGATTAGAAGCCAAGATAGGCACGTTTCTAGTTTCTGGGAGCTTTCTGGTGGCAATCTTGAATATCTCAAATTGCCCAAGGGTAAGAGCTCGACACCCACCCTGATAATTTTACCTAGACCCTATACATCAATGATCAGCAGAGAAAAATCTATATCAGAGAAGTTGTGGTTGGGCTCCAGATGGAAGTTCTACAACCAGACTACTGCTCGTTGTAAAAGGTGTTACAGTATTTCCTATCTTTTAGTTACTCATAATGAAACTAAAAATACATGACTAAACATTTTGGTTTAGGGCATTATATATTTTGTCATTTGGTGTGAATAAGCTTTTTTGAAATCTGTCAGAATTGTGTGAATCTGTTCCATGGAACACTGTGTCAGTGTGTGTGAGTCTGTTACATGGTATACATGTCACACAAAATGCACAAAATGAGCACACAGTTCCAGGGGTAAAACAGGGTGAAACAATCTGGAACTAATTTGCTGGGTAAGTTTTACTCCACCCACATTGGGAACATTTTGGACAATTGCTATTTTTAAAAATTGGTATTGACTGTGTGAACTGGAATTATGGTACACTACTTTGGATAATTATTATATTAAACCTATAGTATAGG